>JAPQLA010000010.1:9222179-9236531 GCA_029822935.1 Naso vlamingii
TACCAGTGTTTGAGCTAAGCTAATTAGCGGTGGGCGAGCTCTGCCCGTCTCTTCCTTGTTACTGCACACACAGTGGACAGAATGGGATCTATCTTCTTGTCTGGAACTCAGGAGGGAGGCAAATAACAAAAAGAAAACAAGAGTCATTCAGACACATATTGTTTTCTTTCTTTTCCCGGTAGGAAGCAGGAGGAGTGACTTGACTAAGGTTGCATTGAAGAGACAAAATAGTGGCACGTGATTAATGTGGTTAAAAAATAATCATGGCATTTTAATCGATCATGATTAACGTGTTAACACTGACAGCTCTAGTATCAAACACTTTGGATCCATTGATTGCTGGTTATTTTTTAAATCATAGACATTAAGATTTAGGAAAGTTTTAAAGATGCAGTAAACTGGATACAATCAGTCCTGTTGCAAAGCAAGAATGCTTCCTGTAGCCCATCGTAGTAGATGTGTTTTTCACTTCTATCATTAAGACGTGTTCTAACTTGCTGTTTAATCTCTCAGTGACGTCCACAAGATGGAGAAGGAGCAGGAAGTGGAGCGAGAGCGGGACCGAGCACGCTCCACCAAGTTTTTCGAACCCAAGTTCAACTTTAATGAACCTCCTCCGAAGGTGTGAACCCCCTCAGTCAAAGATACAGGCCATTAAAACTGCACTTTCTTTAGTTTTTATGGATGCATTCGTGCATGTTTAAATAGATATTTTCAATATTTACTGTAGCCTTCAAGAATGAAACCAGGCCGCTTTGGAAACACGCTTAGTATTGGTCTTCACATTCAGGTACAGTCTTGAACTTAAGTAACCTCTTAAGTTGCCCAATTCCTCCAAAACAAGAGGCCTAACTTAAAGAAAGATTTTTATATAAGAGACGTGTGTGTGTGTGTGCGCAGCTGAACGAGGCTTTGTGTGCCAGCTCGCCTGACCTGGCCAGCCCATCTGAGTATCAGTCTCCCGTCGACTCCATGAACACTCTCTCGTTGCCAGTCAGGTCGCCACGGCGACGAAGCATGGGGGTAAGAATGATTCATTTGTGTTCAATTTTGTAGATTTTATTGCAAAGTCATGTACAAATGCGGATAAACCTGCATACTAAATCACTGCACGTCAGTTTAAAATGAAAGCGTGTGGAGAGACTTCCTGTGCTTCTC
Source organism: Naso vlamingii (assembly GCA_029822935.1). Taxonomy (NCBI): domain Eukaryota; kingdom Metazoa; phylum Chordata; class Actinopteri; order Acanthuriformes; family Acanthuridae; genus Naso; species Naso vlamingii. The sequence goes on from JAPQLA010000010.1 coordinate 9,223,338, forward strand.
TGACTCTAGGAAGGCGAGTTTCTGCGAGTGGAGGCGAACAGCAAGGAGGACGCCCAGCGCCTGTGGCAGAGGGAGAGGCAGCAGATGCAGGACACACTCCGCCGGCAGAAAGAACAGATGATGGAGGATAAAAAGTGGCTGGAGAAGGAGGAGAGACTCCTGGTGGGAAGCAGAGCATCATTAACTTTAGTCAAACCCCTCTCTGTGTCTCTGTGTCCCCCCGCCTCTGACTTCAGTGTGGCCGTGAAGGCAACGCTGAACGAGGCGTCGTTAAAAAAAATCAGCCCACTCGTTCACTCTCGACGCCCTGCTAGTCTTAAATTGAATGTTCCCCTGATAACAGTTCCAAAGAGGGGGTCCATGTCAATATTCTATAAAATGAACCTGCCTGTTCTTTTGCAGGACCCTATGGGACCGGAGGACACTGCCGGCCCAGTGGTACGTCAGCTCTGAAATGTTTTAGCCTGCCAGCTGTCAATGATTTGTTGCTTTGGCAACATGTTCTTATTATTATTGGATAATTTGCCACATATGAGTTTGTGTAGTTTAATGGTGGAGATCCACAGGATCTGTGGTTTTGATGCTTCACATTTATTGTTTATGTAGGACGCTGTGTAATGCGATCTGGTATCGCGCAGTGTGTTTTCAGAGACAAAGCGTCGCGTCGGCTTCTCCACATTTGCATAAAGTAAACGTCAAGGCTACTTTATGCAAATCAGGTGCGTCCAGCGCGACTCGCCGCCTCTGCAAACTCTTGTTCAAAGTTTTAAACTAGCCGATGTTGATCTAAAATTGTCAGATTCAGCAACTGCATGACTCACTCTCATCTAAAATGTTTCCAGAAAAACACATTTCAGCAAACAGATTTTGAAATATAACAGAGAGTAGTCAAGTGAGCCGCCATGTTGGACTGTTTTAAAATCCTCATCAGATACTGAGGACAGCCCAGTGAGCAAAAGCGTTCATTCAGTCAGGTGCATCCAGACAGCGTTTGTGCAGTTGGTGTTGGTTGTAGGGATTAACCTGTCTGTGAGTTTTGGCAAGAACAATGGAGGAGAGATTAATAACAGTGGTGCTTGAGATAAATATAATAAAGCTGGGAGAACGTCCCATTGGTGTTTTTGTTTCCTGCGGGGAGAAGAGCACGTGTCAATCAAATATCATCCACTGCCGAGTGGCACGCCCATCAAGCGTCCGATGCTGGGAAGCAGCGCGTTCCCTCTTGTTAAAAACACCACTATGGATCTTCACCATGACTGATATATTTACAGGACGTTAGTAAACACTGTTAGCTTCCAGCCAACAGTGAAGTGCCAAATGTTGTTCTTTGGGGTTACCAACAGGCATTCTGGGAAATGTAAGACACCACCAGTAGAAGTACAGGAGGCACATCTAGTGTTTTTTTTTTTTTTAACAATTTCTTTTTTCATGTTTTCAATCAGAGAAAAATGATGCCAGAAGTAATTTAGTGATGTCATGAATTTGGGATACTGAACAGTTTGATTTAAAACACAAAGAACTATTTTTTTCTGAAGATAAATCCGAATTATGCTCACCAGAATTACCTTTGTGCATTTGTCTACAGTGTTTGTTAGCTATTGAACATGTTGGCACAGTTAGGATGTTTGTATTTTGCAGTCCTCATGAGATTTATCTTTTCTTCTTTTTAGTCCCTGGAAGCTGGGCCTGAGAACGGTACGTGCTTAAAAGAAATCTTTAAATATTATTTCACTCTGTCTCTTTTTGAATACTATGTTCCTCTCTCTCAATCTGTGTCTTTTCTTTTATTGTCTCTTAAATTCGTCTTTCTGCCCTGCAGCACCTCCAGAGAAGCCCCCACGGCTCACAGCACAGGTAATCATAATTATTCATTTTTCTATTGGAATATCCAATCTCAGCCCACAGCAAAGACCAGTTAATTATATCAGCTTTGAAGGATAATGACCATTTTGAAAAAAGCAGTATTACCCTTCAGTTGAAAGGGCATTGATGTCGCAATGCATTTAAAATATCAAACATCCTGCAATCTTTTGTGTAAAGTCAGAGTTTTCATGATTAAAACACATTTTTCTGCCTCAGCCGGCGCCCACAGCTGAGCTGGACCGCTCTGACGACAAAGTGTATCACTCCGTCATGGGCCTCGTCAAAGTCGTCGTCCAGCTCAAGAACGACATCACCGAGCTGCAGCCGGAGCAGTACATCACAGTCATCCAGGTACACGGAGACAAAACTGTCCTCACCTCGAATTTAAGCTGCATCAGATGTAATTAAAGGTGAACCTCATGAGTCATACTGCTGATCTAATCTCTGCATTAATCTCTGCCCACAGTCTGTTGGGATGGCTTTACGAGATCTGATCCGCAATGTGGATGACATACTGCCCACCTTACACGAGTCTGTCAGGACTGAGGTACACTCGACTGTCTGCAGCTCGTTTGCTGTCTTTTCTCATCCGCGTACTCTCTGTCTTTATTGATTTTCCCTCCTAAGCGTCCCTGCTGCTTCAAAAAGTGAACAAACTCGTTTAGAAACACAAAGAAGGACAGAGGAAGTGACACTATATTAGTTTGTGCAAAAGCCACATTTATAAATATATTAAATAGTGACAAATATTTAAATTGTGATGCATTTCTTAAATTACTTTCCTCTTACGACACTAGCTGATATACACACAGGGTCACATGTACATTACATTTATATTTTGTGTGGACAAAATATTAATGTAATGTTAGCAAGAGTTGAATCAACTACATCAGTTAACATCATTTGGTTTTTCCATTCTTTTTCTAACAGAAATTGTTGTCCCCACCAGCTGTCTCAGAAGCATGCCAAACCAACAGGTGGGGATATAAACAATTCCCCCTAAAATCCTTATGAGGAACTTTTAAATGGTTATGAGGCGTCTAAATTTAATACTGAGGCCTCACATCTTACCTGCAAAATAAGCTAATCGATGAGGAGATTGTAGATTACTATCCTGTCTTTTACAGTACCTTTACCTGGTCCACTCAGTCCACAAAGGACGCTGTGAAACGCTTTAAAGCACACAGAGCGGAAAGAACGATTTGTTTGTGGCATAATCAATCCGCTGTTGTCTTGTTTAATATTTATGGTTGGAAACAAGAGGAGACTTTTCTTTAGATCATTTCAGTATTTTGTCTTTGTGGCCAAACTTTTGTGTAGATAAGCAGCGTGTTTCCTTTACCCTCTTCAAAAACAAATGCTCATGCTAGACAAGGTCTTTACAACAGGAAGCAGTGCCGCTTTTGTCCACATGCGGCGCTACAATTAACACAAAAAGAAAGTTCCTCAGAGTAGCTTTAAGCTGCACTGACCAATCAGAAGCCCGAAAAAAGCTATCAACAGTAGGCTATCTACAACCAGAGATTTGACTGGTTCATCTAAAATCTGCCAAGTTGTCACAGACGACTTGTGGATTACGTAATGACCTCCAGCATGCATTCTGACACCTTTGTTCCTTCATTTAGTTTAAGTGTGACTGCATTTAAGTGCAAACATGCAAAAAGTCTTCCTGTCAAGCAAGAGGCAAGAGAATGGCGCACGTTCTGACATCACAGGCTGAAAATGGTGCTTTGCCTGTTGACATGACAACCTTGCAAGAGTTTCTTTATATCTTCACCCTTACTGAAGTTTTCCAAAAGATCCATTTTCTGTAACCTAAAACTGTGTTTGTGTTTGGAAGAAAGACCAAAACACACAAAAAAAGTGCTTGATGACAGTGAGTCAGCATGCACAAAGAGCGGGATGCTAAAATTTATTTCAGCCATCTCTCATTTTATTATTGACACTGGTGCTTTTCCTACAGCGAGATGTCAGACTTCCATTAAAAAGTGGCCATCTGAAAAACAAAGCACCCAATGTGTTTGTTTACCTTCCCTGCAGATCGAGGGCACCCAGAAGCTGCTGAACAACGACATGGCCGAGCTGATCAGCAAAATGCGTCTGGCCCAGCAGAACGCCATCACCACTTTGAAGGAGGAGTGTAAGAAACAGATGCTGGCTGCAGCACACACTCTGGCTATGGACAGCAAGAACATGTTGGATGCTGTGGACCAAGCGAGAGTCAGAGCCAACTTAGCAAAGCCAGTGGGCCCCTGATGGACATCAAAGGGATATTCCCCAGTCTTCGACATAGAGCCTCGTTTTCGGCCTCTCCAGTCCTGTTCCTGTTGATAGAGACCGTTCTGGGCTTGGGCTAGTATTAGCATTAGCAACGAAACAACGAGACGGCAAAACTCCAGTCTCTAACAGTAGGAATAGGACTTTTAGGTCAAAAATGATGCCCTATGTCAAAAATTCGGGAATATCCCTTTAGACTGTTAATACATCAAGCCTCAGAGTTTTTCCACATGTCAATCAGACAAAACATTTGCACGGCTTTTGTGGCCTAATCAAACTGGAAAAAAGTGGTATGCTTACCAGGGTGGTATGTATGTTGAATGGTGGTCCATTGACATCTTATGGACAAAATTTCTCATTTGTGATTGGTCAGTTATTGTCACAATTATCTGCTCAGAAACTGAATTATCCTTGTTGTAAATAGAAAATGTGAAAATGACAATCGGTTTTAAAAGGATAAAAAATTATGTAAAGCAATTTAAAACCGAAGTTAATGTTTGCTCTTTCAAACTTGTCAGTAGTTACCTGAGTTAAATTTTAAGATGAGAGAACCAGAAGGTTTGGCAGGCATTTAGCTGTTTGTGTTTTATATATACATACATACAGCACATATCTCAAGTAAAATTATGAGATGAAGATTTTAATGGTTTAATGGGTAGCCAGATGTGTGTCAGATTCAACTTGAACAAGTCAAAGGTCTTTTTTATTACCAGTTTTAATTTTTATGAATTTGAAATCCTTGCATGTAAATTAAGTGATAAAAAATAAATGTATACTACCTACATTAATGCTTTTTCATTGAAACGTCTCTTGTTGCTCATGAGTATTTAAATCTAGATGCCTTGAGTTTTCTCACAGTTAAAATTGTGATCACCTGTCTCTGTATAATAACCCAAAACTCAAATAAGCTCAATGAGTACTAAAATAAGTACTAAAAGACCATTATCAGTAATTTACATCAACAGTAAGTGCAAGCATTTACCTGCACGGTCGCTTGTGCCACATATTAAAATCCAACACAACTATTTTTGCTGTTTTCTCATGACAAACTGCAGAAGTTGTTAAGGCTGTCGAGTCAACGTGCATTGTGTTATACAGTTCTGTCCCTCTGCATCAATATGATAAACAGTGTTTTAACATGCAGTACACAAACATCCTGACATGGTAAAGTATAAAAAAGTTGAGGAGACCTGGTAGTTCTTTATATTTGTATGTTACAGTGACATTAAACTTAAACCTGAAGATGAAATGTCTTTTTAATTGTGATCTGTAAAACACTGGGGTTGTATGAACATGTACAGTAACATTTGTACTGTGGATTTAGGATGGACAGCTGCAGGAATGAAACTACCTGTTGTGGCCTTTTGTCATTCAGATTAGTCAAATTATATATAGAGGCTTTTAAAAGGATATTTATTATAGTGTGATCGTTCAAAAATCAGTGTAATCACGGCTGCATGGCTAAAAAGAAAAACCTGCCAAAAAAGAAAAACAAAAAGGAAACGCTTTCAAAAAGTTCGGTATTTTAAAGAATCCACTACAGCTTCCCACTGTTGGTCACAACCAAAGACGGTTGAGACTAAAAAGGTAAAAGCTGTCCCATTTAAGGTGGAATGAAGTTTCAGCCCGATATTTAAATGATGTCAACAATTTGAATGGATTCCCATTAAACTTGGTGCATTAATTACCCCAAAAAGATGAATCCTAATGATTCTGCTTATCCCTTTAAAATGCTCATTAAGCTTCACAAACAGAAATTTCCACTTTAGTTCATGACTGGATAATATAAAGTATTGATTAAATTCCTGTAAGCATCAACTGTATGAAAAACTAGTGCTTCTGACCAATTTTGGCCAAGTTGGAAAATCAAATTAAACAGACTGAAAGTGTAATTAAACGCAAGCAGTCTTAATATATATATTAGTTTCATTACTCAGCCCAGCTTGCGTTTTAATTTAAAAGCTGTCAGACTTTGCGGAGCAGCCATCCGAGGCATTGCAGGTGTTTAGCTACTGTCCATTTTCAAGCTAGCTATCTCCAGTCGCCTCGGTTCAATCCCTCGCATATGTTTGTTTACAGAAACTACAAATGAAAGATGTTTCTGGGTGAAGCAGTAGCTAGTCAGACAGCCAAGAAGAAAACAACACGCAAATAAAAAACCAATTAAAGGCATACTTTGTCAGAATTTTAACTATAACCTGCTATCCTGCCTCGAGTCTTTCACAACAAGCTAACCACACATATGTGGATGTGAAAGCACGGGTCTAAAAAACTTGTTGATCATCCCGTCTTTAATGAGTAAGATCACTGAAAGCTGATACTGATCCTAATGTAACCATAAAATGTAATTTTGTTATTAAATTTCAATTCATTAAACTACATAGAAGTACATTCATTGCTTGTTGGTACTACCCAGCAATGATGCCAGCACCACCCTTTAATTCTGATTGGCATGTTATGCTAACCAACATGCTAAAGAGACAACAATCCAATAATTAGCATAATTCATAACACAAACATTAGCATGCTAACATACCAGATTTTGCATGCTAAACATTAGCATGTTATCAACTAATAGCTGGATAGCTTAAGGTAACAACTACCAATTTTGAGCATGTTAAAAAAGCTAATGTTAGCATCCACGTCAAACATTAGCATGTTAACATCAATAGTTAATACAGCAGTTGCTAATTCTAAGCACGTTTACATGCTAATGTTAGCATTCAGGTCAAACATTAGCATGTTAACATCATTACTTAATGTAACAGCTGCCAGTATTAAGCATTTTTACGTGCTAATGTCAACATTCAGGTCAAACACAATTGATAACAGGTGTGAGGTTGACAAAGTTCATCTTTGATAAAAGGCGTGGACAACTGAGCCTGCAAGCTGAGTCTGAGATCCTGTAGATAAAACCATAAGGAGAATAAAACTTTTTCAGTTTTGCCCCACTAGCTTCCAAAAATAGCTACATTTTGGTTTGGTGCACAGAGCCATTCACTATCATCTGGCTTCCAATGTACCATGTTACACAAACTCGAGTCACATTCTCAGTCTACATTTTGAATATCAAACTTATGTGACAGTCACGAATATGCATTTTCACACTGTATCAGAGGAGCTAGATCATGCCAGCGAGCCAAGGGGGTAGGAAGAGGCCGATAGTCCCAAGCAGGCACACAATAATGAACATCCACAAGAAGATGCGGTCAATCACCATGGCGACATACTTCCAATCCTCTTTCACCTGTGTGAAATTGAGAGCAACAGGAAGGAACAGAGAAAAAAAGAGGTGAAAAAGTTTGACGTGAAAGTTTGATTGTATTCTCCACAGTTTGCTCTTTTAGTGAGAGCTCAGTGAGGAAGACTATGCTTCATGCACATGCATTTTTCATGCGTTGGCTGGTGTGTTCCTGCTGCTCACTTCAGCCAGTTTCATTTTCTTATGATCTCTTTTGAACACATTCAAAAAAGTCTTCTACACACTGTGGCCCACTTTCATTCCTCATCTGTCCCAAAAAACTCAAAACAGGTTCAGTCCAGTGAGCTCACTGGGACGAAGCTACAGCATCCGAAAGCAACTGTTTAGCTCTCGGTTCAAGATTTGCCTCTGGAGGAGGAAGCTGTTAAACCTGCTGCACAAACTGATTCTTCTGACCACTTGGGGGCAGCAGAAACAAGCTGTTTTTCCTTTATCTCCTTATAAACTAATGTAGCAAATTTGCAAGCTGATAGTTGATTACTTACACATCCGGTAGGGTGGGGCAACATGGCCTAAAAATAAAACTATGATTTTTATTTTCACACCAAACTGAACTTATGATTTTAATTGGGGTTTTTTTCTATCTCAAAAACAAACTATAAATGACCAAAAATTACTTAAAACAAGTTTTGCTTTTATTTAAACAATAAAAATTAACAAAAGCAAACTGAATTTCCCTTTTGAGGTTTAACTGGAGCTGCAAACTTGTCTTTAAAAGTCTGTAGTTTCAAGGAGAGGGAAGTTGTGATTTGCACTGAAGTCTGCAGTAATTTGACAAAACGTATTTACATGCAATTCTTCGATCATCATAAATCGAAACAATATAATTTTGAGGCTTCATTAACCAAACACAAGCCTAGAACAAGAAAATTATCACCCAACATCCAGCAGTTATGGAACAACATAATCACTCACATAGAGTCATGTTTCTGTTCACCTGTCAAATTTAAGAAATTTTATCTCTCTCTCTCTCTTTTTGTCTTAACCCACTCCCGAGCAAAATTTGGAGCTTTAGAGCTTTTTTCAACTGAAAACTGCTGCAACCAAATATTGCACTGAGAGACGAGAGACTGACTCACTTAACTTACAATAAGCTGAAACTGATTATAAAGCTCCAATAAAGGGGAACTCGCAAATTCAGGGAAAAAAAAAAAAAATCACAATATCATTTGATTTTTCAAATATACAAATATGGTTACAGCCTCTTTTAATCACCAGACTTTTAGTTTACCACCACTAGTGTTTTTTGGATTCCACTGCATAAATCATTTATGGTGGGGGTCTACTTGCAAAAGAATGACTTAATCATTTACTTGATTAGTTCATCAACAGAAAATAGACGATAATTTTAGTGACTGATAAATCGTTTAGTAATTTTCCAAGCAAAAATGCTAAACTTCGTTTGGTTCCAGCTTCAGTTTTACAGCTGATAATTATAAATTAAACAAGTGAGCTAAAGATCTTATCTAAACTTTTGGCTTTGGGTTATTCTGATGTTCAGGTTTTCCTTTTTTCTAACCATAACTGAAAGAACATAATCTATTATGAACATGAACAATAGTTGTGCTCTCAGAACATCAGCTCTGATGCTTTTGCTCATGCTTTGACATGCTTATTAAACCCTGATCCCACGTAGCCTCACTCACTCTTAACCTGTGCAGCCATAAAGACTGTAAAGCAATTAAAGCAAACATTATAGTACCTAGAGCTGGGCAATAAATCAATTTTAAATTGAAATTCAAATGAATTTGTTTGGAAAATGTTAAAAAGAAATCACGAAAATCGATTTTCCCTTTAACTAGGGCAAATACGGTGGCCTATAACTCTCTCTCTCTCTCTCTCATCAGGTGAAAGTTCAGCACTTGATTAATCTAAAACTGGGGGAACACATAACACATCTTTGTTTGACCAAAGCTTTATTTAAAAAAAAGTTTGTTTAGTTCAGGATAGGTTTGCACTTTTTCCCAATAGGGGAAATAATGTTTTATTTAAATAAAGACGTCGTCTTTTGTTCGAAAATTGAATGTGGTATGAAAAAATTGGGGATTTTATTTTTAGGCCTTATCACCCAGCCCTGATTGTACCTGATTGAAAAGTTATTTCAGTATCAGGTTCAGTAAAAGCTTTTTCTCCATATTGTTTCATTTTCATACAGAACATCCACATGGACATAAAATCCATACACTATGAGGATGAAGATATCAATGAACCATGACATTTTTAAAATGTTAGATGTGACATTTCAGTGGTACTCACGCTGAAGTCGGCATCCTCGGCCCTCAGATGGTCTGCAATGTAGTGCACCCCCTCCAGAGCGCGTACGACACTTGGGGAAAGCAGGAATGTTGAGTCTGACAACAAGTTATCAGCTTTATTCGGCCTCTGAGTGGGATTCACTCTGCCCCCAGTAACCTGTCTGTCTGCTCCTGCAGCCCCCTCCTGTCTGCTCTGGTTGTTTTGGGGTTTTTTTTGTTGCGGTGGCGGAGTCGACCCAGGAGGTCTGGGTGACGGAGGACGAAAGGAAAAATAAGATGTTAGAGTTCCCAGCTCTAAATCCTCATAACTGCTCCTCTCTGGGTCTTCTGACGTGGTCCAATCTCTTAGCCAGGTAGCTGAGGTGCTGAGGAGGTTGCCAGGTTTGTTCCCGGCTATCCGTCCCTGCCGCCGCTCCGCCACTGCTTCCTGCTGCAGCAGCAACAGCCTACGACGGCGGCCATCTGGTGCGGGCCGTCGCATGAACAGCCAGCGTGGGATCAAGTCCAGGAACACAGAGTGGACCCAACGCGGCATCTTGTGAGTGCTGGGAGAGCGATGGTGCACGTTGAGCACGAAGACAGTGATGACGATGGAGAGGGTGACGAAAATCATGGTGAAGAGGAGGTACTCGCCAATGAGCGGGATAACGAGGGATGTGGACGGTATGATCTCTGTGATGAGGAGAAGGAAGACAGTGAGGGACAGCAGCACGGAGATGCACAGGGTGATCTTCTCACCGCAGTCTGAGGGCAGGTAGAAAACCAGAACAGTGAGGCAAGAGATCAGCAGACAGGGGATGATGAGGTTGATGGTGTAAAATAAGGGCAGCCTGCGAATGATGAAGAAGTAGGTGATGTCCGGGTAGATCTCATGGCAGCAGTCGTATTTCTTTGTATTGTACGTCCCCACGGCATTGATGATGGCCCATTCACCGCTCTCCCAGTAGTTGTTCAGATCCACAGTGTTTTCAATTCTCTCCAAGTCAATCTTGGCCTTGTCATACGTCCAGGAGCCAAATTTCATTTTGCAGTTCTGCTGATCGAAGGGGAAGAAGGTGACGTCGATGCTGCAGGAGCTCTTGTAGATGGCAGGAGGGACCCAGCGAATTTTGCCAGTGTGGAATAGGTGAGCTTTCGTCATATGGGTCACGGCAAACTCACCGTCGGCGCTGCAGAAGCAGAAGTTGTCATTTTAATGATGATGATTCACAGACTAATGCTGCGTTCCATTTACCTCGAAAGTCGGAATACAGAACTGGGATTGACGTCAAACCAGAGTTACGAGGAGCCATTGTTAGCTATTGTTGTTGTTAGCACCATCAGCTACCAGTCAATAACAACACACTGTGATAGTTTTGTGCAAAAGCAACAAAACAACATGTCCACAGAAGTTGAACAGTACAGTCAGTTTGACTGATTTAACGGCACAAAATCAAGACTTCCTGGCTAATAAACAGAGTAATGTGCAGCTGTCTCATTGCTGATGCACGTAGCTGCCATGTTGGATTTCGATCTCGGCCTACTGAAGTTCCTCCAAGTTTCCAAGTTGGAATTCCGTCTTCAGGAAGCGTTCCTGATGACGTATCCAACTGTGAACTTGGAAATTCCGACTTCCGAGACCAAACGGAATGCACCATAAGACCTCAGTTTAAGTAGGTAAACAAATATCCTGCATGAGGAGAAGTTCTAATACCACTTTTAATCAAAAGAATTTTTTTTTTTTACTTTACTCAAACTGTGCAGTGATGGAGTGTTATGATATCCCAAAAATAATCTTCTCCAGTAATCTCCCCTCCACTCAACGCTTTAGTGGAGATAATGGGCCTCTGCTGAAATCGTAACGATGAGTCCTTATCATTCCATCAGTTTCACACCTTTTTTAATTTCAGTTACAGGTTGTGATTACAGCGGCTCGGTGAAGCAGAACTCCATCATCAACCCTCTCTGTTTAATTTCTCCATGAGGTGAATTAAGGCAACAAGAGAGGTTTCTTAAAATCAGTTTCGCAGTGGATTCACACTGAAGCAATACAATGATTGACCTCATACATTCTCATTATAAATAAAGTTAATATTCAGTCTTTAACAACAGCTCACAATCTAAGATCTTAAGTTAGACCATAATTTGTTTTAAAGCTCCACTTGTCCACAAGAGGGCACCATCTTCACGCCATATACCATTTAATAAAAGATATCAGTATGAACCAGTTTATCATTATATTTATGTGTAGCTGACAGATCCTTCTTTAAAGCATCCACTGAAGTATATTAAAAAGAAAGAAGTTTTTTTACCTTTAAATTTCTGTTTCCTTTTCAGACAGACAGAAATATTGGGCTTGAACTGATTATGAGACCACTTTAATAACGTCGTCATGTAAAGTAGAGCTGAAGAGATTTGTCCATAAATCTGTTGGCTGATCAATAAAAAAAAATAATCCGCAACAATTTCAATAATCAGTTATCATTAAAGTGATTTTTTTTAAAGTGAAACAAGCCTAAAAAATGTGATTCAGGCCTCTAAGATGTGAATTCTTGATGGTTTTCTTTATCCTGTATGACAGTAAACTGAATGCATTTTGACTCTGGGAAATTGTGAATGCCATTGTTAACAGTTTAATATTTTGTTTACATATGAAAAAAAAAAATCTTTGCTACGCTAGTCTCATATCATTCTCACTTGTTGTAAAGGACGATGTCTGGCACCCATATTAGCTCTGACGGCACTCTTATGGACGTCACGTTGTCATAGTCAGACGGCCTCCAGCGCAGTTTGTAGTCATTCCACTCCTGTGGGACAAAAACAACGGAGATGATTTAGGTGATACGATCTTTAACTGTCATATTAGTCAGTCAGCTATTCATAAACTTTTTAATTTCAGCAACGTACACATAGGCTTTTAAATTCTTAACATTTGTGTATCACCAGGAAAAAATTACATCTTAATAAAAAAAAAAAACAGCACTGATGCAAATGTTTCTGACCTGTTTAAGCCACACATTGGTTGTCATCATTTGGTTCTTCTCATCCTAGCAGACAGACAGACAGACAGACAGACAGAGACAGACGTAGTTCAGGCTGTCAGCTCTGGGTTCAGGCCAGACGAGTTTCTGCAAAAGGTTCTTGAAAGTCTGTCGGAGCAGACCCAGATATAGCTTGCAGCAAGTTACTTCAAAACGTGATGGATGTGAAGTTTTCTGTAACAGTTTTTTTCTGTGACAGGGCAGACGGAGCAAAATCTAGTTTTCCTAAGTTTGTTTTTTGCAACTGTATACAAAAATGCTGAAACTTACTATTGAAAACATACAGATACAGTGTAAAACTTGCCGGGTAAAAAGGGTCGCAGCCCAAAGTTTTGGGAAGCACAGGGACGCATTTAATCACTGAGGCTGTAGGAAAAAGTTCTTGCACTTGAAGGAGCACCCCAGTGTATTTCTGACTTCACTCCATCTGCAGAGATCGCCTCTGTCTTCTCCAAATGTTCAAATGTGACCATGTGTTACTTCAGTAGATGTCAGGCTGCATTTTTAAAGCCCATTC
>JAPQLA010000010.1:9267995-9300564 GCA_029822935.1 Naso vlamingii
GCTTTTTGTGATTTCACTGCCTCTCCCAGTTTTTGCTGCAAAAGGCGTGCTTTTCTTTCAGCTGCCAGGGAGACATTGAACTCACCCATCCTGATTCCATCTTCCTTGGTCTTCTGTACTCTCTGTTCTTTTTTCTCCAGGTCAAACCAGTCAGCTTTTTGTGATTTCACTGCCTCTCCCAGTTTTTGCTGCAAAAGGCGTGCTTTTCTTTCAGCTGCCAGGGAGACATTAAACTCCCCTGTCCTGATTTCATCGTCCCTGGTCTTCTGAGCTTTCAGTTCTTTTTTCTCCAGGTCAAACCAGTCAGCTTCTTGTGATTTCACTGCCTCTTCCAGTTTCTGTTGCTTGAGGCGTGCTTTTCTCTCTGCAGCCTGGTAGACATTGAACTTGCCTATCCTGACTTCATCCTCTTTGGTCTTCTGCGCTCTGAGTTCTTTTCTTTTCAGGCCAAACCAATCATCTGGAGTCCCTTCAGTTGCGTTTTTGATAGGTGGGACAGTTTGTCTTTTAGTTGTCACGAAGGCATTGAACTCACCTTTCCTGACTTTATCCTCTTTGGTCTTCTGAGCTCTCAGTTCTTTTCTTTCCAGGTCAAACCAATCAGCTGAATTGCCTTTAGTTATGTTTGTGATTGGTGGGATGACTTGTTTTTTTGTTGCCTGGAAAGCATTGAACTGGTTTATTTTCACTGCTTCTTCCCTGGTCTTCTGTACTCTCAGTTCTTTGTTTCTCAGGTTGAACCAATCAGCCTCTTGTGGTTTTATTGTGTCTTCCAGTTTTTGCTGCTTGAGCCGGGCTTTCCGCTCAGCTGCCTGGGAGACATTGAATACACTTGCTTTGACCGATTCGTCCTTGCACTTTTGATCTCTCAGCTCCTGGTGTTTCAGGTCAAACCAACTAGGCTGTTGTGGTTCTACTGCATCTTTCAGTTTTTGCCGCTTTAGGCGAGCTTTAATCTCAGCTGCCTGAGAGGAATTGAACTCTTTGATTTTGATTGCGTCTTCCCTGGTCCTCTGCACTCTCAGTTCTTTGTTTTTCAGGTCAAACCAATCAGCCTCTTGTGGTTTCACTGCGTCTTTCCTCTCAACTGTCGTGGAGGGATTGAACTCACTTTTTCTGACTGTGGATTCCCTGGTCTTCTGAGGTTTCAGTTTGTTCTTCAGATCACTACAACCAGCCTGTTGTTTCACTGATTCTTGCAGTTTTTGCTGCTTAAGGCAGACTTTCCTCTCATTTGACTGAGAGACGTTGAACTTGCTTGCTCTAAGTGCATTTTCCTGAGCTTTTCTTTCCTTCTGAGCTTTCAACTCTTGATTTTTGGAGCCTAAACAATCAGAATATTGTGGTTCCACTCCCTTCTGATGCTCTGCGTCTTTCCTTTGCTTTTTCTCCTGTGGCACTGCTTTATTTTCCTTAGTTCGCATCCTGGTAGTAATTTCTTTGTAGTGTCTGACAACACCTTCTTCATAAAGCTGTTGTTGTTGCCAGTCAGTCTTGTTGCCTTTAAGCAACATATTTGGCTTGAGTTTCTCTCTTTGAAAAGTGTGTTCCATACTTAGGGTCGCTACTCAGTATTCAGGATTCTCTTATCCGGCTGCCTGTGTTATTGCTTCTGTATTCAGGTAGCTTACCTTAAGATGTGTGTACTTGGGTTTCTGTGAAGTTGTGTGACATCATGTGGTTGGCTTTGATGTTGTCAGCTTAGCTCCTCCCACATATTTAACATGTTATGATCATTCAAACTTCAAAGGCATTATGATCATTCAAACTTCAAAGGCATTAATTCGTAAAAAAAACAAAAAACAAAAAAACACACTCAACTTCAACCTGTTCCACTGATTCATACATTCACACAGAAACTTTCAATCTTTAAAAGATTCACAACACTCTGGACTTTTCGTATTAGTTTAACTCTTTCATATCAGTTAAACATTTTTCACAATCACAGTTTCACTTTCAAGAAAATTTTAACCCCTTCACACCCCATCCGATACACAGTGTGTACAGCATGCTCAAAGCTAGAGTGGCTGACATCATCACTAGAGTGGAGAAAAGCTTCAAAAATATTTAAAAATCTTCTATTCAACTCGCTCTCTCTCCCACAAATGTAATTCACATTTCTGCATCAAAACATAGGAAAATTTGTTCTGGTGGGTCTCATGCAACTTTGGATGAAAAGGGATTTACTATGTCGAATCCCTAAATTTTCCTGTGGCAGAAGCTCCAACCATCTGCCACATTTACTCCCATATAAAACGAGAGGATAAAGCCCTTCAACCACACTGATCTTCAACCTTCCCACTCATTCATACATTGACATAGAAACTCCATATCATCATTTAAACATTTTTCACAATCACAGTTTTAACTTAAAGCCTTTTTTAGCTCCTCAGACTTCTAAATTAGACTGTATTGGACAGAATGCTCAGAGCTAGAGTGCAGAACTTCAATGGTAGAGTGGAGAAGGGCTTCAAAAATGTCAAATATCTTGTCTGAAGCTCCAACTCACCGCCACAAAATGTAACTAGGGAAGAAATCAGAATTACAACATTGAAGACATTAGCTTCCAAGCAACAGGAGCACCAACCAACTGTCACGTTCACTCCCATATAAGATGAGAGGAGAATTTTGTAAAGAATAATCAACTAGTGGGTGTGCATTAAATGGTTTCATGGCACGATGAAGAACCACTTATTGCAAATTTTTTTCCAGTAAAAGACCTGTAATTACAGTTGACGTAAGCTCAGATCTATACATAGTCCAGAGGTAGCGCTGTTCTTCTGTCTAGGCAGTCAAAACATGAATCATAACCCTTCATAAAAATAACTAAGGTAACTAATGTAATAAACTAATGTAGCAGCTACAAGTACCTACAAGTTTTTATTTGAAGGAATTATTACAAAATGCTATGGATACATGACAGAGCAGCACAGATAAGTTCATTGGCTAATTTTCACTCAGAGGTGACGACGCAAGGGATCAGGGGTCCGTATACTTTGCAGCCATTCATTTTTCCTTTTGATGTAGGTAAACAAAAAACAGGAAATGAGTCGTCTCCCGTTTCTCGTTTGGAAATTGGAAATCGGAAAACGGAAAACGAGCCTTTATCTGATTTTCTATTATGTGTTTATTCAACACAAGTCGGGAAATAAAATATGACCATAATTCTTTTACTCAAGCTTGCTTTGCCTTGCAACATGTTTAACGCTAAATATTAGCGAACCATAGTCTCAGCTTGTGCTGCTCACAGAGCTGTTTGTAATACATCTTTAGCATTAATCTGGTATGAGACAACATGTCGATATATAATGTTGGGATATGTTAAACAGACGTTGGATGTTGGTTACTTAGAACCAACAAAAAATCTACGAGATGCTATAATTCCATATCGTGTGGACCCTATAACGTTAGACAGAAATAGGACTTTGGTCAAGAATTAGACAGCATGTCAGTGTTATTAATTATTTAACAACACAACTTAAAACCAACAAAATATCAACGTCTAATGATGTTAGACTTGAAAATTTTGCTGACGTTGGCATAATAACGTTAGGCAGACATTGAGGTATGGTCAAAGATCCAACAACAACATGTCAATTTTCCACATCAAACTGTTGTTGGGATAATACGTTGAACAGACGTTGGGTATTGGTTAGGTACCAACACAACTAAAAACCAACCAAATGCCAACGTCTAATGATGTTAGACTTGACTGTTGTGCGGACGTTGGCATAATAACATTGGGCAGACATTGAGGTTTGGTCAAAGATCCAACATGTCAATATTCTACGTCAATCTGACGTTGAGATAATACTTTGAACAGACGTTGGGTATTGGTTAGGTACCAACACAACTTAAAACCAACCAAATATCAACGTCTAATGATGTTAGATTTGAACGTTGTGCTGACGTTGGCATAATAACGTTGGACAGACATTGAGGTTTGGTCAAAGATCCAACAACATGTCAATATTCTACGTTGAACTGATGTTGGGATAATACATCGAACAGACGTTGGGTATTGGTTAGGTACTAACACAACTTAAAACCAACCAAATATCAACGTCATTTGACGTCAAATTATTATGTAAATGTGACGTTGGAATATGACGTTGTTCCAACGTTGGATTATGGGTGTCTGACGTCAGAACCTGAATCCAACCAAAAATCAACGTCAACTGACGTTGTGTGCCAGCTGGGAAAAGGCGAAGCCGTGCTAACATCCGAAAGACTTATTACTTTTCTGGGACAGTAAGACAACACTATTTCCCGCATGTTTACCTGCATAAAAAGAATTGAAATAGTAAATTAACCTAATGTTACGTGTAACAGCACTGTCTTCCATAATGGAGGCCCATAAGAGTCACCAAAATTGTAGTAAAGCATTTCTTCAATCGAAAACTAATTGTACAATTAAAACCAGTTACTGATAAATTAGTTTACAAATCAATGAATTAATCCATACATAAACAGAGAAATTATAAAAAAAATTTAAATGAATTTTTTAAACAGTAAATAAGTGCATCATTCAAAAGTACATTAATGAATTCCTAAATCAATTATTGAATTTAAAAATCAAGTTGAAAGTGTAATTTTAAAAAGAGAAATAACTCAGTTCACAAACTGAGTTAACAACACAGCTTTTAATCTGATATTTAAAAGGGAAATTTCATTTCTCATTTTCATTTTCATTCCCTAGCTGCTTTTTCTTGTCCTATTAAATACTTAATTTGTAAAGTCATTTGCTCTTTCCATTTGGACTTTCTGTAACAATTTGGGGCCTAGAGCTCGTTAAACAGGGTAATCAATGTAAATTTGCCATGGGATGCAACAAGTTCTTCAATTGGCGATAACTAAACGGAGAGCTTGCTAAACAGGTTGACACTTGGTGGAGAAAGATAGAAGAGTTTTGTCTTTTAGTAATGAAAGAATGAATTATAATTGGAAGTTTAGATGGGAAAAAGCTTTGAAATGCTGACCTATTGAAGTCTCTACAGGCTACAGGATGCCAGTTTCCCAACACGTACCGTGAGGCAAGTCAGGTCATGGTGGAAAATACTAAAGGTGAAAGAAAGAGAATAAGCAAAGGTGAACGTATTAAAGTATTTTAAAACGAAAAGAAAGGCAGACGAGGAAGGAAGACAAAGCAGGAATTTAGTGAACAAATGTAATGCAACGTTAAAGTTTTTAGTCCCCCCCGCCTATTCAAACAAATGTTCACCATTTCGACCAGAATCGGCTCAGTCACAACCACATTTGCTGCTAGGCGTGGCGATGTTTGCCTTAAAATGGCAGCAGCCCTGATTAGAAATCATTTGGCACAGTGGCCTATACGCTTACCCACTGATTGCGACTCTTCTGATTAACTTAAATGTTTCATTAAAAGTGCGTTCATCTGCCTCCTCTTTACTAGCCTGTGCCATTGCATCCATTCAGCATAAGTCAACAAACAGGCATGGCTAGTTTACAGCAATCACTGTTTCCTTTTGCATACAAAGGCGTAGTCAGGCAGTGAGTGTACTGACCTAGCTTGTTGAAAACGAATTTATTACTGTCACTGAAAAATAATTGCATTAATTAATTTAATTTGTTTACCATGATAGAGGACGAGACCAAGGCTCTGTAGACAAAGATGCAGTTGGGCTGTAAATATACTACTGTAGCTTGTTAAAAACTAATTAGTTCATACTCATACTTCTTCCATATAAGTTCAGGCTGCACCCACCCCAAGACTCCACAGGAAACACTGAAATCCATGGCTCTACTCTCAGTTTCATCCTCCTATGTAGCAGTGGTAATAAGCTAAACCAGAATTTTGTTTTTGCAGTGCAAAAATGAATAACAATAATTTGCTCTTTAGTCTTAGATTGATTCTTAAATAGTTTAGAATCGGTTCTAATTCTAGTATAATAGGAATTAGTGCAAGCAGGCCAGCTGAGTTGATTCCCACCTGTATCCCCTTCTTCCTCCGTCCCTCTGTTCCTCTCTGAAGGTAATAGAGGAAGGTCAGCTGGTGCAAAGTGAGAAGCAAGACCCCAGCTGTGTCTTCAGCCAAGCAGTGGCTCTTTAATCAATACCATGCAGCCAAAAAAAAAGGCATGACGAATTGTGAGGGTCAAGGTCACAAATATCAAGCCGGTCTTGTGTGTTAAATTGAACACTTTGATTCCACGGGGTCTTTGGGTGCTGACCTAGCTGAATGAAGAACAGTTCAGAGAATCAGTTTTATTTTTTTCCCTCTAGCTCAGAAAGATTTGGCTTTAAGTTTCATGAGAAAGAAGTTATTGAAGAAGTTTTAAATTTTTACCTTGACTCTCTCCACACAACAGTATTTGGTTTGTCTACTCAAAAGGGCAATGAATTAAATAATCACACTCAATTTAACTCTTCTTTCATCCTGTCTTGATGTTGGTTTTCAAACAGGCACACTGCTTGGCTATCCGCCATTGGCATTCAGATCACAACTGTGCCAAATGCACTCAGGCTGTCCTTCAGGCTCACATCAGTCTGCCTTAATAATGGGATTTCCACACATTACATACAAACTCAGTGGGCACTAATGTGGAGGAATATTTCCAGAAAGGGTGCACTCGACTCCCAAATTGAATTTACAATGTTACATTGACTTTAAAAAAAGGCTCTGGCACATGTAACGCTTAGGAAATAATAGTTTGCTCCACTGAGCAACCCAGCACTAAGCAGAGGATTATATGGTGGTGCTGCTCTGGATTTGCCACACACTGGGCCAACTCAGTACGGTTCAAACTGTAACACTGGTTTTAGCAGATCTGCTTACTGTAAATATGTTGTAGTCAAACACTTCTAGTGCTAATATTGAGAAGCAAGCTGTGTCTGGAATTTCTGATGTTTGGACTTCTTGCTTCATTTTTACTTTGTGCCTCTCGTCCTCTCAACTTTGAACAAATACAAACATAAGCATTCATACTTGCACAATCCGTAATAACAAAAAATTTCATCAAATTTAATAGCTGATTATTTTGCACAGTGGTTATATTAATGGTTATATTAGTGGTTATATTAAGTTTGTTTTTTAGCACATTCAGTCTTATGTTAAGGGACAGGGATGGAAAGGTTACTTTGTGTACTTTTGTGTAATAGGGTACAGATTACAAGTTACCACGTGTAAAATTTCAGAAGTAATGGAACTGTTTCAATTACTTTGTCAAAGCAATGTAACTCATTACTTTTTACTACTTTTTAATTACTTACCAAAATTTCTGATTAATGTTTTCAGTTGTTAAAGACGTGGCGCACTGCAAATTCCTGACCCATTACAGTCATGTCAAGTAACGTGTTGCAGTCTGCGTTGCTGACCAAAAAACATGCCATGTTTTGTGGACTTCAGTGAAAAAGGCATAGAAAGAGAGAGTTTTGCCTTGTTACATCATTACAGGCTACATTTAGAGGTTATAGGTCTGTTGTGTTTCATATGTTTCACATTATTAATTGTTGTTTTGTTCTGTATTTCTTTCTACATATATATTTTATGTTTTTTAAATATTCAAAATAAAAAAGCCTACAATCAAAAATATTTATTCCTTATTATTTAGCAGATTTTTATCCTTTGTCTGTGTGCCCATCCCTGTGTCCAAGGCCATTTGTTTATTTAAAAAGATCTAGGATATTTAATGGCTTTATCTATGATATTTAGGCATTTGGTGAAAGTAATTAAAAAACAGTTTAGTAAGTAATTTATTACTCTACATAGACAATAGTATTGTAAGGTAATATATTTCTTTAAAATGAAGGTAACCTGTAATATGTTGCATTGTTAAAGTAATTTGCCGAACACTGTTCATGAATTAGTCAGCATCAGCTTTTTCCTGTGAAGGCTCAGGGTTAACGGGGTGGATAAAAGCATTATGATATTTTTTAACAGTTCAGCCATTAAATCTATTATTTGTTATGGTTTAGTAACCTGACCATTAAACTCAGATCACAGTTACAAAACCTGATCAAAAGAGCTGGAAAAATAATTGGCATGACCCCCCCCGGAGATATTTGGGAAATCAGTGAGGAAGCAGGGCCTGTAATGTGTGTATGAGTGTGACATAGGCCTAGATGTTACATTCCTTATTAGCAAAAAATGTGCAATATTTGTAATACTGCATATAAAGTGCAGCTTTCTGGAAATGTGTGCTGCTGCGTCACCTGTGTTCTCTCAGTTGCCCAGGACAACCTTTCCTACGGGAGACAATAAAGGCTAATCTGACCTCATTCTGTGGGGATATTCACGGTGCTCAAGGATGATTCTTATTTTGCTGACTTCTCCCAAAAGGCTTCTCTGTCAGGTCCAAACTTCCATATGCACACAGAAAGTGTCAAAAAGTAACAGCAGGAATGTGGATTGGGTTGCACACCTGATTTGAACCATTTTGAAGCTACTTGATCCCCAAAAAGGTGGTTGCTAAACAAATAGCAGGTTCTCTTTGGTAGCCGAAGTGGACATTTCAAAATCTACAGGTCTTAGTGCATTGTGCAACACCCTCTGATGATGACATTGATTGTCAAAACACACACTGGTTAGCTGAGCTTATGTTGCACGGTAATTACCAGTCTCAACTGGAAAAATCTGTTGGAAGTCCAGCAAATTCAAATCTCACCAGCTAAAAGATGCCGTGAAATCCCATTAACAAAGTCTGAAATAGGATTTTTTCCTAGCATGTAAATTTCGGGAGTCACCCTCCACATTGTCAGGTGACTATTTTGCAGCAAAATATGACTATGTCTGTCATTGCTGTGGCTGCTTCACAGCCCCCCACCCCCCACACAAGCAACAGAGACACGGTGGAAAGTTTGAATGACAGAAATATCTGCGTTGTTTTATGGCAGATAAAAATCCTGTGCCTGAACACTGGGCAACAGACATTTGTTTTCGGTTTAATTTTCCTCCTTTGCATTTTCCCTTCTTATTTGACTCTATCTAATTCTCAAATCCAACTGACAGATACATTGCTGAGGAGCCGGCAGTGGGGGGTTCAGGTCTCTGCTGACTGAATCGAGCATATTTTTTAAATTAATGCACATTTAACTTAAATAACTTTTTATTAAAAGTGTTTTCAGTAAAGAATATTATAAGCTAAGTCTACATGCTTTAATAATGCCATTCTTTATCTAGGCAGCCCAACATTTTTTTTTAATCTCACTAACTGTTTGACAGGAATTTCTCCAATTTGTCCAGGAAATTGAAATCTTCTAGGACACATTGACCAGCACCAGTTTTTTCTAACATAGGCACTGCTTGTGCACGAGAGAAAATTTGGTGAAGAAAGACTCCTCGGCACATATTAAATCGCAAAATCTTGAGTATGTTTTTGGCTCATGGTGTTTTTGTTAAATTATATCACTGTTTTCAAGGTCAAAATTCAAGCTCAACACAGGTATGTTGTTTCCCCCCGAACACTACTCAATTGTAGCCTCTGCATGCCTCTAGCATTGCCTCAGACGTTCAGTGCTTTAGCATGTATCGTGTTTAGGTATGTGTGATTTCAGCAGCAGTACAGCTTGTATACTGTCGCTCTCAAATACATTAAGGCCAGGTTTAGATGAGAGAAATCTGTGTTTATACGAAGAATCAAACCCTGTAGTATGCATGCCAGGCTGTTAGCCCACAATCTAAGTTTGTAATGAAATACCACAGGAGCTGCAGAAGATGACTACTTCCTCGTGCCGCTAAGTGCATCTTTACCATAAATAGAGCCACAAATGAAAGAAATTCAGCCATAGTCTGACTTCTAAAATTATGACACAAACACTCAAATTCACCTCAATATACTGCCGTCATATTCGACCTGCTGTCAGTGCACTGTGGACTGTTTCATCAGAGTTTGGTAGTGGCTAGAGTGGAATGCACTGACTTGCGCTAGCATTAGCATTAGCACTGGTGTTGTCACCTCTTTCATAGGCTTTGGGGTTTGCCAGTTTACACAACCGGAAAGAAGGTTGTAGCTTCAAAATATTACACTCTGGCACCTTGTTTCAAACGTTTGCAGTTTAATTTGCGCCAGCACACTGTTGTCATGTAAAAGAAAGGCCGAACCACAACAAAAGGGTGTTGGTTGATGCGAAAACTTACGCCATCTAAACAGGGTCTAAGTGTTTGTGAACTGCTAAGTTCACCACTGAGAAATTTAATGTTATTTGTTACACCTCTTTTTCACATACACTTAAGTGTTTATCATGTGCTCTTACTTTTGCTGTCATAGTGAGGCTGCAGCTCGACACCACACAGAAACAAGGTTTGCAATTCAAACCATCTCATTCAGTCACTGGTCTGTCTTTATCCCAAGGTTAACGGCCTTCCTTTGGCCTGCCGTAAAACCATCTTCATGGATTTGACACGTTTTATCGTATGTGTCATTACTAAGTTGAGGCACCGCAGCCATATGCTTAATTGAACTCATGATATATTGTTACATTGTAAAGCCGTGTGGTATGGAACTTAAAGTGAAAAAACAAGAAGACACTTTTGGATGAGCTTTGCCTTTTTTGGTATTCCCTGTTCCCTGTTTTGTGAAAGGTAATGTAAATTAGTGGACAATTAAACAGAATGAACAAAGAGGTTAAGTGCAGATTGTGTAAAGTCTTGATCTTTGAAAGATTTCTGTCAAAGGAAGAAACTGTATTTCTCCTCTTCATGGACTCCCCTCCTTGGCTTTATCCTTGCTTTATTTTTCTCTTTCAGCCTTGAACATTGATGGCAGATTTACTGTGACACATTTTCCAAACAGTATGGTCAACACCCCATCTGTTTGTGTGGACTGTTCTGGGTCAAGGGCTCAGCTCAGGACAATGCTATCACGCTCCTCTCACATTACTGTGCTTAGTTACAAAACAAGCTGATGGCATGGCTTTAGTCAGGGTCAAACACTGTCGTCCATCTCTTAATATCAGATTCCATGTTGCCGGCAGATAAGTACGATTTAGCTCTCATTATGGATGGGTGTGGGTGGACAATGCATGCACAGTACCAAGGAACTGTTCCAAATCTGAGAGACAATGATCATCATTTCATTACTTTAGCTTGACTCCTCATACGAGGAAGATAAATGTCGTGAGACCTTAGAGATCACGTTTCACAGCTAAGTTAAGTCAAAGCTTCGGTATTTCTTTTTCTGTAACAGATGTGCTCGTTGGTACGGTAAGAGTTTTTTAGAGGTGGTTTGGTTATTGTCAGGACTTTCTGTTTACATTTCCCATGCACACTGGCAGATTGCAGCCACTAATGGCTTCTGCTGGACGCTGTGTTCCTGAAACCCACTTCTCTATTAGAGTGATTATTGGGACTGAGGGTACTGGCAGGCGTCGGTGTGGTAAATGGCATATCAAATTTGATTTGCTATATTTGATCTCTTTAGAGATTTTTCCCATTTTTTCAAACTCTACAAAATTGCCCAAAGCCATTCTGATTATTAAGTTACAATACAATGAAATCTGCTAGATTCTTGTCTGCTGTGCAATTTTACCACATTTTTACAGTTTTAAAGTACTAAAAGTCAAGAATTCGGCTCCTGCATGGTGTGCACTTTTGGTAAAGTTTTGTTCCATATACATCCAAGCCGACAGTGAATGATCAACAAGTATTTATAATTATTAAAGAAGTCTTACCTGGGAAGATTGGAAGGAATAGAACAATATCTAATTGCCCACCTACCTGATAAAAAAGTGAGTATAATGTATGTAATCCATGGGTTTAGTGACATTAACTAGATTTTGTTGGTTGTATTCATCGCTAAGTGAAAGTGTGCAAGGTATACATAATTAGTTTTCAAATGCTGCCATGTGACCAGCAAATAAAAAACAAAACAGTCTTGTTTAAAATAGTACAAAGGAGCAGTTTTGGAATTTTATCTCAATCAAAACAGATGTGGCCCACAAATTACGTACTGTTACATTTGACCAAAGTGCCCGCATCAAATAACAACACCAATTCTTCAATAAAATGACAAACAGCATAATTGAACCATTGTAAAATGAACTCATGATGAATAAATGACTCCATACCAGGGTAATTCTTTTGGCAGGAGATCTTTAAATTCACGGATGATTGCTAGTAAACCTGGCAAGGTTACAATACTTTGTTCAGTGTCGTCTCTCTCTACAGATAGTTTTTCATTGCTGTGGGACCCTAAATTGGAGTCACAGAAAATGTTCCAATTTTGCCAATAGGAGCAAAGCATATTAGTTTTGAAGGGTATGAACTGTGTTTGTTTAGAGAATGTCAAAGACACAATGTCCCGGTAAGAGGACCGTATGCTCATCTGCAATTATCTCTAAAAACAAAATGACTCATTGGTTCAGTTTGAAATGTATCTTCATTTTTTACTGTATCAGGAAAGAATGTGACTCTTTAAAGTCCATTTACGGTGGCCCATAAGTGCCAGTCACAATCACAAAATGAAAAACTGCAGAAATGAAAACACAACAACAAATCACAAACACGAGCACAAACAGGAAAACATGACAGCAAAACAAAAACACAACAGTAAAATGAAAAACACAACAAAAAACTAATTTTTCCTTTTTGTAGATGCGTTTTGTCTTTTTGTTGTGGGGTTTTTTGGTCGTGTTTTTTGTTTTTACCGTTGTGTTTTTTGGTTTGTGGTTGTGTTTTTGTTTTGCGGTTGTTTTCCCTTTTTGTGATTCTATTTTGTGATTTGTTGTTGTGTTTTATTGTGTGCAGTTGTTTTTTCATTTTTCGATTGTCACTAAAGGGCCACCGTACACATTTTACATTTACTCTCTGCACGTTCCGCTATATTGTAAACGCATCCATATGGATGTGAGGGCCACTGCAGAGAAGATAAGACTTCTGCAGAAACATTACTGCTTAAGGTTACTTAGAGGTGGAGGAGGCTATCCTCGAATTCTCTGAAGGTTTGTGGAGTCGACACTCATGTATCCCACGACACGAGAAAAATGGTGTGGCTTTAAAAAGACCTTTAAAAATAACAACAAGCAATTTAACCACAAACTAAGTCAAATGACTGAAAATGAATCTGCAACCATTTTGATAATTATTTATTTTGTTAATTCTGTTGCTAAACGTCTCTTTATGACAACAGTGACAATCAAGATGTGGTTTGATGATGTCATAGGTAGGGTGGGATCATGGGAATCATCTAAATAACTGCTGACCAGATGAAACGCACCTTGAATAAAAATGCAGATTTGTTTAGTTTTGAACACTATTGAAATGTAATGTATAAAGTTAGATTAGTGTGGCAAAAACGCCACAGGAACCCCCATTAAGGGGTGTGTCTGATGATGTGATGTCATTTGGCTGTGCAGACTCTCGTGACCCTCACGGATGGGTCTAGCATAAATCAAGCTTTAGTCACACGCTTTATAGAGGACTTTGAGGCTGCGCTCTGTAGCTCTGTTCAATTCCCTAATTCATTCATTCTCATCACAGTAAGTGAAAGTGAGAGGACGTCGGAGTCCCTTAAAGGGAAAGTCAATTAAGGAATCCTGAATGATTTATAGTCTGCTACAAATTCATTATCCACTTACCATCTGACACCAATTTAACAGAGTATTTTAATTAAGTCTATAGGTTTCATCACAATTTTATCCCTGCAGCACTGAACTGTTGTCAGCCCCACAACCCTCAGTTAAAAAAAGCACTTATGACACATTAAAAAAGATTTATGAGACCTTTTCGATATTTAAATAAAATATAATCCATCAAATTCATTTTCCTCTGGCAAAGAAAACATCTTGATCCTATCAAAATACGTCTGAATCCATTTGACAGATGAACTATGAGTAAACAATCATCCTTTACTCAGCTTGATCTCGTATTTCCAGTAAAAACTTCAGATATTGATCTACATACAGAAATGGAAAAGGTAGATTAATGCAGTGAAAGACAACACATTTGGTAAGTCCAGAAAAAAACAAGTGTGATTAGATTTTTTTACTGGTAAGAGGATACGGGGAAAATTTTAAAAACTTTAAGAAGTGACAGTGCTGTGATACATTAGCAGAGTTGCAAAAAGGTAAAAGAATTATGCTGGCTGCTGTGTGAGGGAACGGTCCACTCTGTGTCATATTAAAGGGACATTTAAGCAAATCCATAGAGACATTCAGAGAAAAACAAGAAGCAAATACCAACCGATCTTTACTCTCAGTCCGAAGGATTCCAGAAATGCTGGATGCTGACATCAGTGGCTGTTTTCTCAATGTTTGTTCACACTGAACAACTGGGTTTTAGGTCACCGCAAACAAAAAAAAACAACAAAAAAACCCCAGCTGCCTAATGTGAAGGTTCTCTTGTGTGTTTTGCCTCAGATTTGAGCTCAAAACATAGAACAAGCCTCAGAATGAATGATTTTTTACACTTGCACTTTATACATCCTCACTCAGTTTGTGCCCCCAAGGGAAGATTTGCGTATTTATGGTGACTTATAATGTGCAGTGATGTTTCCTCTGAAATTACACTTTCTTTTTTCACTCGACAAAGTTTCAGAGACACTGAGGACATTATACAACCTTTTTCAAAAGGCTGAGCACAGGCTCGAGCAATACTGAACAATAATATATACTGAAAACTGTAATCCAGTGACAAATAAATATGAAAACTAGAGCATGAAGGATGCAGAACATTTTGCTATTTTAGAATAAACGGATAACTGATCTATGAAATCTCAGAATAAATGTAGACTGTAAAGAAATAACAACAGACTACACAAAGCCTATCAAAAGTCTCCATGCTCCTGTGGTGTGACAAATGGACCTATTAGGTCCTAATTAGAAATAGATTAAAGTGATGGAGAACAGCAACAGAATAAAGGATGTACTTCCTCTGTGAAGAGAAACAGGGGGCATGACTAATAATGCCTTCAGTTCTTCGGTCTCAGTCATGACTGACAGCTTTGACAGCCTCCGGTGTTCATCACCAGAAGAGATGTTTTTAAGAGAGGTTATTTTTCCCAAGGCTCAAAAACAGATTTAATTTAGAAAGGGTCTCCATTACATTGTTTGAAAAAAAAAAAAAAAAAAAAGCTGAAACAGTTCTGCTCCTTGCTTGTGTTTGTGTTTCACAGATTTAATAAGTCAGCAGGCTTCGGGGGCCTCAGTCTTATCTGTATTGGAGGTTCTCAGACCGACAAAGTGAGACACTAATGCACAAGCTATTGCAGTTTCCTGTGGCCTCAAAGTGTAAAAGCAGTGAATTGTACTTAAGTGTTACCTCACTGTATCCTGGTTTATACGGCAAACAGAATTTCAGCTATGCTAGAATGCCCTGAGATTTTTTTCAGAGTTTCATGGTGCCCAGAGGACGAATCATGTGTCATTGGTGATCTCTGACTTTTCTTCTCGTGCTTTGTGAGAACAGCAGCTTATGGAGTGCTATTAATTTTGGCACAGACCTCAATGTTCCCTGAAGGATAAACTATAATAATTTTGGTAATCCTCTGACTTCATCTAGCACCTTCATTTTGGCTTTTTAGTGAATGTCAACACGCCCTGTTGTGATATTTGATTTTCTCCTTATTGTCCACATCTAGATTTAACTTATTAATTTTAAATGTTTTGAGACTGTTTATTTTTAAACTTGGAAGGAAACTCTGACTCAGCACTTAATTTTGTATCAGTCTGTTTTTTAAAAGCTCTTGCGAAATCTAAAATGTGACTTTGTAACTGAAAATTTTGCCCACCGAGTATAAAAACTCATATATATTAGTGTATTGCCATCAAGCATGTTGACATTGTCATTGTAACCCAGTGATTCCATTGGCTCCTGAAGTGCGTTCCTGAATGGCTCCGTCGTCCGTCAACACCAGCTGTGTTTCAGAGCACAGCAAGGCCAGGCAGCTGGAGTCGCAAGACGACAAGATTTCACTGAAAACCTCTGATCTGTTGACTTCAGGCCTGGCTCCCCACGTAATGATGTTTTGTTTATGAAGTTTGGTGAAATATGATCTAGTGTTAACACCGACTGTTTTGTTCTGAAAATTAACAGGATGTTTTAATGTTGTATCTGTGTCTGAACTTCCTGTCCCGCTCAGTCTGCTCAGTGCTGAAATGCTGCATTGTGCTCCAGCATCCGGCAGCATTCGTCCTCCATATCCTGAATTATCTGCTACTTAATGTTGCAGTAGATAACTTCTGCTAACGAGCTAGCAAGCTAACATTAGCTGAAGCATGAGAGTCAGCCTGATGGGGGACCTAAGGTTAAAGAAAAACTGTTTTTCACATTAAAATTCATAACTCCTACGCCGTAAGTCTGATTTACACAAAACTTGGTATAGGCATTCTTTGGATCAAACTCTACAACTTCGTCAAGAACCCATATTAGATTTTCCGCCATTTTGAATTTTTTGAAAAAGCACATTTTTGACATCTCCTCCTAGACCATAGGTCCAATTCCTTTGAAATTCGTTGTGGGTCATCACTGGACCAAGCTGATTCAACTTTGCTTAAGGCTTGTTGATATCTTATTTTGTTTTCAAGATATTGACCAATGAACTTCAGAAGGGGCATGGCTTGGCACATAAATGGACAAAAGTCAACAATTATTGGGCCAATCATCACGAAACTTGCAGGATATTTCATTGGCATAACACAAATCAGACTATAAATCAGAAATAGTTTGTCCTATTGTCACGAAATTCGCAGGATATGTCCACATACGTACCTGAAACATACCCTGAAAATGTTATGCAAATCTACCGCTAAAAACGCACAAAATAGGCGTGGCATAACACAAATCAGACTATTAATCAGGAGCTGTTTGTCCAGTCATCACAAAACTGGCAGGATATGTCCACATCACTACCTGAAAAATACCCTTGAAGTTATTTTTAATGAAGCTGTTGAAGCTTTCAACTTCTAATGGCCTTTGTTGGCTTGAACCTTGGAATTGGCGCTTGTGGCTATATTTTCGTTTGTTGTTGCTCTCTCTTTTAAGTCAAGTTAAGTTTGAACTGAGACCAAACAGTTGCAGGGAAAGTTACAGTGGAGTAAACTGGTCTGTCTCAGCTCAAGCTCGAGCAAAATGACAGTGTGGCTTGCAGACACCCGTACTGACGTCACCTGTCACTAAGAAGCACAACGTAGACTGGCCAATTTGGACCGCAAGCATCACTGATTTTTCACCACTCAGTGTTTTGCTGTACCATGTTCTGCTGGTACCAATTGTAACTTAAAAAAAAAAAAGAGGGTAGATATTAAAAGATAACTATTCAACAAAATATTTTCTTGTAAGGAACGTTTGACCTTTTTGCTTCTTAAAGTTTTGCTTTGACAAAATGACTGAGCTATTTTGCAGTGTAGCAAAATGATCTCCCCTGATATGGTTCCTTGTGCCAAATGAGCCTATTTAAATATATTTCTGCTGCTCAAGTGCTGCAGCTGTGCAGTGTGGTGAAGTGGCTCTCCCTTCAATGAGCCTGCCGGCAGAAATTCATTATCTTGAAAGCAAGCGTGGCAAAGAGCATGGGCAGGTGGTATGGCTGATTTCACGTTCCTCCTGTGCCCTGTGAGTGTAGATGCCACTTAGTATTACCTCTCTGTAGTGGAAGAGCACACTGGTGTGATCTGTCCAACTGTCTGTGCATCTGAAACGAGCTGCTGTTGATAGCCAGACGATTAGACGAGCAGCTCTGAAGTCCACTGCAGTAATTTGTCTTCACTTTCTAACTGCAACTCAGTTTGAAACTCGGTATCACTGCTATGAAACTGATTGGGTTTCATAACTGATAGTAGAACAAGTTTTGACAAATACATTCAAGGTCGCAACAATGGTGACAAACACAGTAAGATTTGTTTTGTTGAGCATTTGAGCTGAACTTTCATCAAGCCTTTTAGTTTTTTGTTAGTTTCCTCTAATTTGGAGGCATGTGAGTCACATGGATCTTATAAAACAGACCACTAAGAGCCACATGTAACTGAGCTTTCAACAAGGCACTACTGGGGCTTTGTAGCAAAGATAGTCAATATTAACACTCACTGTACGCTGTGCCAGTGGAGTAAAATGGTTTACTCTTCCTGTCTCCTAAGTGGGCGGAGTCACATCTCCCATGGAGACAGTCAGGAACCACCATCCCTCCGCCTCTTCTGGAAGTGTTATAACATCGTGTGAATGGATGAAAAGCAGATGGACTTTGCATTGCATGATATCTGTTTGACGGAAATTTTGAAGTTTAAGTAATGGTTTCACGCAAAGGACCATTTAAATGTTTGCTTATGTATGTTGTGAAGTAGGGCCAGACCGATATGGGAATTTTAGGGCCAGTTCCGATACCAACAATAGGGTAAAAGAAATTTCTTATATCCAATGTATCGGCTGACATTGTACATATTTAACATCCACTGAATGTGGTTATGAAGTATTTGTGACAAAGATATTTAATGGAGGCAGGATTTTTGACATCTTAAACTTTGTTCTGAACTTCAGTGCACTGAAGAGTAAACACTTTTTAGTTATTAAATTCACGTCACTAACTATGTTATTATTCCATTTTAAATCACAGGTCCAAGCATTTTTCCCAGCCTTAGAAATAGTTTTAATATCGACACATATTGGTGAACCATATGCCGATACTGATATATCTGTGACAGACCAATGTCGGCCAACTGATATATCAGTCAGGCCCTGTTCTGAGGCCAGGCGAGAAGCACTAGTTCCCAAATCTCGCGAGAATGTGTAGCTGAGACAAGTCATGAACAAAGTTAATTTTCTTCTGATTTGTGTGACTGGAAAATGACATTCTTGTGTCAGCATGTTCAGAAGATATGTGTCTTGTGAAAAATGGGTCCAATATGTATCTTGGTAACGATGGGGAGAAAGAGTTTGTCATAATCTGTGATCACGTTCATTTCTCCCATAAGAATGAATGGACTCAAGACTGTTTCTAGTCTCCTGAAGGGGCGGGGCCGTGGCGAAACACATCAGTGGGAGATCTTGCTTGCTATTAACTGTCTCTGTTTGTAATGCACAAAGGTAGTAGTTTTAAGAAGTCTTTTTTGAAGAAAATGTTTAAGATGTACCTCTTACATCTGTAGCAGCCGGTCATCTTTACCACAGACTGTATTAAAGCTTCTTTTCTAACAAGAATTTGATCTAGTTGCACCAATACTGTGCAACCAGTAGGTGATTTGTTATTGTTTAACAAAGGGGATATTCAAATGGGAGCACCCACCTGTTCACACACTGCCAACCAACACACACACACACACACACACACACACACTCACAACACACTTGTGTACATCTGCCAAAGAATACTGTAACTGTGACATTTCCAAAGAAGGTCAGTTTACGTTACATAATTTTTGTCATTTCAAGAGTACGGCATTTATCATACCTGATGAAGGTCTGTTAGACTGAAATATCGATTTGTTTATTCAGTAAACATGTCAGCAGTTAGTGGGACAGTGTTCAGGAATTTCTCTCTTCGTTTATAAATCACACCCCCTTCAGACACACCTGTCACACATTCAGGTGTGCAGCGATGCTCTTGAGCATTTTCAGGGAAGAGTTTGCCTTTTAAAAATAACTTTTTCTCTGACTCACTTCTCTCTCTCTCTCTCTGGTCTCATTACGTCTGTATGTCCGTCTCATTCGAGTAGCAGATGGTAGTAGCACTGCCGAGCTGAAATGCAAATTTGATTGACTGTGTGCGTCACATGAGATCATTTCAACTGCCAGCACTTTGCTGCTAGAGATTTCCTGGGCCGCTACTGTAAAGGCTAGAGGGTGAATCACACCGAGAAGCGTTTGCTAGAAAAGTGTCCCTGCAAATCCACAGTTTTCCTCTGGTGCAGCGTGCTCGGCGAGCGCTCCTTTCTTTCTGCTGCGTGATGCGCTTTTCTGCCGTTTTTCGGACATTCTAATGTAAGAAAATGCTCAAATGTTAAAGAATTGCCTTAAAGAAACCACTATGAATATGCTGTCTATTTCCATCCTATTTGGCTCTGAGCACAGTGGATGGCACCACACAGATGTCATGATGGATTTTTCCAGTTATTTTGAAAGCTGTTTCCTAAACAGCATGACAACACATTTGAAAGTACCAGAAGTTCACATTGGAGAGACCGTGCACTGTTCGTCACATTCTGGAATTTATTTGTTGTCTGTTACCGACACTCAGTCGAGACTCAAAGACGCACATAGACACACTATTCCCCCTCTCCTGCTGATGCAGGGTTGGCGCCATTAAAATCCCCTTCGCTGCTCTGGACACTTGTCCTTTCCAGTGTTTGTACAGAAGCCGCAGAGTGATTCTGTTGATCAGGGATGGGATTCAACCTCAGCGTTCAAAGGGAACTTCACCCTTAACTTCACCTAATTTTTCACCCTTATCTTTATCTAGCCGGATATGGTATATGATTTGAAACTCAACATTTTTTTTCATTTATTTACTTATTTTTTTAAATGTTCTCTGTGTCTCTGGGGTGCAGCTTCAAAATCTCCCTACAAACTGTTGATCCCTCACCTTTCCCTTCAGACTCCCGGCAAAATGGTGCCATGTTTGCTCTTAGTGGAATTTCAGGCTGTGGTAGAACAAAAAAACACCTCATTATTGAAACTGTGCAATATTAAATAAAAGGAATGTTCCAATGCAACGGATAACAATCTTGGTAACCCAGAAAATACTGTTGTAGGAATCTTTCTACTGATCTGTGCGGTGTCGACTTGAGATTCAGCAGCCTTGTTACAACACAACACTTTAAAAAGAACACTAGACAAAAGCACTAAAACTGACGTAAATAGCTAAATAACAACACAATGTAACAACATCTATGCAATTATTTAACAGGTTGTAGAAGAGTAAACGTTATCAGCCCCACTCAACTATTTGTAGGCTAGCGACGGCCGTGGCTTGAGTCACTGTCTCCGGCTGCAACAGGCCAGAGTCCTGCTGTTAGCATTTTACCTGTGGGCCTCTGGCTGCACCGCATCTAACGCTTCTCTATGATAATGTGATGTTAGTTCAAGCGAACACGTCCAGTTGTCTCTTTCTGTGATGCATGTTGGATCAGAACACAATATAATTGCATTTACGTAATAATTTAACAGCTTTATCCCCGGGTAGACAGGCTGGAGCTGACAGTCTATGGCTAACTGCTTCTTGTATCAACTTGGTGATAATGTGATTGTTGTTTCTCTTTCCACGTTGAATGGTGGGTCAAAACAGAACAATATCTAATTATTTTACAACTTCTGTAAAAAATAACATGTTAGCTCCATCTCTCTTGCTTTCACCATTACTGTGCTTTCTACACTGAGCTGCCATTACAACCTTGGGAGAGCTTGCAACCGCAATGCATTATGGTACATGTAGACGCTGCAAGAGCGGCTGAGTGTGCAGGACATCTCAGAAAACTCAGCTTTCTCTGTCAGTATAGCACAAACTGAGGAATTTATTTCTTCAGTTTACTACAAATACCATCAACATTGACTGGACGTCCACATGACCTGTGGTAAATTTTCCCTTTAACCGTCTCTGCTGGCTGAGGAGTCAACAAACAGAACAGAAGACGATACGTCTCAGCACCTGTTGCTCGTTATGTATGGGAATCCAATTTCATTTCAGATAAGATGCTTCATACTGTCGGTTTAAGACGAGGTTTGCTCCTGATGGTGTGATGAATGTCAATGTTCTGTGGAGGCATTTTCCTTTGTTTGCAGCTGATGTGTCTTGTAGAAATCTTTAGAAGCAAATCGATGATGATGAAATTAATGCTTGTGAAACACTATGTTGACCCAATGTGCATGAGGCAGCAAAGTAAGCTCCAACCAGCCAACAGACTGGAAAGGTAATTTATGTGAAGGTGTTGTTTCTTATTAAAATGATAAGAGAATGATATTAATGCATGGCACACTAGTTACTGATAAGAAAGTAATGATGTGGTAAAAAAAATTAAATTGCAAAGAAGAAAAGGCGCAATATGAATATTTTTTATTAATGCTCAGCTAATTTCAACGTCGCCTCAAGCAGTCATGATGGAAAATGGCAAGCATGATTTCTCATCAGCTGGATGTTTTTTTTTTATTATTTTTATTTTTATTTATTTTTTTATTTTTTTGCACACTGAGTGGTTATGTAAATAAGGAACACTGGAGAAAAAATAAAAATAATACTAATAATCAGAAGCTGAAATTGGAATTTGTTTTTTCAGTATCATATCTCTGTTTGCCAGGGCACTGTGGTGTAATATTCCAGACGCTCGTCAAGGGTCACAATCTGATCAACTGTGTCCTATAGGAATTCATTATTTAGTCAGATTTTAGAAAAACATCATCAGTTTCAGTTCAGTTATATTTTTTACTGGCAAGTTCATCTTGATATAGAAAATTTAACACCTGAGTCAGATTTTTTTTCGCAGTCCCTGTTGTGCGTATCGAGTCTGGTTGACAGAATTCTCAGAGTGATGGTTTTTACAGACAGCATTATTTGAAGATATACTACCACCTCAAAATCCAATATAACATATTGATAAAGACATTTTTAGCCTTTTTAAACCTGAATCCATGTTTTACTTCAATTATCAGACCTCATCTGGGAGGCCTGCTTGTCCTGACATCACACAAGGTCATTTGTAATTGGCTGATCAATGACAGCCATCATTTGAAGGGAACAGTAGCCGTTACAACTGACCCCATAAGACAAAGGAAGATGCTGAATAAAATTTATAGTTATTGGACGTTTGGGTTCTATGAAGGATCTAAATAATTAAGCAAAGAGTCTTACATGACTGACAGTAACTGTGCTGCGGGTTTCTATGCTTTGTTAAAACTTTTGGTTGCATTGGTCTAAATCTGACAGTGGTGGGAAAAATACTGAAAATCTATATTGAATATCCTTTACATTTGCATGAGCACACATAGGACATAAAATTAGGCAATATTCCCTAAACTGGCTGAAGCCGGAAGTAGCCTATAATTCACAGCAGATGAATTATACTTCAGTCTTTATAAACTCCCTCAATTTAAAGTGAAAAAGTCCATTGTTAATGAATTACTCAAAGTAAAATATATTTTCTCTTTCAGTATTATCTATTAAAACTAATTATTAATCTGTTTCATTTAAAAGCCCAGTGAACAACTATAGCTACAAGATATCAAAGGTTACACATAAAAAACATTAGCCATTAGCTAAGCTAGCTAACTACATTTTTACCTACAGCAAGTGCAACATAGTTCAAGTTTTCACCAGTTAGACACAGTGTGATTCAAAGCGCTGTGCAAAGACACAGAAACACTGGTCTTAGTTTCAAAGATCTAAGCTTTTTTTTCCTACATTATTTCAGCTTGTATTTGCTATATTTTGGCTGCAGACTGTTGCTGGAAGCTGCGTCCAGTTCTGGCTTCTGCTCAGTCAACAACACATTATGTTCAACCGATGGAGGTTCTTTTTGCTCATGCACTCTTCACCTTCTTTTCTGTCAGTCCCAGCATTTAGATCAGGTTAGTTGTAACAAGAGTACAAATGGCTAGTGTCGGGCAGTAAAAACTAGATTACTGATTCATAATTTAATGTAGATAAAGGATGAAGGTGGAGTTTAAAGTCCAGATGAAAGGAAAAATGCATTTTAGCCCTTTTCATCTTATCTCTATTCATAGTGTGCACTTATTTAACAATATATGCCAAAAAATCTATAATATTTTATCCCTGCTAAACAAAATCCGCCAAATGATTACGTTGAGGAGAACCAGTTGTCATATCATGACATCTACCTGCCAATCAAAATTCATATTTCAGGACTCAGAGCTAAAACTCATCAGAGAGAGCGAGCGGGAGAGGTAAAGACAGATTAAAACAGCTTTAGAGAGAGACAGATCTTAATAGATTCAGAGTAACATAGTAGCTAGGTAGTAAGCTGACTAGCTAGTTAGCTTTGCTGGCAGCACGATGATGGAGCTGTGTGAAGTTCGCCTTCATCGCCACATGGCAGTCAAATACTATGGAAGCACCGCTTCAGAGTGTTTTCAAGAAATAGGCTAGTTTTTAACATTGCTCATGTGCGTTAACTGTAATGCGTTACTGTCCACCGTTGACATTACATTGTACACATACAATGCATTGTACATTGTATAGATACAGTTTAAGATTGTGACGTCTGTTCTCTGCCCCTTGTAATAATCAGTGTTATTAAAAAGGCCATATTTTCCAGTCACATGGCCAAATGACATTCCCCGATTGATTTTTATGGCTGCAATCAACAATAAAACGTTTAGCCATTATTCTGAATGCCGTATTTGTTAGGCATGAAGGTTATAGCTTTTATCAAACAGACTTAAAAGGGAGCACACGATACTAGCCTGAAGTGCACACATACATCTTGTACTGTTAATCAATAACTGATTTATTTGCACCTTAAACAAGGACAGAATGTCAGTGGATATTTACTTGCCAAAAACTAGTCATCAAATTAAAATCACTGTTATGATCGCAGAGGACACTTAATACTGTGAGCAGTCCTTCTAACAGAGGAATCTGAGGACACGGGAAGTGTTTGGATTCTTGTTGTTAATGAACAGAAATTTTGTTGGTAGCATTTCTGTTTTAATGTACTCATGTTTACCTTGTACTAATTGGTTATAGACATGCATATTTTTAGTATATTTGTGTTCTGTTACTCTTTATTAAAGGCATAGTTCACTCAATAATGCTAGGATTCGAATGTGAAGCAACAGTGAGGCTAAAAAGATGGCATCATTCAAAACAACTTGGCATGTCGAGGCTTCAGGATACTTGGAATTCTTTGCACAAGCTGCTGTATGGAGGCATTTTCAGATTTTCATATGTAGTTTTTTACATTTGAATTCTAGTGACCGATCATT
Organism: Naso vlamingii; assembly: GCA_029822935.1. Classification (NCBI taxonomy): domain Eukaryota; kingdom Metazoa; phylum Chordata; class Actinopteri; order Acanthuriformes; family Acanthuridae; genus Naso; species Naso vlamingii. The sequence goes on from JAPQLA010000010.1 coordinate 9,292,813, forward strand.
TTAATTGTGTGGGAGATGACTGCAACGCCTTTTTTTTCCTAATAAAAAAACTTCGCCTGAACTTCCATTTGTAGATGTGTAGATTTATTTATTTAAAACAAGGGCAAAACATATTAATGAACAACTACGTGTAAATATGTAAAATCATTGGCACAAGAGTAGAAAATGACTGAATATTCATTTCTGATTGAACTATCCCTTTAAGCACATATCGGTGCCCTATTCTGCATGAGAAATTCACTATTCTAATACTGTTGCACTTGTCCTTCATTCCCCTAACCCCCCAGAAAAAGACATGAATCATTGCTTTAGACTAAATAGGAACCAATATGCTGCTAAAATGTCCTGATTCATAGACTGCATGTGCCTCTGGTTCTGTGGACGGATACCTTCTGGATCAATAGATGACACATCTGACCCATACACTGTGCTCCTGGACACATGGACATCACCTCCCTCTGGATCTACAGACTCTCATATATCTCATAATTCAAAATGTAGCAGCTACATTGTGATTGCTTTGTTGTTGTGTTCTGTACATGTGACATCTATAACATGTCTGTCCATCCCAGGGAGAGGGATCCCTCCTGCGAGGTTCTCTTGGAGGTTTCTTATTTTTCCCTGATTCTTTCCATCGATTCAGGGTTTTTAAGTCTTTCCTCACCCGGTGAGAGGGTCTAAGGACAGAGGATGTCACGTCTGTGCAGTTTGTGAAGCCCTCTGAGATGAATTGTATTTTGCAATTTTGGGCTATACAAAAATAAATTTGATTGATTATGTTGCTAAGCAAGTGGTTAAGACAAATATGTGTACTTTAATGTAGGTTTATACGTTTGTTAAATTAGCTGTAAGGAGATGAACTGATCTAACACCTCTTCCTCACTTGACGCGATGCGAGCGACCTCTAGCAGATGGAGCGAGATACGTTGTTCAGACTGACTACAAGCGACGTCGCAGTAGAAGGAACAGTTGAGTTTTTTGTTTGTTTTCATTTGACGTTATCTTTTGTCAGCCTTGTATACATTTGGGCAAACAACTCTGAGTTAGGGGACAATTTTTTTACTTGTATCTCTCCACAGCTCCTCAGTTTTCTCCCAACCTTTGTCCTTTTTTAAGGTTATCTTGTGCAGAGAGGCTGTCTTGGATCCAAAATATATTTATATTAATATTATCTATGACAGCACTGATTTTGACTAATCAGAACAGGCCAGAGGTAGACTGAGTGCTTAGTAGAGCTTTAATAAAGCCAGGCAATTTTTCCAACAAGTGACATGTTACTCTGGCTGTCGCACAGTGCTGGTTAGGACATCCTCATTGAAAAACACGACAACAATCAGCAGTTCTCTTGCTAACTCGCGTTGCACCTGGTTAGGAATCGGTGTGAGGCATTAGTAAAAAAGAAAAGATCATGATGAGCAGTTTAGCCTCTTCTGCAGCACCTTGCTTTGTCTGTGGATGCATGGCATCCTGCCAGGGACAACAAAGCTTGCTCCCAGTCCTCAAGTGTGAAGAGAAATGTTAAAAGGACTTCCTTTCTTCAGCACTTCTCCAGTCATTTGACCTTTATAGTCAGCATTCGCCTATTTCCCACACATTCTACACAAAGAGCCAACCTGCTCATAAGGAACACATATGTACTCCCACACACCGATGGCATTGGGAGCAATTTTGGGTTGATTATTTTGCCCAAGGACACTTGAACACGCAGACTGGAGGAGCCGGGGATTGGCCTACCGACTTTCTGTTAAGTGGACCACCTACTCTCCATCCTGAGCCACAGCCGCCTCATATGCAATACCAAACTCTTTTTATTCTTCCTGGACTGCAAAGCTTCGAGAGGAGGGAGGGGTCTGTCTCCTGTAAAAGAGGTGCATGATGGCAGACCTGTAAATGTCTGTGAATCACCGCATCATAAATCTCTTAACTTCAGAGTGGAGAAGCAGGATGAGGTGCTATCTCATGGGTGACATGTCAACTACTCCTCCTTCCCGCTTCCGTTCATTTTCTACGTGGCTACTTGCCATAAACACCACCGACCAACAGCTATCTCTGACATCTTCAATGTATCACATTTCTCATCAGTGGGCAGACACATGATTGATGTACAGTCCATGTGTCCTCGTCGCCTGGGGGCAGGATTCCTGAACGAAGCTGAATAATTCATACAACCAGTTTGTGGGCTTCATTGCTTTAACTTTGAGGCTCGGGCTGCTGTTAAATTGGAACATCTTTCTTCTGCTTTCCTCTGACATTCAGACAGCTGTGATTACAATTAGAGGTAATTGCATCTTTTTAAAATGGACGTGGGAGGCTGTTGATATTGACCGGACGGCGTTTCATCCGGGCGACATCACAGTCGGTCGGTGAGGTGACTGGTGTCATATCAAAACCGCCTCCGTCTAAAGGCTGTTCAAAAAAAATTGCTGCTGCTTGCTGTTTGCTGTAGGTATGTGAGATGCTTAGCTGTCATTTTGTTTGCAATGCTGACAAGGGGAATGGGATTCACCAAGGGGAAATTTAGTGACTTAATACTTCACCCGCTCAACCTTGCCAAGCAAAACTCATGACGTTTATTCAACTGTGATTCAATTACAACATAAATTTAAGCAGTGCTGTCCAAGCTGTTAGCAGCAGTGGATTCTGGAGACGTCGTCTAATGTGTCACTTCTAATAAATGGTTGTTGTTAGGGGGAAAAAGAGAAAGTAAATTCTGACTTCTGTGTAATGTGATGGAAACAGAAACACATCTTCACGAAGTTGCACTCGATCACAGTCATCACAGCATCCATCATCCCTGAAGCAGCTGTTTGCTGTCATGAGCCACCAATGTGACTTTGTGTAATGTCCTGTGGCCGCGATGACTTACTGCTTGATCAGGAGGAGGATCATCTGGGTTGAAGTATAATTAATATGTTGATGGTCACATATTTTATCCCTGCACCCACGCTTCTGCTGAGGCAGTAATCAATGGCTTAACCAGAGGAGTTATATATTACAGGACAATCAATGAGTCTGTACCCTGATTCAGTATCACTGTCAGAGCAGAGTGTTGGAGAGAGGCAGCCAGATTCACCAACATGTCCCTCTGAAGACATTTGCAGTTAATCGGGATATCCACGTCTCACACTTTTGATCACAGTTTTTGATATGTCCGACGAACACAATGTGCTGGAAAGGCCTTTAAGAGAAAATATAATTCAAAGTATTCAGTTAAAAGTAAGAAAGTACCTGGGTTACAAATTCATTTACCTATGTAGAAATTACTTTCTATTTCCCTTTGGATGTATTATTCATTTATTAATAATTTATCATTTTTAAATCAAGAGCTCTTTTAAAATCATCAGTCCAGTATACTTACTATTACATCAATTATTAGCTTTATATTAGGGCTGTCAATGTTAACCTGTTAACATACACGACTAACCTGGAAAACTTAACACCTTATTGTTTCTTAATGCCAATTAAATTGCAGTATGGGACTTTATTTTGAAGTCAGAATTTACTTTCCAGAGCTCGCCTGTTTACCTTTGGCAGCTCCTTGCTGTTTTCTTCTCACCAAACCGCTCACAGAGGCTTCATGGCACAGGCAATCTACAAACTAAACTGGGGCGATGCACAGACGAGAGGAGCGACAGCAGTGAGTGAAGACAGGCGGGGCTGTTTGGGGACTTCCTCCTGTCTCTTGCTGCAGAAAGGAGAGACAGGAGGAAGCACAACTGCTGTCACTGATGCAGAACATGAATAGAAAGATATTTAGTATCAATATATGTACTGAAAAGTCAACGTTTTTGACAACACCAATAAAATGTTTTTTGATTGGATGTACAGAGCAGGTCCAAAACTGTACTATAACTGTACTGCTAAATGTACTGTAACAGTAAACTCTGTGAATGAGAAGCTGAAAACGAATTCCAAAATTGATTCAACAGAGAGAGAGAAAAAAGATTCCTCTAACCAGTTCGTCAGATATTTCCCTATTCCAGTAACGCCACACATGGATTCATTTTATTTCCCCCACAATATACAATCAAGTATTAGTATTTTAGTCACTATTAATCACAGTTAGTCACAGAATTTTAGTGTTTAACTTGATTAAAAAAAATTTTGACTGACAGCACCACTTTATACATGAAAAATTAAGATTGCTGTTGTTAGCTAGCTAAATACATTTGCACCTAAAGTTCATGCAACTCATGAAAACATGCTGCTGAGGATTTCAGTGACTCTTCAGGAGGCACAGCAAACTTTTAATCTTCTTACTGTTGTCTTTTTTAGATTTTGGTATGCATATTTGGCCAGCTATAGACAGTGATGTCTCTGGAAATCGCCTCTTGTTTTGGGTTTTGCTTGGTCATCATCATATCATTTTTAAAATTATGCCTCGTTTTTCTGTCTGGCAACCTCGTGTCAGCAGTAAAGACACTCCCCCTCATTTCCTTTCATTTAGAGCAAACTAGTCATATACTAGTGATATATTTGGTAAATGTAGTGATGTAAAAAGTAGAACACTAAAAAAAATTAGAAATGGGAAAATAAAAAGTACCTTTAAAAATATTTTTTACTTACATCCATTACTTGTATCAGGTTACTCCCAACAATGCCTCGGAGCGTTCATTCGTCGGATGAAACAGTGTTTAAATCAGTATTAACCAAAGGCCCAGATGACAGAGAGAGAAAGAGACAAGTTGTTTTAAAGGTTCGGCCTGCTTTTTCTGGTGCTTTACCCAATATTTAACTTAATACACAGACACTGGAGTACCTGTAACCTTGCCAAAGGGATTAAAATATGTCATCAACTTTGACAGGAAGTCTCATGAAGTCTGTCAGATACAATCACAGGATATGAACAGATAAACAATCCTATTAACGTGAACACCTCAGGGGAGGAAAATCCACTTTTTTTAGACTGCTGGGATCTCATACATTAATAAAAAGATACCTGAGAGATTTGAAAGTCTGTTATATTTTTTGTGTTTTGCAATTTTGTTGCACCTTTTCATGTGGAAACAAAAGGCTGGCATCACAGCATACCTGCTCAGCGGCTGGACCAGGCTGAAAAATAGGTGTCACAACCTGTCCTCACACATCACACACAACACACAAACAACCATCACATCAGTAATGCGTAGGTGACATGTACAGAAGAGTGCTGCTTAGCCCCAAGGTCAGGCCTCAGCCTTGAGTCACCTCTGCAGACCCCCCACTTATAATTCTTCTGCCAGGGGCTGTGATTTAAGACCAAACTGTCACTTCAGAAAAGTGCCAGGATTGGTTATGACCACAGTGGATGCTGACCAAGTGTTAGCAGGTGCCAGAACAAAAACAGTGACATAAATATAAAAATGGGAATACCTGTGCCTGTGTCCGAGTTGAGATAGTGAGAATGAACGCAACAGTCTTGCGTTTGTGTGCACGGGCTTTTCAAAGAAAATGTCACTTCGCCACTGGAGAGGTCATGTGACCTTTGACCACATAAATGAGTGACCTTGTAGCCCTGACAGCAGCCACTTCTTACCTGTTAGTGTGAGGCTCCCCCCTCCATGCAACAACATGACATTTCTGAAAGTCCTTCTGAGCATCCGCCGTTATTTAAGGAGTTGTGGTTAGTCATCAATCGTAGGTCACTGAAAATAAAAGCCAAATCGTCCCTCTCAAAACTACATAAACACTCTAATTACATGTTCAACTAATGTGAAAAACACAGCGATATTCAGCTTTCAGGGGGGTTATTAGTCTCTGTTTTTGCAGACGTTGCCGGTGAGAACATCCATAGTGAATCAAAACAGTAGGATGCAGAAACGTGACATGCAGGGATGGTGGTTGTATCCAGTACTGGGCAGTAGCGTCGCTGCAAGCAGTGACGTTACCAACTTAACCACATTTCTCAGTAGCTTTGCCGTAACGTCACTTCAAACAGCTTTTCAGTGGCTGAGGTAATTTATTGTTTGAGTAGTGTCACTAAAGCTACAAGCTGTTTTCCCAGGAAAAGCTCTGAAGTGCAGCTGACTAAAGGTGCGTTCAGTCAGAGGGTGATGAACACGATGAACACCACGAGACCACAAACAAAGTCAACGTAAACACACAGTTAGACGGGATGTCACTACGGGCGACGCGAATCTCGCTATACACTTAATGTGAATCACACAATGTGGCTTCCATCGCCTCCACTGCCTCATTGTTCGAGGTTAAAAATGTTGAACTTTTCAGGAGACATTGCGTGACGCTGTGCCATGACAGCCAATCAGTGCTGAGATTCTCAATCATCTTATCAGCACAGACACACGTCGTTAAGTTTTCCAACCCGTGTAGGACCTCCACAACTGATACTGTGCAGAAATGATCATTAAATCAGCCATAATTGGCCTGTCCCCCCTCCTCTGAACGAGCTAACACAAGCAGAGTGTGTACATCGTGCAAATGACATGATTGAAGCGATGATCCAAAATATGATCCAGATATAATCAAGCGACACAATACTTGCGTTTCTTGCAATAAACATCGTTTCATCGCTTTCGATGTGAACACATCTCAAGGTTAACAAAACTGAGGATAAGAAAGGTGAATGATGCTGATGCCACAGGCTGAAAAACGAGGAAAGCACTTCTGCACGACATCACATACTAATCCTGCAGTTTATTCTCCTTGCTGCCTTGTTATTGGCCTTTTCGGCAAGACTTTACACATTTATTACGTATTGTCAAGCTTGTAGGGAAGCACAACTAACAGACACGAGTGAGATATACACAAGAACAACACACAAGAAAGACAGGATGGAGTGGACATCACTTAAAAAAAAAAAAAAAAAAAACTCCAGGACAGATGGAGTCTGTTAGTGTATAAAACACAGCTCCAGCAAATCCTTTTTTTTTGCCTGTATATTTGTTTGGCTGACAGTTTTTCTCATTACTGACATAACACAGATTTAATATAAAGTTGTTTTTTTTTTTAAAAAAAGCAGCTTTGCAAGTAGCAAGCTACTTTTGCCATTTTCTCATAGCTTAGCTCGCCAAGTTTCTCTGGGGACGGCTTCAATGAATCTTCATTTTGATATGAAGTAACCGGTAGCTTAGCTCACTACATTTTCCAAAGAGCTTTCCCAACACTGATCATGTCTGTGGGTTTGTCAGTGCACCCCTTTCATATGCATGTAGTCATTTAATTGGTTAATACAAAAATATTTCAACATATTTTAATCTGTTCGTACTAATTGGGATGTCTAAAGAATACTCAACCTAAATTTCATGGCAGTAAATTACTGTGCACAAAATGAACATTTTCCGGTTAGATAGAAGCATCATGTTTCTCACAAAATGCATTTTATTCAAGCTGAATATAACTTTCAAGAGGCAAATAGTTCTCAACCTCTGGTCTCTCAACATAACAAATCATATCCGAGGTCTCTCTGTGTTGGTCTGAATGTGTTGACCAGCTCTAATTTGTCATTTCCAATCACTGATTACTGAGTGAGATCGATGTTTGCCTCCAGCTCCAGCAGACTGACTGCGCCTGAACAAAAAGTGGAAGGCTTCGTCGAGGCTCTGCATCAATAATTGCGATGGATTTACTGATTTTCCTTTTCTCTTTTTGGGTGCTCACTCTCTCCTCTAGAAATCCCCCACAGAACACACACACACACACACACACACACACACACACACACACACACACACACACTCACACACACACACTCTCACACACACTCACAAAACTCATTTTACTTAAGCAGGAGTCGCCATGCTGAGTCATGTGACA
>JAPQLA010000010.1:9408357-9422840 GCA_029822935.1 Naso vlamingii
TCTTCCTGTCTGGAACTCAGGAGGGAGGCAAATAACAAAAAGGAAAAATGAGCCATTCAGAAGTGAATTGTTGCCTTTCTTGTGCTGGTAGGAATCAGGAAACTTTTACAGCAGCTTGACTCAGGGTACATCGAAGGGACAAAATAGCAGCACCTTAAAGCAATTAAAAAATAATGCGTTAACACTGACAGCCCTAATAAAAACATAGAACACCTTTTACAGTCCAAATGAGAACTCTCCATTTCTCTGCAGCAAGTCCCGATAGCCAACGGCACCTCCAACCCCTGCAGCTCCTCCAAATGCGAGGTTAAACTGGAGCTGGCCTTCGAGTACCTGATGAGCAAGGACCGCCTCCAGTGGGTCACCATCACCAGCCAACAGGTCAGAAGCCGCTGACAAGCATTTGGCATTTAAGTAGAACATTGAAGTGCTGTGATGATTACAGTCAGGGCAGTCTCTCCTCTCTGAAATGGCTCCAGTCTGTTTAAATTATCTAAGAAAGATGTTCAGTGTTACGGGTTTTGTTTCACACGTTTATTTTGTGATGTCAGGCGATCATGATGAGCATCTGCCTTCAGTCTATGGTGGACGAGTTAATGGTGAAGAAGTCAGGTGGCAGCATCAAAAAGGTTTGTGTTAAGAAAACACTAAATACTTGATAACTCCGAATCTTTTAATATTCATATTTTCAGATGTTTACTCAACTTTACAACATTTGATTTGAAATTTTACATTAATACACATTTATTCATCTTTCTGAGAATTAATTGTTTGGTTTTATTTTGGTGATTGTGATATTTGGTCACTGGACCATTGCTGTGCTGAATTAACAGCACATATAAATGAAAAGCAAACATTTTATTTTACAGAATTTTCACTTCATATTTGTTTCCTCTGCTGTCGTTTTAGATGTTGAGGAAACGACACAACGGCTCAATCCAGCGGCCTGACAGTCAGCAAGCTGTGAAATCTCCCCCTCTACTGGTGAGAAATGGGACTGTGTGTTCTTATTTTGCAATTAATTTGGACTTTTTGTAGATTTTTAGGATTAATTTGACTCCTTATTTTGGTTTTGGCTGCAGGACTCCCCTGACCCGAACCGTGAACAAATTGTCAAACTCTCAGTGAGTATAAACTTTTTTTTTTTTTTTTTTTACTGTGATGTGTAAAGGTTCTAAATGAAGTGTTAAGAAAATTAAAGCAGCTGAGTGATGGAGTCGGATAACATTTTCTCAGGAGCTGCAGCACTTTGATAAATCCATGTGAGTGCAGAGTCCAACATAGTATTGATTTTTCCTTCAGACCAAGCTGAGCTCCGTGTCCCTTCGAGGGATCAGTGCCTCTAACTTTGCAAACGACATCAGCGGCAACGATTTTCACGGCAACTATGCTTTCGAGGGCATCGGGGACGACGACCTGTGATTGCTGACTCACCTGCCTCCCTCTCCATTCCACTGTCAACGACTGGGGCCACAAAGATTACAAGCTGAGCTGAGCCGAGCCGAGCGGACAACACGCAGCGTCCGATTCTGCAAGATTGTAGCTTCTTCCTGGAGAAATCGCCGCCTTAAGCGCTCATTTAATCTTTGACGGTGTCTTTTCTTTTAAACTCTAAACGTTAACCCTGATTTGCATTTTAGCTAAAACCATAAAATTCAACAGAAAACTTTGTCAAGGTGTTTTTAAACTTGTGGCCAAATACACTAAATTGCATGTAAAGCCACAGGTACTCAAATAGGGAGGCTGTCTGTGTGTGACTGTTTGACAAACTCTTACTTCAGTTTCACTCACATGGGTTACTGTTTCATCCACAGTATATTTGAAGTTCTATGATGCATTTCTTGAGGTACAAAGTAAAATAATATATTGTCAACTACATGAAGAATACCTGCTCCTGCAAGTCCCTGGATCAGTCCCCTCGGTGGCTGCGTGTTCCCTCCCAACCAGAACGCCAAATGCTCAGTCAGACCTGGCACTAGTGATAATACAGCAGAACTGTACATGGAAAGTTCTCAAAAATGACCCCCAGTCCAGTGAATGTGTTGAAATTGATCTCAAAACTGTAGATCATTCAGAGCAAGCGCATACCGCTATGAGCTGGAGCTGCAACTTACCATTATTTTTATTATCGATTAATCTGCCGATTATTTTCACAATTAATTGTTTATTCCATGAAATGTCAAAAAACTGTGAAAAACTTCAGTTTTCAATTTCCCAGAGCCCAATGTGACGTCTTCAAATTGCTTCTTTTGTCCAAACAACAGCCCGAAACACAAAGACTCCTCTTTTATGATCATTAGGGCTGGGTATTGAACTGTAGTACTTTAATGGTACCGACCAAACTGCCTCAATACTGTCAAGTATCGAAAAATGTCAGGTACTGAAATTTGGTATTGAATGACTAAAGGAATTAATCTCATCAGTATCAGTGAGCCAGTACGCGTGCAGCATGCGTGTTGTGACAAGATCTAAATAGTACCGCTGATTGGCTGAACTCTTGTGTTTTACAGGAGAAACACCAGCTTACACGCAGACAGGGCTCTAAGTATGTGTAAGCTTTTGTTTAAACAGATTAGATCAAATTGGTACCAAAACAAGTATCGTTCAGGAACCGGTGTCAAAGTCAACGTATCGGTATTCTTACCAATATTGGCTTTTTCTTAACGATACTCAGCTCTAGTGATCAGAAATGACAGAAAAGCAGCAAATCCTCACGTACAAGAGGCAAAACCAGCAATCCTTCTGACTTTTTTGTTTAAAAAAATGACTGAAACGATTAATCGCTTATCAAAATAATCGGCGATTACTTTAATCGATTATTCAATTAACTGTTGCAGCTCTAATATGAATGATCAATGTTCGGCTTGGCTGCAAACCAAAATGTCGTTTTCTACTGTTAGTGTGTCCTGCTACGCGTGTGCCAAGTCACAAAACATCTCAGCAAGATACCAGCCGTGTTTTTAGCTTCCGTTCGAGGCACAGTCACTCAAACTGCCTTCAGAAATAGTCTGATGCCTTAACTTTTTCTTTTTAGCCTCGCGGGCCGTCACGTAAGCAGACAGTGGTTGGACTGAAACGTCAGCGTTGTGCCGTCTTACCTAGAATCTTGCAGAACTTGGCAGATGGTTGCTTTGGCCGAGCTGCTTGCACTTGCTGCACCATCATTTTGCACAGTATTACAGGTGGAAATGAATGTTTGAGTGGAAGCTCGAGCATGACGCGGAGATTTTACTTTATTTTGTTTTTCCAAGGGGCTCTGTAAATCCATCTATGATTTAGTTTTGTTGTTTTTTTTAAACCGATTTTTTAAAGGTTTCTCATAAATGCCAAATTATAGTTTACTAAAGCATTTTGCACAAAATAAACATAAAATTATGACAGTGTCACTTTTTATATTATGTACATGCAATTAAGTATTCTGAACATTTACTAATATCTTTATCATCTATAGCTTATTGTAATCAGATCAAATGTAATCTAAGCTGTATAGAACAAAAAGTTTAAATGGACTAACATTTTACCGTTGTTTACATGATGCTTAGGGGCTTTATTAGTTAAAATGAAAAGTGTTTACAAATTTTGCATCTGATTTTCTGTCTTTTTGTGGCGAGTGTTGTGGGAGTTTTCCTCGGAGCTTCATTTCTTTGTAGTTTGTACGTACATTGTGCCAATCATCTCAGAGGATTTAGTCGACGTGGTGCTTTGGTGAAGTGGCTAATGTGATCAGAATTGCTGGAATGATAAAAGTTCACGGGGAGCAGGCAGCAAAATGAACATATCTCGCTGTTTTATAAGACATGTCAATTCATTGGTAACGCTGTCGGCATCTGTAAGCGTGTTTGAAGCGTCTGAACAGCTTTACTTTCACTGGTAGCCACAACTGTAAACAAAATGTTCTCAAAAGAAAAATCTTGTTCTTTCACTGCTGTGCTGCTTCTTCTGTCTTCAGTTGCATTCACTGTACCATCAGACGTTTCTGTTTTCCCTGAAAGCTGCAAGGTCCTGGATGTTACTAAACGTGTAGGTGCCAAATTACACTTTCATCATCAGCGTCACTTTTACAGAAAATGTCAAATTTCATGAAGAGTGTATCGACTGGGTTCATTCTGCTTTTCATTACGATTTTAGTGGTAAGGTCAGTGACAAGTGTCATGATGCTACAATAAACTGAAATTCTCTGTAAATGCTTCAGTCGTGTTTTAATTGTTACACAGCAGCAGTTTAGTTCTCAGACATCAAATATTTTAAGAATCTCCCTCAGTACAGCAACCAAGTTATATGACAAGAATCAGTACAAATCTGAGTCACAGTTTCTTTGAAGCGAATGTACCTCATCAAGCTATTTGGAACTGAGATAAGCTTTGATTCCAGCAGATTTATGTCTAAAAACGTGAGCTAATACTCAGGTTTTACTTTACATATAAAACAAATGAAATATAGCAGACAAAAGCTGATTGCACCAACAAGGTTTAAGTTTTAAACAGGATTAAATCAGTTTAAATAAATTTAGTTGCACCAAACTTTAAAACTAGTTTAAAATTAAAGATTAAATTTAAACCTCTAAATCCCCGTTTAGTTTTTACTTTAAACCAAGATTAAAGTTACTTCCATTGGCCAAATCTTTTAACTCCAATTTAAACTGTGATCTCGGGTCATCTTTAAACCAACAGTCGAGGAGGTTTAACTATTTCAATGTCTGCTTTTTTAAGGTGGACTAACCAAAATAAGTTTCTTAAAGAAAACAGACTCAACACACTTCAGTTTTTGTGATTAAACTCAGTTTAAATTGAGCTTAAAAAAACTTAGCTTTACTAAGCTGACATTCATTTTAATGGTGCAACAGAGCTGTGCTTATTTTCTGTCTGGATGAACTAAGTTTAAACCTAGCTTTACAAAACCCTGATCAGAGCTTACCTCAGGTTAAATTAATCCTTGTTCATGCAATCCACCCAAAGTGTTGAAATATATAAAACCCATCAGCAGCCTCTTGTGGAAAAAACCTCACAGTTTGTGTTTAGCTTGGATAAACTTTGGCATTTCCCTTCTTTTTTTCCTCTTTTATTAGATGAATGCAGTTTGGCTTGACATGCCTACATTTGTTTTGTATTATCACATTAAGTGTAATTACTGTAGCAGCTTTGTGAAGAGTGTAAGGCACAGTGCAACATTCAGCAAAATGCTAATGTAAGCACGCTAACTGAGACTGCAAATATACTGATGTTTGCAGATAGAATGTGTTAGCATGCTAACAGTTGCTAATCATAATGGCACTAAACTCACAGTTGTGCTTTATTGCCATCCGCTCAGTGGATGTCAAGATATTGATTAGAATGACTACTGTCCACGTCTTGGTGGGGTTGGAAAATTTGGGATGGCAAGAAAATGTCATTAGGATTCGTCCTCTGGAGACCATGAATGCCAAAATGTCACCATAATCATCGAGTAATGTTCAAATATTTGAGTCCGGATCACCGGATTGTCCCCCTATAACGAATATCTGATAAAAATTAGTTGTACTGTATGTATGTAAAAATACAAAAGGACAAATTTTTAAAAATGAGATCCAGTCTGTTTTGTGACATTCAATGAAATGAATTCCATGTGTTTATTTCAAAATCCTCACTTAAGGCATTTATGAGACACTGCATAAAGACAAAAATGGACACTTGGGGTATGTCAGTACTAATCAATGGGTTCAGCACTCCATTGCTTCATGGCAGGTTGGCAACCTGAAAAACTTCTCACTTGCATATAATAGTAATTTAAAAAGAGAGTAAACATAAATCACAGTCCCCATTTCTTTCCCATGATAACTAAATGACACATTCAAAATAAAAAACAATTCTCTATATATTAAAGTTTGCACTTCTAGCAGTGTGTTACAGCCACATTAGAAAAATAAAACAACTATTACACACTCACATGCTAACTAATAGCGTCATCTTTTTTCTTTTTTTTTTCTTTTCAAGTAAAAAACATGAGAATGGGCTAACTTCACAGTTAACAGTAAACAGTAATTAAAAGGAAGGTAATTAAACAGTCTTCATCAGAAAAGACCCAAAAAGAATAAATTTTTGGTTCTAAAAATGTAAAGACTAGCATTATGTAGCAACTTATTACAAGTTTATGGGGGAAAAAATCCTTTAAACAACATGCTCATTTTCTATTTCTGTTGATCCTGAATCACATTGAAGAGAACCAATGCTTTTATCCGTCCACAGCTTAAAGAGCTAGTGTTTAGGATTTACAGCGATTTGTAAAATGTCATAATTATTAATAAAACTAATTAATAATTGTTAAAAAGCATGACTTTATCAGCATACAATCACCTGAAAATCAAAATTTATCAATCTGCTATGTTGCAATATCATGTTTCTACTGTTGGGTGTGTGTGCTGAAGGATATTTTTCAGTCCAGCGCAGTCTGCAACTTCACCACTAGATGTCACTAAATCCCACACACTTGACCGTCAAATGGATATTGCTAAATTTTAGACACAGAGCCTCATTTTTGACCTCTTCAGTGGTATTCCTGTTGATAGAGACCATTTTCAGCTCGTTGTTTTGCAGCTAATGCTAATGCAAGTTAATGGTGTCAGTAGCATTCCCTGACAATCTCTGATTAAAAACACAGTGCACCAAAAGCAAGTCGAATATGACAACAGTCTGTTGAGGCAAATTTAAGTGTTTGTAGAATAATTTTAGAGGTTAAACTATTGCTGAATTTCTTTAATTCATGGATTAGCAGCAACAGGAAGTAAGGAGTGCGGGAGCCTTCTGTCGCTATTAACACTAACCAGAGCTGCAAATTAAAGATTTTCAGCCGTAGTTTGACCTCTAAAATTATTCTACGAACACACGAATTAGTCTCAACAGACTGTCGTCATATTCAGTTTGCTTTGGGTGTGCTGTGGAGTGTTTAATCAGAGTCTGGTAGAGAATCCTTCTGGCGCCACTGACTTGCATTAGCATTAGCATTAGCATCCACAGCTAAACAATGAGCTGTCCAAACTTTGTATTGCATCAAACGAGCTGAAAATGGTCTCTTTTGATAAGATTAGGACTGGAGGAGTTGAAAATGATTCCCTAAATCAAAAAAATTCAGGAATATCCCTTCAAAATTTCCAAATGCATCTGTGTCTGTATCATTGTGCTTTTTTCACAACCAAAGAGGGCCCTTTAAAATGCTTGTGCATGCAATTTGTCTTAAAATAAAATGGATTTGTGTTAAACATTTATTAACATTTTAGAATCCTGAGGGGTTTGGAAAAATGACAATACAGTTCAAGACACCCGGAGATTATTCCGTTAGGTTAAGACAACCTCATTAATCAGTGTAGCTCATCAAGGGTAAAACTCTTCCAGTACTATTAAACAGCACTTTGCTAGTAGTTCATATGTATCAGCTAATGAATCTGAAGGCATGCCGTTACCGCAGCTTGTGTGCAAATGCAAACAGAGCACTTTATTGTCCCTGTTCCTGCACTGTGTAGTCCAACTCTAAACTGAGCACATATTTCAAGTCTTTTTCTTGGTAAATTAATTAAATGTGAGAGAAGGGAAAATCAGTGACATTCATGTTATTTTATGAGATTTTTGGTACAAAAACAAAAAGTCTGCCCTAACATGGTGACACTGACTGATATATAGAACAGTTGTCCCTTTTTTATGAACTGTATCCAAACTACACAGTGCAGCTCAACAGTTCTGGCATAAATGTGCTCAAGTTCCACGCACTGAAGAGTATTTGGTAGTGTTCTCTGTCGATGAAGAACCAGACCGATGGTGTAAAGAGGAAATGTTTGAATTAATGTGATTTAACTTACAGAATGAGCCAATGAAGGACTTCGACAGCAGAGACAGTTCATTCATCTGGACACAAACACGGAGCAGAAGACAAACTCTGGACAGACTCATTCATCGTGCTCAACCCAAAAAGAGATCCAAATGTTCCAAACGGTTGTTTTTCATACTTGTGCGAGATTCTACAAATAAACATTTAGCAGCCTCTGAAGACATCTGACAAACACAAAAAGACCGATACACACTGAAACAATATAAAGGCTCTGTGAGAATCAAACCAACCAAAAAACAAGTTGCTGGTAGCTTAGTTTTGCTGAGTTATATTTTATACAATCTCTAGTTTGTAGCATGAGTGTAAGGTCTGACCGGCCTCCCTCGACATATACTGCATTTCAACTCCTGTTTCTTTTCTGTGAGTTTGACCGCCACCTCCCCCTCCTTTCCTCACTTCCTCCTCTTCATCGTTACCAGTCATTGGAACTTTGACCCAGCCATCCGTGGCCAGGCCGTGTTTCTTCTGATGTCTCTTGTAATTGTCCCAGTGGCCGGTGGTGTAGCCACACTCCTGACATTTGTACGGCTTCTCTCCTGTGTGCCGGAGCATGTGCCGCTTCAGGTTCATGCTCTGGTTGCAGCTGTAACTGCACACGGCACACTGGAAGGGCTTGGCGCCCGAGTGCACCCGCTGATGGCGCTTCAGGTTGGCCAGGTTCCCGCAGGCATAATCACATAAATGGCACTTGTAAGGTTTCTCGCCCGTGTGCACTCTGTGGTGGCGCTTGAGGTTGTCGAAGTGTGCTGAGGCGTAGTCGCACTGTGGGCACTTGTATGGTTTCTCGCCGCTGTGAGTTTTCATGTGGCGTGCCAAGTGGTTTGGGTAGTGTGTGAGGAACGGGCAGGCGGCGCAGGTGTACACCTTGTCACTGCGCTCACCGGGGCTGTTGGGAGATGATGAGTCTTTAGTCAGCATTTCAAGGGTACACTTGGCACAAATCTGGGCCGAGGAGCCGTCCTCGTCCTCCAGGACGATTCCACACAAGCGGCAGGTGAAAGGGAAAAGTGAAGGGGGAAGGGCGTCACCGTCTGCTACGCCCCCTCTGGTCGCCCTGCTGCCACTGCTGCCTGTGGGCTCCAGCAGGGGAGGAGGCTGATGGCCAGGAGCTGGGTTCGAGGCTGGAATGGGTGGTGGTGACGCACCCTTTAAGCCATCGAAGGCTGATAGGTAGTCATTGTTCTGGGCTCCTAAGCTCAAGTTTGAAGTGGGCCTCGCAACTTCTGAAACTGAACAAAAGAATTACAAAGTTATCTTAAAACATATTTTTAAAAATACAAATCCATAGTTTAACGTATGACAGGGCTGTGGTTGACACGCACAAATAAAGGCAGCTTCCAAATGATGGCGGGGGGAAAAATAACAGGATGAACTCTGATGGCTCAGTATAATCATCCTCCTTGTCGTAACAAGACTGTTGTTCTGGATTACTCATCTTAAAGCTGCAGTTGGTAACCTTCGCTAACAAGCTAACAAGCTAACGTTAGCTGCAGCATGAGACTCGCAGGGAAGCAACTCCGCTGCAGACTCCCCTCTCTGTTTTTATGTCATTTGTTGTCGCTTTCTGTTTTAAGCCCAGTTTGAACTGAGACCAAATGGTTGCAGGGAAAGTTGCAGCAGAGTGAACTGGTGACTTTCAGACACTGTTGTTGGCAGAGGTGAGTTAGGGCGCAAGGCACGAACAGCTAATCAGCTCGCACGGATGTCACCTGGCGCTAAGAAGCGCAGCGGATACTGGCTAGGCTTGGGCCAATGTAAAAATTTCTTAACCGGTTTTACATTAAGCTCAATACTGGACCTAACCGGTAATACCGGCTTTCACTACTAGGAGTCGCACGCCACTCATTTAACAGCGCTCCTGACTTTAGCGTAGCCCTTGAGTCAGCAATGCATGACAGTAAAGCACAGCACAAGAGAAGAACAACTGAACTGAGTGACACAAAATATTTTTATTTCTCACAGCAACCAAACGTGTGACATCATCTGTCAGTGCACATTCTATCTGCAGCAGTTCTACGCTCAGACACACAACGCATTTTTCTCTCAACAGAATCAAACTATTTGCTACGTTAGTACATTCAGTCATGTGCCTCCCATAAACACACGCACATGAACTGAACACAGCAGACATGTGGCGTCTTTTCCCCTCCCCCTTTCACAACAGTCTTGTAAAACAAAACGAAAGCATGATGAACGAGTCAGAGTTGAGTCCGCTTATGTTAACGTTAGCTCGTTTGAGGAGGGGGTGCTCGGTGTTTTCTGCCACTATGGTCGGCAAACATTTTTGCTGCACTATATCAGTTGTGGAGGTCCGAGACAGGCTGGAAAACTTGACATCGTGTCCGGGTTAATAAAATCATCCACTGATCTGTTAAGTTACAAACAGCCACAGTTCGGACGTTATCGTTAGCTAGTAACGTTAGCATAACATTAGTCATAAACTACAGCAGCATCATCATCATTTCTGCTCTGTATCTCCTGCGGAAGTCCAAGAAACGTTGGAAAACGTCACCACATCGTGTCTGTGTTCATAAAATAATCCTGTCGCGTATAAAGTCGTGTTGTAGGAGCTCAGTGTTTTCACACACAGCTCCGTTTGACGGCCATGTCTGCGCTCGTCGGGCCGCTGGGTGTCGAACATGTTGCTGCTGACGTATGCCAGGATCTGGCTTACTGATAAACGCCGGTATTGCTTATTTGCATAACACAAATCCAGTTTAAGCCCGTACACAAGACCGAACCGGTAAAACTTTAAACCTTCCCAAGCCTAATACCGGCCAATCAGGACAGAGATTACAGAGAACGTCACTAATTGGGCAAATAGAACGGGAGCAATAGGATTTTTACAGAATACAGAGGCATGATGGGAAAACACAGAGATCACGTCGCTGACTAACAGCTGTCTATGGGTATTATTACAATTTTTCCAAATAGAACACAAAAAAGTTATTGATGTTTACCACAAAGTTACCAACTGCAGCTTTAACTGATATCATCTGATTTAAGTCCTGGTTGTTAGATGAGTGTTAATGTATCAGTCAAACTGCATGGTGCGGTAACACACAAGTGCCACAAGATGGCAGTAGCTACACTACAAGTTATTGAGTTTTTGAGACATATATTGCAAATGTGTAACAATAAAAGCCTTGTTAAGATATAGAGTGTTCCCATCCTTAAACTTAAAACAGATACAGGAAGTGCTGAGTTTGCATCAACAGCGGGATAAATTATTTTTGACAGGGCGAATGGTTGTGTGTCAAAAGAGGCTCAAACTAAAAACCAGAAATAAAGATCTACGTTCTTCAAACAAAGCCCTGTTACCTTCTGCAGCTTAGTTACATAAATGCCCCAGTGTCCCTGTTTGAGTAACTGTTGTGCTTGATTAAAATGCAGATAATGAATCAATTCAGACGTACGTACCCTTGGCTGAAGCACTTGACGCTTCTTCATTGGGCCTTTGCCCAGTCACATGCCTCTTCAGGCTGTTTTGACCACTGGCAGGTCGTGGTGGGCCGTCCTGCCCCGTCCCTGCAGAGGGCACGTGCATGCGCTGGTGCCTCTTGAGGTTGCCGAGGGAACTGCAGGCAAACGTGCAGCTGTCACATTTGTAGGGTTTTTCCCCAGTGTGAATGCGCAGGTGTCTCTGCAGGTTCACCAGCTGGGCCGAGGCGTAAGTGCACAGGGGGCAGGTGAAGGGCTTCTCCCCGTTGTGTGTCTTCATGTGACGCTTCACATGGTTGGCATAACGCGAGGAGAAGCCGCAGAGGTGACACGAGTGCAGTTTGGGCAGTTTGTCATCAGCTGTCAGTGCTTTGTCACCCATCCCGTTTCCCATGCCGTCACCATCGAGCTGCAAATGGGAACCTGAGCGAATCCCACTGATGCTTCCAAAAGGTGAACAGAAGTCCGTGTTTTTGGCTTCCCTGGATGCTTTGCAGCACCGAAGGCAGTATGGGCCGACTAGGTCAATGCCAGGTCCCAGAGGTTCATCACGGAGCTGTCCGCACCCCCTGCAGGACAAGTAGGGAGGAAAACTGGGCTCGGACGGGGCTGCTCTGCCCTCGTCTTCCCTGCTAGTGTCAGTTGTGCCATGTGAGTTGTCTGTTTCACTTTCCATGCTGAGCTGGCTGTAGGTGGGGCTCTCCTCATCACCCAGAGGATACACGGAGAAACCTATCTCAGCAGCTACTTCTGAAAAGGGCAGATGGACAGAAAGGAAAGTCTCAAAAACACTGCACAGGCCACACTAAGTGTTAGTACAGATTACACATTCCTGTACTGCCATTTGTTAAATCCACAACGTTTCAAATCCAGGTTTTTATTTCAAACAGCCCTTTCTCTGTCTTTCCATCTAGAGTAACTTATTCTGTATGATACAGTATATAGCCTTTAATATCCTTACGGTTGCGTAATATTGGATTTTTTGACGATATATGATATGCCGATATTTTACAACTCATTTGACCAATAATCGATACCGATGTATGTGTATTTTCCCCCACATTTAATTGCAGAGATAATCAAGCTTCTTCTGTAGTGGAACTTACATATGGTATGATTATGCAGACTGTTACTGTGTTGGACTGCTGGCAAATGCAGCCATAAGATACAAAGCTTAAAATGATGTAATATTCATTCATAGTGCAAGGAAGAAAAATACCTGAACTTAGGTAAAACACGTCATATTAATGTATAACAATTGCTTTCAAACTAAACAAGTAAGATCCATCCTAATTCTAACTGGATGATGCTCTCCCTGAGCCAATCAGAACAAAACCCACAACCAGGACAACTTTGGTCTGTTTCACAAGTGAAAAAGTCAGTAAACATAACTTCTGTCCACAGGGAACATGGGAAACATGGCGTCAACTTGAGCACAGTCAAGGACACAGCAGCCTGTTATTTCATCAGCTGTTATATCGATGGATATTGGCGCGCAGGCCGATATCATGTAGTTAATCTTAAAGCCCATACTGATAAATGACGATAATATCGTGCATCCCTAACTATCCTTGAGATCAAGAAATATTTTTCGAATGGGACCCAAGCAGAGCAGAAGAAATTACAGCAGAGTGGAGACAACAAACACAGGTGGCACGTCACAGTCATCTTTATTGATAAACTGTTTGACATAATAAGTACTGCAACTTTAACAGATGTGAAGCACAAATGTATGGAAATGTGAAATGTCAAATTTAGTGGGGGGGGGGGGGATCACCAGAGGCCCCACGATTTAATATTGTTACCACACCACAGTCACGATACAATATCATCACGACATTGCTGTATGTTGAGTATTGCAGAAATATATATTGTGATTTTCTCACTTTTTTGAACTGTGGATCATTTTCCCAAAGAAAAACTCTGTCAGCATCATCTGTCTCATCCACTATGATACACTGTGCAGTCTATTCTTCTCCCTTTAGCAATTTTTTATTGCTTTTTTATTATCTCACCTGTGAGCACTTAGCACCACCTAGTGGACTGAAAAGTCAACTGATTTTTGTTATTCCATTGCACAAGAAGGTGAGTTTGTATTTGCAACATTTATTGAGAATTTATTTAATAAAATATCGATACTTGATATCTGTAAATAGACAATATCTTCATGCAAAATATCCCGATATTACGATGCATTGATTTTTTCCCCCACCTCTACAATTTAGAATAAATTAGATATTTTATAATATTTAGTATCGCGTCAGTCAAGTAAGTATATCACTCATTTTCACAATACACACACTGGAGACGTGACTTAATGGGTGGCAAGTTGGTCGCGATTGGTGACAACACACTCCGCTGAAATTAAGACATAAAGACTTTTAAAAAAAACAAACTTGCCACAGGATATAAACAAAGGTTGAAAAAGCGTTGCTATAATTACATTAAAAAAACTCCACTGAGTCACGCTGGTATTTTCTTATAAATTAATTGAAGTGGACTTTGTTAAAATGACAAATTGTTAAAAAGCAAAAACACCTCACGGTACAAATTCAATTCAAATGGTGTCCAAAAAAAACTAAGTGACTGACTCAAAACTGTCGGACGAACAAAGAAATCAACCAGCGGCACAGAGCTGTCCGGATAAAGACCCTCCACTTCCCTCGTGCTGAGTGAGTTTACCGCAGTACACAGAGAATCTCCCTTCTGAGCAGAAAAAGTGAGAAAAAACGAATTTGGGCAAAACATTTGATACTCACGGCGCTGCCGGCAAGGTCAACTTCCTCTCAGTGCCGTTATGCCATCTGAGGTTTGAAGACAACAAAAAACTAAAAAGAAGAGAGTTTTCCCAGAAGGAAGGAAGAAAAGCTCCGACACTTCACGGCACTCTTCGGCTTCAGTGTGTGCTTCTGAAAGCCAGAAGAAAACAACCTTCCTCCACGGATGCCGAGGCAGGATGTGAGGAAGGCGAGAGGGGAGGCTGCCCTTTTATGCTGCCCCACAGAACCCCCTCCTGGATGATTACCAAGCCTAATGATAATGATGATGACTATAATGGTGAAGCTGCTGCTGCTGATGATGATAATGATGATGAGGGTAGATGATGATGATGATGATGATGATGATGATGATGATGATGATGATGATGTGGGGGAAACGATAATGGTAGTGGGAGCAGAGGCAGATGA
>JAPQLA010000010.1:9455503-9470743 GCA_029822935.1 Naso vlamingii
AACACAACAGGATGACATTAAATTTAAAAGAATGAGATTTCAACACATATAACACACTTACAATGAATGAATGAATACAATACAGAGAGAATAATCAAGATTAACAAAACACATCTGACCAAAGTAATGAAATAACAGCCATAAAAGAACCAAAATCAATATTATAAAAAACTCTTAAAAATCAAAACATACCATGGATGAATGCTTGATCAGCCTCCGCTTAAAAGGGAAGAGATTTTGAAATCTTGCAGGAAAAAAAAGTTCATTAAAAAGATCTAAGTTTCTGAAGCAAAAGCAGGAGTTACCAGAAAAAACAGAACTGAATGTATATGGAGGTTAATATGCCAGTTAAAGCTTGATAGAGGAGTGTGCTTCATCAACGTTATTTTGTGTGCAGTCCCCATTGAAGCAGGAGGGGCTCCCTCCTGTGTTCGTTTTGTGCATTGCAGTAAAGTATGATGATAGTCTGAGAATATTGCTCCGGCTACGTCACTTGTTTCAGACTGTTTTAACAAAAATGTAACGGATAGACTGCATTTCAAGTGAGAGGTGCAAAGTTAAGGGTCTAAAATTCAGTTAATTTGAAGTCTGCCCCAAAACCTCACCGAAATGCAGCACTAAGTCACAAGAGTACTCTTTTAAAACAAAAAAAAAAAAAAAAGAAAGAAAATGTGGGCAGTGAAATAAAGTCCAGACAAATTATTTTGGGAAACATTTTCTGCAGAGTTGGGACAAAGTCAGTGTTTTACGAGTCACAAGTCAGTATCATCTTTTCTCTCAGGTCCAAAGTCCTAAACTTTGAAATTTGAGTCCTGAGCAAGTCATCAACACTCTTCTAATCTATCAAATTTACACAAATCTGGAATGCTTTCTAAAATGTTTATTTACTTTTAAAAATAATGTTAATACAAGAAAACTCGTAACCCACTCATTTAGGGTTTGGTCTTTAACTTGACCGGTTGCTGTCGGATGATTTTTGGGGAAAAAGTGTCGACTTGCTGAGAATGGAAAGCGTTACCGTTAGTTGATTCAGGAAATGAGGGGAAATGTGTTGATTCATGACACACTTTTCAAATAACATCCATTTAATCTCAAGTGTTTTCAAGTCAAAAGGCTCAAGTTCAAGTGAAGTCTCGAGTCATTGTTGTTGAAGTCCAAGTCGAGTTGGAAGTCTTTCATGATTTTGTCAAGTCGAGTTTAAACTCATCAAAGTTGCAACTCGAGTCTGACTTGAGTCATGTGACTTGAGTCCACACCTCTGATATTCTAAACAGTTTTTTATACTTGTCTGTTCTCCTGCAGGTGTGGGTGTGCCGCTAATGCTGACATATGTCTATGGGGTCGTCCCCATGTCACTCTGTAGGAACGGCTGGTGTCGACCGCAGAGCGAGCCCCCGGAAACACACAAAATCCAACTGGAGGACTTAGCCAGCTGTGAGTACACCATGTAAAGAATGCTCTCATTTTAGAACTTTGAAGATTTAAGAACTTTTCTTGGCAGTGAAAACAAGACTCAAGACTCGAGGCTAATGCTGCAATCACGTGGAGTCAGGCAGATGGCGGAGATCTCGTGTATGGCACGGGAAAAAACAAACACTGACGAAATGAAAGGACGGTAAAATGAAACACCAACGATGATGTGTTGTTGGTGATGTCATATTTCAAAGAATGAAATAAAATATATGTAATGAAATTATTTTGTGATTACTATTTTATGTAACTTTTCTAGTTAGACGTGCAGTTGTAAAATGCAGCTTTTTCTTACTTTTCTATTGTAAACTTCACATAAAAGTTAAATTGGAGGACAGTCAGCTTTGTGCTGTTTGCCTTCCATGTGTCAGTTTTTCATTTGACATCTCGGTAGGTTTTTATAACTCCAGGTGTTATTGCACCAAATTAATCAGCTTCTCACTGTGGAGATCAGTTATGTTTTCTGCTAGTATGAGGCATTTGAGGATTAACGTAACATCTGATTATAAATTCCTTTGTGGAGGACGGCAAAAAGTTTAAATGTTTTAACTTTGGAGGGCAATGTCGTCAGCTGTTACCGTTGCCGGCATTCTCTGTCAGATTCATCAGATTTTACAGTCCTGCTCTCATCCACTTAAATGACATCGGCTTTGCTGTCAACCATCTGCTCATACATTGTGAATGCAGCATAAATTTTACTGTTTGTGTACAGTTAGGCTGACAAGACTCAGTGTGTCTATCATAGGCTTTTTCTACCAACATGAAATTGGCTCTGTTCCTGCACCTGATTTTGAACTGTTTAGAGCATTGTAACAACAAACAAAATCGGTTTAGAATGTAAAAGTTCCCATTTGCTACCAACCAAAATAGCAGATTCTTCTTAGATTCTTCTTGCGAACCATCGTGGGCATGTCACATTCTGCAGGTCATTTGCAACGTGCAGCCCTCCTATTGATGATATGTCCTTGACTACAAAGGTTTCACATAAAACTGGTGCAGACTAGGGCTGGCTTGCCAGATAGCACCAAATTTCCAGTTTCCTGAATGGAACCAGCTCAAGCACCAGAGCAAATTTTTCAGTAAGCTTTAGAGGTGCTGGTGGGCGTGGAGAGCCAGCTGTTTCTTCAAATTTGCATGTGTACGTTGAGGCAAATAATCCTCTGGCTCTAGCTCCATATAAAGAGCATAATAGGAAAGCAAACAAGCATGTATGCTAAATTATAGAGCCATCCCTTTAGTAACTGTGTTGCTAACTTTGGTTCAGGACTTGCTTTATTGTCATTTTTCCTCTAAAACGTGGCCCGATCTGATGAAATTTCAACTTCTCTTATAGATCTTCTATTCTCTCATGTAGTCAGTGACCACTGGACGGGTCAGAACAATCCAACGCTCAACGATACCAGCGTCCAGGAAGTCAGAGTCAGTGTACAGGAAGTGGGCGTACTCCCTAGTACAAGCACTTCCCCCCCTGAGCTAGATAGCTATGAGGAATTGGATGAAGCCACGAAACACCACGGATACACCCAGCAGGACAGCCAATCAGACTGTGAGGTGGTCATTGTGCCTGACAGCAAGTTTGAAGACACACAAGTGCTTCCTTTGAGGTAAATGTTTTTTGTTTGTTTGTTTGTCTGTTTTTTTTCCTTTGAGGTAAATGTTGCCTCTGTAGCGGCTGTCAGTGCATGATGCGAGTCCCACGTCGACGTGATCATGCATGCACGAGGAGATCCACCATGTTGGACAGCCAGCTACGGGTACACCACTTGGACAAACCATATGTGGTTAAATGCTAATGTTAAATGTTGCTGATACTTTTTCTACCATTCTCAACTATATATTTATGTAATATATATTTATATTTATAACATATTTATGTAATATTTCAAGTTGATTTACTGGAAAGGGCATGGTTTGTCGTAAACTGGACGTAAACTGTTGATGAGAAATATCTTTGCCAGTTACATCAGCTGAAGTAGTGTTAGCATTTAATGTTATGCTAGCATCTTTGCTCGACGTTAGCTAACTAGCCACCGCAGGTTGAAATTATAACAGAGGCCGTCACTAGCGCCAGAGCTGGCTAGTGCTAGCCACTATGCAGTTATGATGTAGTTTTAAAACATTAAATCTGATTTAGTCTGTCAAACTCAGATCGTGACGTGGTTTGTACAAGTGATGTAGCTGTAGCTAGCTGTCCAAGACGGTTGATGTTTTTGTGCATGTGCGGCTCGCATCAGCGCAGGACTCACATCCGGTACTGACAGCACCTCTTTCCTGTTTCTGCACTTCTGTTTGTGTTTTTCGGCAGGTTTATAGCACTTTGGTCTAGACTAAAATTTCTTGATGATGATCAGAGAGGGTGCCATTAAATTTAGTACAGATATGCATTTTCTCTTCAGGATTCTCTGCATCAACTTGGTGATCCTTTAACTTTTTATCTAGCACCATCATCAGGACAAACATGTAATTTGACTGAACAATTTGTTTTATGTCCAAAACACTTGCAGCGTCATTCCCGTTAGCCTCTGCTGCACCTTGTGTTCAATGCTAATGAACAAATGTTTGCATGCTAACACGCTGGTGAACGTGTTAAGCGTTATACCAGCTGTTATTAGCATTGTCATTTTGTTCATGTTAGCAATTCGCTTAAAGGAGTGCTGTGTTGAAGTACAGCCGTACAGAGCTGATGACATGTTCATAGACTCATAACTTCAATTTCAGTTGTTATTTGGAAACTTTTACGGAATTTTCTGCCTTAGTTTTAGCACATAATCCCAAAGTCAGACGCATTTTGATTGCATGGCAGCTCTACACTGACTTTCTTCACATTTCTATTTTCACTACAGGGAAGGAACCAATATTGAGGTCCGTGTGGAAATTGAGACCCATCCCAGAGGTGCCCGCCAGTCCAGCTTAAGTAGCGTCTTGTCTAGCCGAAGCTTGTCAGTGGAGTCCCTAGTGCGCTCGCAGTCCCAGTCTCAAGTCTACCTGTGTGCCTCAGAACTGGAAGAAAGACGAGATGGGGGAGGGGGAGACGGAGAGGAGCAGGAGGGAAGGGAGAAACCAGGAGGGGAAGCAGGAGGAGACCATGGGATAATGTACCCAGTCTTTGAAATAGACGGTGTATGAGGTCCTCACATGTAGGCTTTGTACTTGTCTGAAAATGAGTCAGTCCGTGAGCTGAAGCCTCAGCAGACTGACCTGAAAAATCGTTGTCCAAGGCCACCTCCTGCTTCTGACACGGGCCCTCCCACCAGTTGCCTTCTAGCTCCAGCCTCTAAGGAAGACGCGGGTTTAGAGAGAGCAAATGAAAAACATGAGTGTGTGAGAGTGTGTTTGAGACAAATAGCATGTGACTATGACATAAAACTTAGACGAGGGGTAAACTGTAAACCAGACAGCATAGCATCCATCAGTGAATCGACAACAGATGACTGCGAGCATGTTAGCTGATTAGTTCGGTTCTTTTCTTTTCTATGTTGTCCTTTTGAAAGAGACCTCCTCAGTCCCCCTCTATAATTAATCTCTTCATCCGACTGTACTCTTATACGTCTTTTAGTGACCTCACTTCCCTCCTCCCACTTTTACTAATAAAGAGACCCCCACAAGCATGACTTGTTTTATGGCAGACTTAGACAACTGCCATGTCACCAAGTAAATATCAAATGCTTCTCAAGCCAAGTGGCAAGACAGTAGGGTGATTTTTTCCCTTACCTTAAGGAATATATCAAGTATTTAAGGATACAGTGGTTGTATCTGAATTGGGCGACCGTCAACAGATGAAGTTTAGTTGACACCTGAAAACTGTCAAAGCCTGTAACTGATTTCTGTTGGACTAAAAAGTGCTCTGTGACATTATGGCAGCACTTCAATCGACTAGAAGGCTTATAAATGCCATTAATTATCTGGGCCCGACCAATATTAGATTTTTGTGACAGATACCGATATTAGGAAACTGATTCTGATATCTGATCTATTGGCCGATATTATATTAGCTGACTGTGGTGATCAAATACATCAGGGCACTGAACAGTAGACACTTCAAGTATTAGTTGTTAAGAAACAGACCAACCCTCTGCTGGACAAACTACATACTTACACCATTTTAAAATGAAAAGCCCGAGCATTTTTTCTGATCTTCAAACAGTTGTAATATCAGTGCATATTGGAAAACATATCTGCTGATACAGATATATGTGTGATAGTGTTACACCGATTCCTAACTGGACGTGATGCAGGTGAGCGAATGAGCGAACTGCTGATTGCTTTCTTTTTTTCTAATTAGAATGTCCTAACTGGCACCGTGCGACAGCGAACAGCCGCAGCGATGTGTCGCTTGCTGGAAATGCCGCTCGACTTGGCTTTATTTGAACAAAGTTTCACGCACTTGGTATCAATTTTAATTGGTTGAACTCGACCTCGGTGCCCTTCCGTTTCCGCCCCCTGCCCGTAAACATCCAACTTAACCACTTCTTCTGCTGTGACGTTGCTCGTAGTCAGTCCGGACAATGTATCACACTTTTTCCGGTAGTGGTCGTTCACATTGCGTCTAGTTAGGAATCAGTATTATAGTGTAGACATTTCTAGTGTTAGTCGCCCTCTCCTGGACAAACTGTGTAATTACCCCGTTTTAAATCACTAGTCTAAGCATTTCTCAACCTTAAAAACAGTTTTAATATTGGCACATACTGTAGAACAGAGCAGATATGTTGACGCTGATATATCTGTGATGGGTCGATATTGGCCAATGATATCGGCAAATATCGGTCAGGCCCTTTTAATAATATCTATTTATCTTAATCCACAGTCTTCCATGGAGGGAGACAGAGCAGCAGTGTCACTTGTGCATTGCTTTAGTGCAGCTAAGAGGCTATTTCCTTTTAAACAGGCCAGGGGAGGGAGGCGTTGCTTTAGTTTGTAAAAGTGCTCATTCTGATGCGGCTACTTTTTTGCAGAAGTGACAACAACATGGCAGCAACACCGCAGCAGTCTTTTCTGACAATTTTAAAAATAATTTAAAAGTAGCCGCATGGTTTTCTAACCTTCTGTGTATCTGGGAAAACACACGAACACACGAGCAGATTCACACATGCACACTCACACCTGTGGCCACGTGCACCGCAGCAAAGAGCAGCTCAGTCTTGTGTGCTGCTGAGAGCTTGACATATAAACTAAAGACCCTCTCAGATGATCACAGAGCACCAAAATTACAACAGCAGCATGCCACCTCAGGCCAACCTCTACCGCCCCCTTCTGGATGATTTAAAAGAAGTACATGACTTTACATGCTCTGCTTTGCTTCCTGAGTGTGAAATACTTGTGAGGATGAACTTGGACTTAATGTGATAACCTGTGCTGGGTTGTGGAGAGAAATGAAATAAAGATTTCACCATGAAGGACACAAGTCATGTTTTCTGTCTGTCAGAGGGGGATTTTTCTTCAGCAGGTTGTCACCTGTTTCCTAATGTAACTCATCAACAAGAAGTTTTTTGGGCATTTTATCTTTGTTGTGTTTCTTTACAGCAGAGGACAGAAATGTGTCAGGTTCTGATAATCAGTTCCTCTGGTCTCCTGTGTTCATTGGCTCGTGCCTCTTACATGTCCTCTTGTGACCGGCTGCAAGTCGAATTCACACATTTTTTGTGTGTGAATATTTTTAAGGAACAAACAAAACAACATCAACAGAAACCCTATCAGTAATACTGATATCTCCATATATGTCAGTATGTCTGTCTATGCGGGGTGTGCAGTGAATGAAACGGCAACGCTGTAATAACTGATTACAGTCAATAGAGGGCGCCAAAATACAAAGAAAAAAAAACAAAAGGAGGCATCTGTGTCACATGTAGCCGGTGTAGCAGTATGTGAGTTAATTGGTTAAAATATTATTATTTCCAAGTAGTAGTAGTTATATTAGTCAGAAACACTTCATTACAAATCGACTAGAATCCACGCGGTCAAATTTTTACTTAAGTACCAAAAGTACAAATACTCATTGTGTAAAACGACCGTTTACAGAATAATGTAAATAATCACATTGGATCGTAACTAGGCCCACAGGACACATTAATGTGAAGGCCTCGCTAAAATGTAGCAGCTCACATTTTGTTTGTTTATTGTATTATATACTTTTAAATATGAGTCAATATTTCCATCTGAAAGGATGTGAAGTGAAAATATAAGGGAGCATACAACGAAGATCATCACTAAAGACCCTCAACATTGTACTTGAGTAAATGTGTTTAGTTACTTTCACCATTTTTAAGCAAATATACCAATATGTGACGCAGTCTTACAAATAACAAGGAATTATGGGATAAAATGTAAGTCAAATAGCTTATGATTCTAACTGTATTTCTATTTAAACCGATAAAAGCGTGCTGTTTTTAATGCAGTCCTGTAATATTCAACATATTTAGGGGATAAATACAAAACTTGGCATCACAGTTCAAAGCAAAAACCAAAAAATCACAATGAGACAAAAACTCATCAGTGAGTAAAAGTCCCTTTTTTCACCACAGAAATAAAACTGGTCATTTTTCATTGCTGTCGCTCCTTCACTTTGGAGGAAGCTGTCAGCTCATCAAGGTTGAAAGGACACGCCCTCAACTTTGGGAGCGGTGCAGGAAGTGCACGTGCCGGCGGTCCTCAGCTGGTTGTCGGTCTCTGTGCAAACGGGAGACGTTCAGGGAGGAAACTTGGATCGGCGGCTTATTTCCTCGCATTTGTCCGCTTTGGCGCATCCACCGTCGAGCTCCGCCCGCAGCCTTTGGCTCCCTGTGGTCCCGGAGTCTGGGGGAATCCACCTGCCGGAGAGCAGACACACCTCGGGATGGATGCCCTGAAATCCGCCGGCAGAGCGATCATCAAGAGCCCCGGAGTCCCGCGGCACACATGGGGAACTTCCAAGCACGAAAGTGAGTGAGACAGCTTCAGTGTTTCAGTGTTTGGGTTTGTGTCAGTAATGTGAATATGTGGCGATGCAGCGAAGGCTGAAGGACAGAGCGCGCATCCGGCTGTCCTCTTCACCGAGCTGCTTGTCTTTTATTATCAGATGTAGCCAGATGTAGGCAGATGCAGCTCACTATAGTGTGAAAAACTATCAGCTGTAGCTTCAGTTCAGTTCAGTTTCACTTGTAACTGCTTTACTTACTTTCCTCTGTGTGATCTGGTTCATCCCTCGGCCAGCTGTTCTTTACCAAATCAGCTGAAACATAAATTAGAACAAGCTTATTCAAGTTGATTATTAGTTAGAAATGAGTCACATAGTTTGTTAATAGTATTTTTATTCACTCATCTTACAATACAGCAAATATAAACAGTCCGGACAGCACAAACAAGGCAGTGACCGAAAAGCCGCAGGCTGAAGCAGAATGCTCATATGTGCCTGTCCTCCATACTCATCAATATAAACCATCTTCCTCAAAATAACATCAAAGACAAAAGGAAAGAAAATAACAATAACAAAAATCAAATAATAAATCATTTGCAAAAATCATGCTGATTGTTTAAACAAGCCAAAAAAACAAAACAATACAAAAAAACAAATAGGCTATAAATGTTTATAGTTCCAGCTTCTCAAATGTGTATGTTTGTTTTCTTCCAAATACATGTAATTTTGATTTTAAAATCTTTGGATATTTTTTAAAGACATCCCATCAGGTCCTTAGAGGTGATTGTAACACATATTTTTCTACATTTTTTTTGACTTTGTCATTGAGTCAGCATTCAAGCAAGTATAATTAAAAAATACACTGATGATAAAAAAAATATTTTTTGCTGCAGTCCTAGAGTTATCACACTATAACATCACAATTCTAAACCAAATTCTACCAATTTGTGAAGAAGAAATTTTTGGAGAATAATCCAAAACAGGCTGAAGCACACGAATAACAGGCAGAATATTTTATCAATGTGTTATCGATCTACTGATTTGTGCTCTCATGTTGTACAACTAGAGATAAATAAACTGAAGTGGGGTCATTTCATTTTCGAACCCCCCCAAACCAAACCAAACCAAATGAAGTCACTCACAGGTTTCTTAAAAGCGTTTGTGCTCAGCATTGTGTCGTGGCGCCTCCGACCATTGCCATCTACGGAGTTCCTGACTTTACAGAGGTGGAGCGGGTGGAGCACAGACTTCCTGCATGGTTTGTCAGAACAGTCAACCTTCCAGCAAGTCATTGGATTTGTCCAAGACTTGCATGAAATTTAAAAGAAGGCGACAACACCACAAACAGTCGAGCTCGTTCACTCAGATTAGCTGAGGTGGCCAAGCTGACAGCTAGCCGCTAGCTGTCACTCAAAGCAGCCTGAGGCTTAATTATCGTAACTTCAAGCTTTTATTTAATTTAAACAAATGAATTCTATAGAAATCAGCCTCCCATACAGTTCAGTAGAGACTGAAGCTGTTTTTAATGTTTCTTTCTGCTGCTGAGTTTGGTATTTTCATATGGAGGTCAAAGGGAACTGACACGCTTTTGAAGCCTGCCTCAAGTGGCCGTTCAAGAAACTGCAGTTTGTGTTTCATCTTTCTCCCTACGACACAGTCATGAGAACGTTCACTCTTTAATGCTCTGCCACTCCATGCATACTATGCAGCAATACTTTCAAACGATAGATGCTGTTAAGTGAGTAAGTAATAGATAAGGAGAGTACGGCTGGGCAATATGGCAAAAATATCATATCACCATTTTTTTTCTGGCAAGATCACAAGCTCGATTTTATCACTATTGTAATTTTCCATATTGGTTAAGACAAGGTTGAGAAGTTAAAGCAAATGCAGGGCAAACAGTTTTCCTTACAAGCGTACGGTCGGCTTATGTTTGGTTCCAGGTTCCTCAAAATGATTTTGTTTTGATTTACGCATTATTAAATTCTAAGAATAACATGTAGAGTAAATGTGTTCTTTCAAAAGTATACAAAATAAAATTGAAAATATTGAATTTTCAGGCAAATTCGCGTGACGCTGTGTCAGGACAGCCAATCAGTGTTGACATTGTTCTGACATCACTGCCGTCCCGGCGTCCTGACATCTCGAATTGAACTTCCCGGCGTCCGTACATTGAATCAGACTTGGTGGTCAAAACAACTGTTGCTGTGCGTGAACACCACAGAGCTCCTACAACACGACTTCATACACCACGGGATTATCTTATGAACGCAGACATGACGTCGTTACGTTCCCCAACGTTTCTGGGACTTCCACAACTGGTACAGAGCAGAAATAATGATTCTGTCGGCCCGAGTTAATGATAGAAAATGGCAAGGCCCCCCCCTTCCCTGAATGGGCTAATACAAGCGAGCTAACACTGACTCTATGTTGCTTTCATTTTGTATTACGAGACTGCGTCATGCTTTGCTGTGATTGGTTTATCCACGTTTCCATGGGAGGCATGGAACGAAACGGAGAAGCAAATAGTGTGATTTTGTTTGATTAATTCTGTGCACAGTGAGTTGTCAGTGCTGATTGAGGGGTCAGAGCGGGAAACCTCGTCACCGCGTCAGTGACGGGCCGAGGGTGAAGCGGCCGCTCTGCTGCCTGCGGCTCTGCTGTCGTTCTGATGTGTGAAGTGTCGTCATGATTCCTCCCTGCAGCTACGTCGCCTGCAAGCCTCTCAGTGGCCTCAACGTTAGCATGCTGTTTGTTTCTGTTGTGCCTCACCGTGGATTCCTGCTCGGGGATTAATCAGACACCTTCACCAGCTTCCATTAAACACGTCTGATTCATCTCACAGCCACAAAGATGTGCTCTCGAGGAATATTAAGCATCGAGTGTGTCGGGTTGAAAAGTTTTCTTGTAGAATTTGGGCTGTAATGAGACTCTCTGATGGTTTTGCATGGACTGCACTTTTGACTTGCAGCACAACATGTCAACGTTAAGTGACAGGTTGTCTTCCATGGTTTCGACTGTTGACGGCTGCCAGACTAACTTTTGATTGTAGGATTTTCGTGGAAGCATTCGTGGACAGGAGTCATCATTATTTTCCTCAACACTGCCAACATCACCACACACTCCATCATCGCCATGGAGACTTCATGACAAAAACTGACAAATAAACCATCCACACATTGTAGTGAAAGGCATTGTCTGTGTGACGCTGTTCGCAGGAGCCTCTGCATTGTGTTTTCCTCCTCTTACTGTGGTTGGTGTCAGAGAGGGAAGAAAAAGCCGATGATTTTGTCGAAGGAGAATTCAGCTGGATTTCAACGGCTGATGACAGAAGCAGTTTGTATCTGAGTGCCACCGGAGGAATGAGGCTGGAAAAATGTGAGCACAGCAGTCACAAAGGGCACAGAGAGACAGACGGACAGACAGACAGACAGGCTGACTGCTGATGTCCAGAGGCCACTTAGCAGGCAATTTAGAGAGAGGACAGCGTCTGTGTGCCAGCATGTGGCAATGCGTCAAAGCTGGCTGTCAGAATACAAATAAGGCAACATTGCAGCTGTTTGGCACATTGGCAGAAATTAGGTGTGAGTTCAGTTAAAAAAATAAACCAGGGGATGATTTATGTGAGTATGTGTTGATGTGTGTTGATGACAAGTAAAAAAATAATCAGTTGATGACAACGTTGTGATCAAACTCTGCATATTAACTGTTCCTCACCATGTTGTAGAAACATAGTGTGGGAATTCTGTCATATAATGAAAAACAATATCACAACAAATCTTAACTACCACTGGGACCAGACCTGGAATTCAGTCGTTTTAGTCATTTCTTGGTGCTGTCAATTTTTTAGAGGGCACCTCATCAAATAAACTTAGTAATAACTTTGAGTCCATGGAAGTAATGAATTAAACTTAAAGTTGCAGTAGATAACTTCTGCTAACACACCAGCAGGCTAACGTTAGCTGTAGCATGAGACTCGTTGGGAAGCAAATCTTCTGCAGCCGTTTGCATCAGGTCATGTTTTACTTCGTTTGTTGTCTCTCTCTTTTAAGTCCAGTTTGAACTGAGACCAAACGGTTGCAGGGAAAGTTGCAGCGGAGTAAACTGGTCCGTCTCAGCTCGAGCTCGAGCCGACTGACGGTGTGACTGCAGACACTCTGTTGTTGGCAGAGGCGAGTCAGAGCACGGTGAGCTAATCAGCTCGTACCGACGTCACCTGTCACTAGGAAGCACAGCGTAGACTGACCAATCAGGACAGAGAGTACAGAGAGCGTCACTCATTTTTAATTTTTTCACGAAACCCTCGTCTCGGTGACAAAGAAAGTATCCTGGTTAAAAACAGGGCTTATTGGAGACCAGTTTAGCAGCAAATGGTGTCATTTTTCAACCACTATTACACTGCCTTCAACGCGACGCTGACGCGAGGTCTCTGTGTAAAAGCAGCTTAAGTCTCGGGGTTGGACAATGATAGTTTCTTCATAGTTTCCTAAGCGTCTATTTTCTCTTTTCTCTTTTCTCACAGAGGGGCACAAAATTTAATGGCAGAGAAGCTTTGTTTTTCCCAGTGTGTGTTCTATTGACAGTGTGTAAGTTTGACTGATCCATTGGTGCTTTTTTATTACAACCAAATCCCTTGTTCTGTACTGGTGGAACCTCAGGCTAAGAGTCATACATCATTAATACGTAGGAGAATGTGTGAAGTATTAAGTTATGCTGGCCATAGAAAGAGGCACTAGTTTCACAAGCTAAAAACAGGCAGGAGAATTTATCTCATTCCACCTGCCTAACATAGAAAGGTCTATTTCTGGACGTGTATCGAGCCGGTCTTCAGTTCCTTGGCCAGCAGAAAGCTGACGTGTACAGCACTTCCCCATCGCCCCTCGTGGCAGTCTGTTGTCATCTGTTGAGGTCAAAGCCACTGGCAGGATGGAAGAGGACACAGCATGTGCCTGGAGTACAAGCCTTCCCTTTGGATCACGTCACACAGAAGCAGCACCGACCCTCTCTGGATCTCAGAAGTCACACACACTTGCCCTTGGCGCCAAGGGCGTCCGCGCTGTACAGTCTGCATCAATTTAAAATCATGTAGCTTTGGGACAAACTGAGTTAAATCCACTCAGACTCTGTCCTTACTGGATAGGATTGATTTTTTTGTAATGATTTTAGTGGATTAAATATCAAAGCTTGCCTCTGCTGCAGAGCCGTGTGATCAGTATCAAAGAAAACACTGAAAATAACCAGCGTCATTCAGTTCTTAAACACTCATCTCAAGTGTGCTTTCTCCAGCTTTGTTGCTTCGAGGAAAATGTCAGAATATGCAGTTTGAATTTCTGTGCTCTGCCGTCCAGAGAAGAGCTTGATCTGAAATTAATGGACTGAACAGTCATTAAGTTCGACTGGTTGGAAACTCAACCGGCAGTTCTGTGAGACCTGACGGGGGCGTGACTGAATGACACGCAGGAGGCAGCGGTGTCAGTCCGCACGAACCCTCGAGGAGCAATTATCTCCCAATGCCTCGTTAAGACTCAGGAACCCGTGAGTCAGGGACGGTGGGGAGCAGTGGGAGGGCCTGAGGAATAAACAGGATAATGATGGAGGGAGTATCAGCAATACACTGGGAATGAGAGAGATGAAAGTTTGGACTAGTGTTGGCAAATGACATGGGCGTCTTTGCTTTCAATGTGATGAAAAGGAAGAGGAGTTGTTAATTGGGGAGCGATGAAGCATGTGGATTTGTGTAATCATGCAGAATGCTGTTTTGAGTGGCAAATACACTTAAATATGGCTGTTTAAAGAGAGATCTACCCAAATGACAGAAAACATATTTTCCCATCACCTCCAGAGGTATCCAGCCAAGCAGACAGATGTGTTCCTCTGAAAGGTGTGTTTCTGGGCCACAGTAAAATACAATAATTAGTAATAGCTGATTTTATTTTGTTTGTGTTGCTCATAAAGATGGAACTGATGTTTATTTGACTACTTTTTCCTCAACTGATGAATAGGTTAGTCTGTAAAATGTCAACAGCAAATAAATGTTCTTCAATATGTTTTTCAAAGTCTAAGGTGATAACTTCGAATGTCTCGTCCTGTCTGCCGAACGCTGCAAAGTCCAGTATTCAGTTTACCATTGAGAAAAGAAGAGGACAAACTGAGACTTGCTGACACCAGAGAAGGTTCTGTCTTTTACTGTAAGATCAATCACTTATAAAATTTTTTGCAGGTTATTTTATTGTTGATCGACAACAGGTGCTTTAACCTAGCCCTGCACCGAATGTCATTTTCTGACATCAGAAGCTTCTGTTGGGGTTTTGGTCGAAGCACGGCATGTCTGTTGTTTTATTTTATGACATCAACACTCCCTAATCATTGTCTCTTCTGTCTCTAGTGTCCAGTCCTGCATTGTCACATGTCCTCTTCAATTTAAACCTGGAAGTTCCAAATTATTCCCCTTTTTTAGCTCCTTAAGGAACTAAGTAGCTGCTTAAATGAGAGAGCCCCCACCCTGCAGGACCTGCCTCTCATAGTCTGACTTCTACACCCATATCCGTGAAAAGATGCTCATGATAACACCTGTGACATGTGCGATGGCCTGTGCAATGATGAATTAGGCCTTAAGTGTCAATTTTATGAATGAAGCTCTGAAGCTTCACGATATTCAGTACAGACTGTCTTCAAACATGGACAAAAAAAGACGTTCAGTGTCCTGGTTTACTCTTAATAATCATCAAATGTCGCTTCAGTGGATAGTTTGCATTAAATTTGCATTGCCTGGAAACCTTTAGTGGCTCGGCACTGGATTTATTAAACATGATGAGTACAGGAAAGGTTGAATTTGCATTCAGTACATGACCTTTTACAGCACTGCCCCTTTAAGTACACAC
>JAPQLA010000010.1:9520171-9533322 GCA_029822935.1 Naso vlamingii
ATGGGAAGTGCTAGCCTGCCTCCACCTAAAGTCATCAGATAAACTTTCCAACAACTCTAAACAGTCCTGTGTGCTTGGGATCTATCTTCTTGTCTGGAACTCTGGAGGGAGGCAAATAAAAAGGAAAAAAAAAATTGTGTACTCCTTTAACTTAACGCCTCTACTTTTATACAATGTTTATATAAGATAAAGTTTGGCGTTCAGCAGTGCCAGGCAATAATTGCAGTGCTTTTCTTATCGCAAATCAATTTGATTCCACAGTCGGACCATTATGTTTCAGCAAATCATCTTCAAAAAGAAAAAAATCTTTTTAAACAGCCACAGCTGTGTGTGCACACAAACAAACCAAAATCGAACATTTGAGTGTTTGAGTTTTTTATTTATCTTGGTCCTTCCAGAACATTTCAGTTCAAACATGAAGTTTAGTCCAAAATGTTTATCTCTCAAACATTTTCCAGCTGACTGTGGTTGATCCAAAGCAAGGACACTCTCCTCTCTGGCTGACTCAGTCACATCGATGTGTCTTTTCATTCAGCCCTCTCCTCAAACCTGACTGGAAACTGCAAAGGATGCAGACCAGGTGCAGCAGCAATATCTTGTCTGTTTTCTCAATCGAAAAGAGAGAATGTTCTTTTTGAAGTCAGATGTCAGGATTTACATACTAATGCAACGTATGATGAAGAGTTTTATTTATACCAGCGTGCTCATGTATGCAGCTTGAGAGAAGCTTGTTGGTAGAGCTGAATTCTCTATTCGAGTAATTTAATTCCAGTCTTAATAAATATTTGTCTAGCTGCACCTGTAACTTGTTAGACCAAAATTCTTGCGCTGCCCAGTGTAAACCAAACAACAACACCATCACATTTTAGAAAAAAAACAAAAACATGAGCTTAAGAGAAGAAAGTGAAGGTGTCAAGGTCTCGAAAAGGGGCTTTTTGCTTCCATATTGTGCATGTGTGTGTTTCTGTGTGATGGCATAGCTGTCTGTGAGTGTTTGTTTAGTCTGATGACTGTTTAGACAGGGATGCAAATATTATTTTAATTTGTGAAGAGCTGGATGCTGCATCATGGCAGGATGCCTCCAGTTTCATTAGCGGACCGAGCGAGGTTTGAAAAGTCGTTTCTGCAGGATGAGTTCAGGTTTCACTCTCAGGCCGTTGAGGGATTCAGAAGCTGAGACTGCAGACTTTGACTGGATGGGTCTAAACACAAATGACTGAATATGATATAATATTGTAAATTTAAGAATACATTATTTCTGTCAACTTTTAAACTGCTTGGTGTTTCTTCATTTCCTTCATTGACAACAACAGCAGCTTTTATCCTGTGTCTGTGTGCTGTGGTGACAACAATTCACAGTTTTGGGCTTTAAAATTGTGTTTGCTTTGTTTTCAGCATCTGGCTGAAGAAGCTGATTCAAGACCTCATCTTCTCTGTTTTCAGCTCTCAGCTCTTCCTTTTGATTTTTGGCAGATCTGAGCTCACTGCAGACAGAAAACCTGATGTCATGTCAGGAGAGTCTATCGCAGCCAGTCAGATCGTGTTTCTATAGACACACAGGAGTTCTATCAACAAATTAATGCGTTTTTTTGCTTGTTTGTTTTCCTGTAATGATTAAATAATAGAAATCATACAAACAGCACTGTCACTGCCTTGTGTCCCCAGCAGTGAACCAAACTGTCTCTGGCCAGTAATGAAAGAAAACAGATTACTCTCCAAACGATCCCAGTTATTCTCACCTTCATAAAGTTTATAATTTACAAGGTTTAAATCAGAAATGATCTTGTAACTTTGGGTTTATGTGTTCGTTACTGATGTCTCATTTGTCCACGGTGTTCTGGGATCAGCGCGTGAGCAGCTTGTCTAGGGTTCATAACTGCGTAATTAATTGTTAATTGTCTATTTAAGGCAGTTTTGAAATGGCTAATTAGCTGCTGATAAGGTGTTCCACGCTGCCCTAATGGCTTAATGATGTGCTTGTAATGATTGCACTGTTTTGATAATGAGAATCCGCCAAGACTGGCTGGTGGAGGTCAGATACTCTTTGGTTCTTATGAAGGAAAAAAACCTGGATGTACTGTGAATATTTTTCATTGTAGTCAGAGGAATGACGGAGCGGGTCATTAGGTGCACCGCCGTGAATCGTCTGTTGTCTAGTTTCTGCTGTTTGCGTGATGTATTTGCAACATTAAAGTGCTATGAAACATTTTTCATGTGGAGCAGAAGCAGGATAAGAACTGAAGCTGCATTGAGAAAAATGAGATTTTAGGAAGTTTCCAAACTTGCTAAACATTTCACATCTGGAAAACAATAAAAGCTTTCCAAGAACATACGTGTTAACTTGTGTTTGAATGTCAGGTGATCTCATCCACCTGCTCCGTCAATGGTGTAGACACATGAAGTCCAGATGGAGAACAGAGGAGGACGCTGATGTTGCTGCACGTGGCAACGTGAGGCCCAGAGCTGCAATAATGAAACCGACTCCAAAGCCATCCGAACATTTCTATTCATTCTTAGATACAGTTTATAGTCACAAATCTAAAACAAAGCAAAGCGTTTCTTGACCATTAACAACAGCCCATAAATCAGCTGAACAGCTAATGGAAAGACGTCTGCAGCGCTGCACTCAGACTGAATAATAACAAGAAAAAAAAGATGGAGGGTGTCCAATATTAATTCTTAATCCCTGGGAGGCTGTAATCACTTTCTATTTAAGGATGAGCTGTATTCTTCGACACTTGTGTGTAATTACTTTTTTGATGAGGAACACTTGAGTTTAAAGGCCAGGTGGAATGACTCATTGAATTTGGTCTGTTAAGTGCTGCAGCAGAAGGTCTCATAACTCGGTTCACTGTGGACGACTTTATGTCTTACATTCTAATGAAATTTTGTCGCACTTTTGTGATTTCTGTTCTTTCTGTGTACATTATTTTATTTAAACCTGTAAGAACATAATTAGAAAGAGCCAGAAATCAAAGAACTTTAAAAGCCAATGACTGCTTCACTGTGATTGTTGTGTGCATGCCAGTGAAAGAAGAGGAACTTGAACTAATCTTAAGTGATGTCTTCATTTTCAGTCCTTCTTAGTTTCCACTGAGCTTTGTCCTGGTCATGAGAGATTATTGTCAGGCTGACTCGAAAGCAAACTCTTCAGTTTAGGAGCTTTAAAGTCCCTGCGAGGAACTTTTAACTGGTTTTGAAGCGTCTAAATTTATCACTGATGCTTCACATTTTACCTACATCAAATGAGACCAGTGACGAGGAGGCTGGAGATTCCTATCCTGTTTTTTGCAATGTCTTTACCCAGTCTGCTCAGTCAGCAGAAACACTACGAAACACTTTCAGGCACACAGACCGGAAGAGACGATTTGTTATTGAACAGCATGATCAATCCGCTGTTCTCTTTTTGCCTCTCTGTGGTTGGACGCAGGAAGATATTTTTCTTTAGATAATTTCAGTATTTTGTGTTTATGGCCGAACTGATTTTATGCAAATGAGTGTTTCTTTTACTTTCCTAAAACAAATGCAAAGATCTTTACGACATTAAGCTATACTACTTTTTTCCACACGAGGTGCTATAACCAACACAAAATGAAAGTTCGTCGGAGGAGCTTTAAGACTTTGAATCTGACCACAGAAAGCAATTTTTATTGAATAGGAGCTACTAGGAATGTAAGGATACATCCACTGTATCGGTGCATCGATTTATATTCCTACGCTCAAACGACATGGATAGGTAAACATCCAGTCGTCCTTTTAGTGTCACTTGTATTGATCTAAAATCATTTTTGAAAGAAAAAATCGATCATATCCTTTCTGGCAGAAACCGTTAATAGAAAGCGAGACTTCTCACTGACTGTTCATTTCCTGTATCAGTGTCACATGGGTTTCACCATGGCCCCGCCCCTTTATTAGACTAGAAGCAGTCTTGAGTCCATTCATTCTTACGGGAAAAATGAACGTGATCACAGATTATGACCAATTCTTTCGCCCCATCATCAGCAAGAAACATATTGGACCCATTTTTCACAAGACACATCTTGAACATTCTGACACAAAAATTTTCAAATTTGTGACATTTTTCAGACACACATCAGGAGAAAACTAACAACACACACTTGTGAAATTTGGGAACTGGTGCTTCCTGCCTTGCTTCACAGTGGACATAAAGGGACATTTAAATGGTCTTAAAGGTGAAATGTGACACAAAATCCATCTGCTTTAATCCATTCACATGATGTTATAACACAGACGAGGCGGAGGGACGGTGGTTTCTAACTGTCTCCACGGGAGATGTGACTCCGCCCACTGAGGCGATGGGAAGTGTATGTACCATTTCACCCCACTGACGCCGCGTACAGTGGGGGATCTTGTGGTAATATTGATTATCTTTGGTTCTGCTTGTGTGTGTTGTGTCAGCAGCATCTCTTCAGATGATGGTGGATCGTGGCAGGAAGCAGCAGAACGAGAGATTTTCAGTCGGCGTTTGCGTTCCACACAGATTGAATTGAGGCCTTGAACTGAATGTTTGTGCAGTTCAGTGCATCAAGCTTTTCCAGTAACTCAGCTCCTCTACCAATGCACAGAAACAGGCCTTTTCTTTTACTCTATTTCTGGCAAAAAATTTACTATATCAGTTTCTAGTCATTGCATCGTATCATATCATATCGCTCTATATGAGCCCATATCGTTCTTGTATTGTATTGCCAACCATGTATCGTAATACACACCTTATCGTTGTTAAAACGTATCAATACACTCCTATAAACACAGTATGGACATTATGAAAATATTGGAAACTTAAATAGAAGGGAAATAAATGAAGGACCTGAGAGATGAGAGATTTCTATCAAATATGTTGAGGTTTTTTTATTTGGAGTTTTTAGTCACTGTATGCTTATTTGTGAACCATAAAATCAATATTTCAGATGAACCGTGGCTTCTCAAGAAACCTTTCAGGGAAAATAAATTGTTTTGCAAAAATGCAACCATTTAAAATTGTTCCTAGAAGTAAGATGCATCATTTGTCACATGCAAAAAATAAAGTGTGAGCACCAAAATGACCAAATATAATGTACATGTAAGGATTCAATGTGTCCTCTTTCATGCAGTATATCTAATTGTACCTAAGTAAGTTCATAATCATTTTAACTGCATCATTATCTAATTTATTATATCATTTACAAGCAGCACAAGCAGTAAAACGGTTCTTTTGATGCAATTTGGCAAACGTTTTGTGCGTAACGTGCAGTTTTCTCCTGTACTGTAAGTCTTGGTGAGCAGTTATGCTCAAAATGCAGACAGCTGATGAGCAGTTTGTGTGAGAAAGAACATTTCGTGCACAATGGAAGTGATTTATGCACTTCAATGACAGAGACTCCATTACATTAGCAAAACGTAAGTGATGGGACATTCAAAAGAAGGTTTATTTAACATTTGAGGAAATACAGTTTTAAGGAAATGTACAAGATCTACTGGATGAAAAGAGATGGTGTCCAGCTCTAAAAGCAGGTAAAATAGAAGAAAACATTTACAGCTTCACATCACTGCAAACATACTTATTTCTCCGTTTTGGGCGTCTAACTAAGAATGCACATCAAATGCTATTCTACAGGCAAATCACCTGCATGCAACCTCATTTAGTAAATCAATGAAATACTGCATGTATAGACGTTTGTAATGTATGAAATATGAAAAATACTATCCAGAAAAGTGTATTATAATCTTAATAATTAGAAAAATGAAGACATGTTGTTGTGGGGGCTCTTGCAAACAGATTTTGGATACATGTATTTGCTTTCACTCATGAACAACCTGCCTGCAGCACTTGGAATATACATTTGTGTTCAGTCAATATGTATTAACACTATTTGCAATGGAGAAATGTTGGTTTATTTGGAGCTAAGTGTGCTGCAGCAGGTGAACGTTGTGTCTAATCTCACATGCTCATATCAAAAATACACTGCGTATTTAAAGTCATGAAGCCTCCCAGAGATGATCAGTCGTATTGCGATTACATACCAAGCACCCGGCAAAGACATCAATGTTAACGGCACCATGGGTTAACATTTATTTATGCTCTGTCAAACCTGCAGGAGTACGTCTCTGTTAGCTATGTTGTATGTATGGTGTGTGTCTGTATGTGTGTATCTGTGGCAATATTCTACAAATATTGTGTACATGCATGTGTGTCCTTTGCGAGACAGTCTTGGCAAACCTTATCCACTGATGATGACCCACAGAAACTTTTTCAGCAATTTTTCAGCCTTCTTCCCTCATCAGTGAGAAAGGTTGAAAATTCATTGATGGTTAAAGAGAGAGAAGAGTTGAACTTTGGCTTCCTTCTTCTCAAACCTCAATGATGTTGATGGACGGCACAGAAGGATGGAACTGCAACAGACAAGAGAGACAAACATCACTTATTTA
Source organism: Naso vlamingii (assembly GCA_029822935.1). Lineage (NCBI taxonomy): Eukaryota > Metazoa > Chordata > Actinopteri > Acanthuriformes > Acanthuridae > Naso > Naso vlamingii. Next base: position 9,526,598 of record JAPQLA010000010.1, read on the forward strand.
CTTTCTGCCCTGCAGTGAAGAAGTACTTTAATCACAGAAGACAAATACACTGTTACAGGACCCTGGAACAGCATCTGGGTGAGAAAATAGAGCCATGAACCCTGAACCCTATAGAAATGAAGATTTTGACATCCTAATGCTGAAAAAACGCACCATTTGTAATTTCTACCACCACAGGTCTCTCTATTAAAACTATGAAAACAAAAAAGGTGTAGTCTGAGGATGTCGTAAAGCAGCACTGGATTATAGGATTTGTTTATTTTATTAATATATAGCTGGTGCAGATGATTTGACTGACTAATGCAGAGACGTTCACAAACATGTAATGTATTAAAGTTTCATGCACATTATGTTTGGTCAAGTTTAATGGCTGGTGGCTGGTGTTACCTCAGACGTTAGCGGCAGGTGTCAAAATAAAATGTGTTATTACCTTTAATGAAATGATGAATTTCTCTGAGTTTAAAAATGAAAATATTTGGAATAAAAAGTAACAAATGCGACCAGGAGAAAAATGTGGGATGCAAAATACTGTGTACTTGTTTGAATGTTAAATCCTTTCTTTACTGTATATTTGGATAAAAGTTTGAAGATGTTACATGAATCCATTTAGAAGTTATGCACCTTTTTGCTACAGGCCACGCCCACTGCCACGCCCCCTTTTCCCAGCTGCCCCAAACAGTTAATCAGCTGTCCTTTGGCTCACGACCAACCTTTGCACTAAATCTGGTGCAGGTCTGTGAATCCATTTGGAAGTTATGCACGTTTTTGCAGTAGGTCACTCCCTTTGCCACGCCCCCTTTTAGCCTAATGGCATAACCACACACACACACACACACACACACTTGACCTCCATGCCAAATTTCATATATGTATATATATATATATATATATATATTCATTCATATATATATATTCATTCATATATATATATTTTCAATATGTTTAAAACCTCTCTTTTTATAGCACCTGCTTTGTGAGAAATTGAAAACATGTAAAATGAAAACCATTATTTTGTTCAAAGAAATATTTTCGAAGTTTCACACGGACTGTAGATTTCTATTTACAGACTTTTTAGACATAAATGTCTTAGTTACATATTCTTTTTATTCAGTAATATTTTTTCATTTGAATGTTTTTAATCAAATTGACCAAAATGTGGCCCTGGCCTGTCTCCAAACATCAACTTTCTGTAGCCATTTAAATGTTGTAAAGACTTTTGTTTGTTTAAACTGAAACAAGTACATTATCGACTGACTGAAGTCCTCATCAGAAATTTTCTGACAGAAACCTCACAACAACATCCGACCACCGAGTGAGGATGGAAGGGATGGAGAGATAAACTGAGAAATCCTGCAATGATTAACCCTGAGCTAATTCAAACAAGAGAACTTAAAACGTCCCTCTGTTAAACCTTACCCAGAGGTCAACACTCACAACACAAATAACCTCAATTATCGATTTGGTCACGACCTCATTACGGGGCTGCAACTGCAAGCTTCTGTCCATCTGTTTTCTTTAAAGGCATTTCTCACACATTTGAAGCTCCATCAGGAACTGATTTTATATCTTTTTGAAGACATGAACTTGACTTTTCTTTTCATGAACCGCGCAGCATTCAAGGATTTTAACCTTCAGACAAATCTTTCTTGTCATGGCACACGTGACATATTTTTCAGTCAGTACTTTGCTGGAGACTCTGCATGAGGAGCTGATCCTTTGAGATTAACAAGATTACATCTGCAGGAAACCTACCGATTTCATTAAGTGCTTTGCTGAATGCAAAATGTATTTTTACCCAGAAGAATACATTTAATAAGAAATGTAACATCTTACACATCAGGTTTGCAACAGCAGTATATACAGAACAGGATTTCATCAGAAGCAGTGCTGTCCATGTAAAGATTAATTTGGGGAAAAGATTCAGCACAACAGTTCAGTGTAACGTCTCCTGTTTCCTAGACATGTACCAAACTGCAGTACCTCTACATAAGCAGCAGGGAAATCACTTACGTCAAGTCTAGACATTGCTAACAGATAATACTCCTTCCATGTCAAAGTGAGGTTTCATAAATAACTGCATAACCTTCTGCTTCAGGCCCCCGTGCTTTTGTGTCTTATGTCTGCTGTGAAGGAAACTTGTGTTATTCGGACAGTAAACACTAATTTAAGTCGATGGTGACATTGCTCTTGTACAGAGAGACACTGGTCCCCATTATAGGTGACAGGGAATCATACAATAGATGACGCTGGTGTGTGTTTTCTTTTAGTACGCAGGAAATTCATTCAAACAAAACTACGTCGGTGTCCATGACGTGTCTGTATTCATTAAGAGGAGTCGTGCTCACCTTGCTCCTCAGCAGCCCTCCGCTGTGGTGCTCCGGCGTGCTCCTCTCGGACGACGGCTTGGCCTTCTCCTTATTGTTGCTGGAGTCATTGTCCTTGATGATGTCATACTGCCGGCAGAACAGAGCAATAACAGCTGCCGGGAGGAGAGAGATGGACACACACGGACAAAGAAACGAGGATGAGAATTCAGTCATGAGGTGGCAACTTTCACTGACAGACGTGCCACCGCTTCCCCCAACAGGGCACGTTGAAAGGCCATGTGGATAATGGAATCCTGCTCCCAGGGGAGGGCCATGGTACTGCCTTTATCTGAGAGCTTGAAAGACAGTAGTGTCTCTGCAGAGTTTGCTTCCTTGCATAATGCAATATACCGGACGCAGCTCTGCCTCCAGTTTGGATACGTACTGTATGCTCACAATTAGCTTCCTATCTACACTGGAGGTCTGAGAGCGCAGTCATTAAATATACAGAAACCGATACACAGTTCTCGTAATGACAGCTGCTGCACTGTGAGAAATACTCCGAAGCATAGCGACATTCATTTAACTAAATTATTATTCATGCATCATGTAAGTGCTCTGCAATACTGCAGCTACACGTCATTGTCTCTGCAGCAGGGAGGCGTTCATGGTGGGGGGCTTCATTGATTTGTTTGTGGGTAAATTACAGCAGCATTTGTGTAATTAAAGGAGTGATTTGCATCCTTTTAAATTGTTGACACTAAGTTGATTGTAATGTTGTTTTAATGTGAAAATTAAGCTGAGCTCTGCAATTTGAGTGACGCTTTCAACCAGCGGCCACTTGTGGTGCAGAAACATACCATATAGCAGATGAGATCCATCGTATCAAAGCAATTACCTGATTAAGCTTTAATCAAATTCTCCTCTTTTATGACTTAAAACCAATTAAGCATCATACAAGGTAAAAGGATCACGATAAAATAAATGTAGTAAGAACAGAAATAAACAAACTGTCATGGCTTGATGTGTTACAAAATGAGGGCATATGCTAAATGTGACATTTAACCGGATGGGGTGAAAATGAACATTACACATCCATTTTGAATATTCCACACCAGGTCTTTTTATTCTTTTACTCCCACTCTTCGCAGCCTCCGTGCTACTTTGGTTTCTCTCATTAGAATTATTTAATACCTCAGTGTGGGGCGCGGGGGCGGGAAGCTCTGCTCCTGGCAGCCTGTCAGACATGCCACTCGTCACTGTGCCTCAGCACTTCATTAACAAGCACACTTTCTTTACGGAGGAGGAAATCAGAGCGGGATGGAGCGCTCAGAATGCTCAGAACACCGTGATGTTGGTTTGACATCGCTGCAGTGAAAACGGCTCAAAGAGACGAGCTGTTCAGAGCTGTTACTGTTGAGTGTGAGTTACTTTGGGACTCTAACTTCCACTTAATAGGGATCCTGAGGGTCTTGTGTTGGATGAGTGCCTTTATTTATTGGTGGCTTATTGATGGGTGTGTCAATGTATTGATTTGACTACAAGATAATGTACAGTGTAAAACGCCCCATTAGTCTTGATCACTGATGCTGACAGTAAATGTTGCAGATCCATTGGAAAAGTCCAATTATCTTTTAGCTTATCAAGCAGGACTGTGATGTAATTTAACTATTGATAACAACTGTCCAATGAGATCTGATGTTTAGCGTTAGATTTATAGATATAAGACTTTATTGGATGTACAAATGGCCTGTTAGTGGTTTTTAAAGATCAAAGACAAATGTTGTACTGCATCACTCTGAATTGGAAGTGTAAGTATATAATAGACAGTGTCACCTCTGTTACAGATCAAACACGAATCAGGTGCTAATGACAGAGGACTGATAAGATTTTAACAAACAAATCAGTTAAAACTAGCTTCCTAAATTCAACCCGAGTTACATTCATGTCGGCTCTGCTCGTGCTTTTCTACATTTACTCTTTATGACACTTTCAGTCCATGAAAACTGAGTTTTAATGTCTTTTATATTGACATATGGCCTCATTTTTGACTTCTGCTGCTAATGCTAATGCTAGCGCATGTCAGTAGTAAGCCAACAGTAGCCACTACCAAATCTGGCTAAAACACTCCAAAGTGCACCCAAAGCAGGTCGAATATGATGACAGTCTGTTGAGGTGAATTTGTGTGTTTGTAGAATAATTTTAGAAGTCAATGTACAGCTGAATTTCTTTAAAATGTGACTTAGTAGCAACAGGAAGTAAAGAATTCAGCAGCTTCCTGTCGCTATTAGTGCTAGTGTCACAAATTAAAGAAATTCAGCCAGTTCACTTTGACCGCTTAAATTATTCTAAGAACACTTGAATTCGCCTCAATAGGCAAATTGCTTTGGGTGCACTGTGGATTGTTTGATTGGAGTTTGGAAGCGAATGCCACTGCTGCCACTGACTTGTATTTGCATTAGCGTTTTCCCCTTGTGTCACCATTTTCCCCACCTCTTTGATTACTGATGAAATGTTTCACCTGTTCTTCATTTGTTTATCCTCCCTGGTGTATCTAATTTTCTCCCTGACTCCTCAGCATCCCTGCTTGTTTTTCTCTTTTCATCCCAGTCGGTCGTTTAATTCAATTCTTTTATTTTCTCCTTAGTTTTGGGATTTCCCTCTACCTGTTTCCTCACTTTTTCTACTCTTGCATCAGCTTTATGTTATGAGAGCTAACTTTTTGTTTCCTCATCCTGTTTGTCTTGGTGTTTTTGCTTTTGGATCCTTTTTTGAACTTGGAAACTGACACCAAAACTATTATTGAACCTTGATTTCACATTTTCTAAACTGACATTAGTGCATAAAGATATCCGACATCACCTTTTTTCCAAAGAACAAAAGTTAAAAAAAAAAAAATCATGCAAAATCTACGTCATGTTATTGAGGTTAGTGAGAAGCTGGTCAAGAAAATACATTTTCAGGAACTTGGTAGTGTTGGATCAGTTTTTGACCCCTTTCTCTTGCAACATAAATATTCTCTCTCTCTCTCTCACACACACACACACACAGTCTACAAACCTACCTGCCCACATGACCAAGACCACCACAATTATGATCATCTCTCCTGTTTGAAGGTGCCGGGACTTGTCAAGGCCCTGCACGGTGGGGTCATCTAGGAGAGAAGAGAGACAGGACAGACTCCTGAACAAAAAAATACTGAGAATAAAAAGCAAAGATTTTGTCTTTAAATGGAAGGGACCCAATATGAGAAAAAAAAAGACACATTAAAGTGCAATCTAAAAGAACAATATGTCAAACATTACTGCACTCTGTCAGCAAGGTAAAAAAAAGGACACTGTTTTCATCTCATGCCATTTCACAAAAACTGTAGCAGTTTGAGAATGTGGTGGGCTTTTCCACATATTAAGCCCGTAGCATTAATCCTCCTTTAAGTGGATTAAATATGGGCCTATTTCCACTCTGCAAACTATCTCTTTACCCACATGGATGGAACTCTTCCAGAGCACCACTCTTCCCAATTGCCTCTTTTAGTGAATCAAGTTGTCAGGACACTGGCCCCGATGGCCGGACTGTCAGCTTTCCTCACATGGTAGCTATGAGGGAGTGGGCTGAATTATAGGCTGCCGCCTCCACGTGTTTCAGTCTTGGCAGGAGTGTGCACGGTCATGTGAGAATGGGGAAATTTCAATGGGAAAATAAAATGACCACAAATCACAGAGGAATGCTTGATGCTTATTTATCAAGATGTGATAAAAGCTATTATATGTGAGTGCTACACGTGTAAACTTAACTTGGAAATTAGTTAAAAAAAGAACAGTGGAGTGGAAAGAACTATTTCAAATGACTTTTTTTTCATTTAAATAATTGCTGCCACTGTAACAATGAGTCATGCTTACTTGGCACATGGTAATTCATCACATAAGTTATTAAGATTTGAGAGACCAAACTGGCATTACAGTGTTCATCACACAAGCCAGTTTTCCAGATGTATTTCAAACAAAACATTTAATTTGTCCAGCGTTTGTTTTTATGTGTCTGACACTTAATATATTTTAACTATAAAGTGTGGTCTAGACCTTCTCTGTAATGTAAAGTGCTAGTCTGTGGGAGTTTGCATGTTCTCACCGTGCTCCCCAGGGTCCCCCCCCCTCCCCTGTTAACATCCCAAAAAAACATATGCCTACAGAAGATCGTCACCTGACCAATGATGACATCAAGGAAGATGGTCCCTGGCCTTACCCAGGGAAGGACAAACCAGGATGGGTTTAACCCTTACATACTGTTCAAATTCTGTACCTTCACAGTATGGTCCGGGTCAATTTTGACCCGGACCAAGAATTCCCTTGTAGCAAGTATTTCCACCAAATTTTTAACTACAAACCTATTCAGAATGTTTAAATAACCTATGCCACTTAA
>JAPQLA010000010.1:9536647-9546924 GCA_029822935.1 Naso vlamingii
CCAGTGTTTGAGCTAAGCTAATTAGCGGTGGGCGAGCTCTGCCCGTCTCTTCCTTGTTACTGCACGCACAGTCAAAATCTATCTTCTTGTCTGGAACTGGGGAGGGAGGCAAATAATAGAAAGAAAGAAAATCTGGTGCTCTTGAAGATTGGGCTATGTAGCCTCAGGCAGTGTCTCTAAAGTGTTTGTTGATGTGTTGCTGTAGTTTACAGGAGTTGTTTTACAGATTTTCCATCACACCAGCAGAGTGAAGAGTCTAGAACTGGGATAAAACCATCACAAAATTATTAAGCTGGTCTTAGTCACAGCTGCTTTGTGTGGCTTTTCCCCATGTGGTGTGTGAATTCTCTGTCCACAATTAGTTTGCCAACAATATCAAAGCCAAAACGTACAAAACACAGAGTTTAAAACATGAAACGAGAAGTCGAGCAGTAAACTTGACAAGAGTTGCATAGAGAAACTCGATGTGATTGGACTCTGAAACTGGGGCATGAGAAGTCAGCAGTGCTGGCATTAGATTTATGGAAAGCTGTCACGACTCACTTCTTCACTTATAAAAACAAACTCACACAAATGAAGCTCATCCACTCAATGGGCTGTTTTTCTGACCCACTTGGATGACTCCAGGGGCTACAAATCCTGATTAATGTTGCACAGTGAATCTTTTCCAAGAGAGTTGAAAAACTAGTCGGGCATGGCCGTAAGACTTCACGCTCAGCACTTTGTCCATATATTGATGCTCTGTCGCTTTCTAAAATTCATCACTTTTAACTTAAAACAATGAGTACAGAGGATAATTTCCTGAGTGTTTGATGTAAAGCAATGAGAAAGGAGTGTAATGCCAGTGCCCGAATTAGCTTAATGGAGAACTTGTGCCTGAATTTCTTTCTTCCTCTTTCGCCGATCTTGCCAGCTTAACTAATGGTACCAAACCTGAGTCAGCTGAAACCTTTATGGCTCACTTGCATCAGCACTTCCTGTCCTCACCATCTCAATCGGACTGTAAGATAACAGTGGTCTGAAGTATGCGGTCTGTTATGTTTAATGTATGGGGCTCACACTGAACTAATGCAGAGAGGATTAGCATAATGTAGGCTCTTGTTCAGCTCACTCTCTTTTTTTTATTTGTTCTATAAGAAACTGAGAGCCACTGAACTTATTCTTTATTGGTCACGGTTGCTTTACATTTCCTCCAGCCCATGAGCACAGCCCAGACACTGAATCCAAAGTGTTTTCGAGTGTGTGTCTGAATCCTGATTAGGCACCCAGAGTGAAATAGACTCGTATAAATTCAGAGGAGTTTGCCTGCAGCCACGCTTCAAGAGTCTGTCAATAATGAATTGGTGTCTTGGAGAAAATCAACCTGCGAGCAGCACACAGAGCCACCTCAGAGGGACCCTGTGAGAGGGGGCTTCAGGTCACTTGCACTTCTGCTGGCACTGTACCTCATTTTCAATTTCAGGGTGGTTAAAAGCATTCGACAGCCTGAAGAGGCTTTAGCGCAACAACAGGAAAAGCATCTGTAATGGGTTGCTCTTGTCTGAGCCTCAGGGAGAAAGGCCTGTGGCTCGACCATGCGCTGTAGAACTAAAAGCAAAGCATTATGTTATGTAACAGGACAAGATTAAACTCTGTGGAAAAATGCTGCACTGACCTGTTATGACATTGCAAATTATACTGCATTTGAGATTCTAAACTAACATGAAACAAGGCAATTAAAAGAACATGATGTAAATATTTTCTAATGCCATGGAGACACCAAAACAAACAACAGAAGTATTGCCTGTCTCTCCAAACACTAATATTGCTTACTAAAAAAAAAACTATTACAACACAATAACCAGCCAGGTCACTGCACTGGGTCAAGCATTTTTTTAAATTACTGCAGTTGCTGCACTGACTGCCTGTAAATCATATAAATGGGGACGACAAGAGGAGAGAGAGGGAGAAGACCAGTTGACTAAAGAAGTTAGGTGAGGAGAGTGTGGAAGAGTGAGGAAGGTAAAGGAAAGGAAAGGAAGAAAGAAGAGAAGGAAAAGGGGTGAAGAAAAGGAGAAGAAAAAGTTACGAGGGTGATGAGAGTGACACAAGGAGCGGGAAGGGAAGAGCAGACAAGAGCAGGTACAGTAGTCCTGTGGCTCTTTTCAAAAAGAAATGTCATCTAAATGACAAGATAAAAAGCAAACAAACAAAAAAAATGCCCTTTACCCAGATGACAGACTAAATCAAAACACATGAACCTGTAATGGTCCCCAGTTTTTATTTCATTATTTATATTTGTTTATAAATAATACAAATAATTTATGATTTAGATTATTTATATTTAATGATTTAAAGAGAAATCTCCCCTGATTTCATTTTAGAAATCTCTTCACCTTCCCATCAGCATCAGCACTCAGCAGTGCCTTATGGGTAGTGATGGTTACCGAATGTTAGCATCCTAACCAGCGTAACATATATGGAGGACCTGGTTAACATTACATGCATAATAACTATCAGCATATTAAAAGGTGCAACTTTGGGTTATGGCCAGATTCCTTAAGAATAATGACATTCCCATCAGTCTCAGCTGTATTTTGTGTTTTGTGCTAATTTTAGCACGCTGGCAAACTAAACTACCAGCTAAACATTAGCATGTTGCCACTTCAGTGCTCAAAGCTCCGCTAAGTACGACCTCACAGAGCCTGTGTGGCTGTAAGTGCTTATTTTTGTTTTGAACAATGAAGTTTAAGTTCAGTGGCAAAAAGATTTAATGTATTTTATGATTGATTTTTTGTTATTGTGTCATGCACAAATGTGCACAGACCAAAACAAGCCTATAGGATACCATTATTTAGAAAAACAAACAAACACATAATGTCAATAATTGTCCCTGAAAACAGAAACACTTTTTTTAAATGAACTTTGCTGTAGGTTATTACTGACACCCACATCTTGGAGCTCACCTTGGTTGGAGCTGTTCGAGGGGAAGCGGTCCGACTTCTTGAGCGTGCGAAAATGAACCTTCTTGCTTGCTTGGCTTTCCCCGTAGAGGCCGATCGACTGGACCTGGATGATGTAATCTGTTTCCTCCTCCAGGTCCCAAAGAACACAAGAGCGGCTGGTGGTGTTGACTTCGCGAATGAATCGCTGCATGTGTCCTTCCTGCCTCTGGTGATTTAGAGAGCAACAGAACAGATTGATCTTTTGCGCAGATACAGTAATCAGTTAAACGGTTCAACAAGTTAATCAAGGTGACCACACAGACGTGACAGCACTGAAAATGTGTACATTACGAAGACATTTTCTTCTGTGAAAAACTCTTGGTACTTTATGAATTCTGTCTTCCCAGGGCAATGTTGCATTCATGGTGTATCACCCTCCACGAGCTAAAAACAATCATGAACCTCAATATGGGCTCTGACAATTTGAGACGAAGGTGACCAACCAGAAAATATCCAAGGTGCTGGGCATCATCATGCTGAGTATTTTATCATGTTAACAGTTGGCACTTCATTTTCACCATATGGAGTCTTGATGGCAAATGGAAAGTTGTTAAGTCAATATTCTGATTCATTTAAGGTGCGTCAGTCACAAGCTTTCAACCTCTCAGACTTTATCTCTGACCTTTCAGAATGTTATTGGAGCCAGTATTATTCCTCCTGCTGGCATGCAGAGCTCATCTTTGTGTACTTTTAAAGGAGAAGTTTGTCTTTTTGCACGTTAAGCCATATAATATAGATATTTACAGTCATATACGATGTTCTACAGCATTATTATGATGAACGGTGCAGTCCTGAGAGCTGGAGCTCAACGCTGATGTCACCGCTAGCTGAAAACAACACAGTTTTTTTCAGCTAAAATACAGTAAACACTTGTTTTAAAAGACATGAAACTTGCTGAATGTTTAGTGGTGTCCTCTCATGTAGCGTCACTAAAACACAAAGCCAAACACAAATATATAACCCAGAATCGGCTCTTTGTTTGTTTTGTGAAGCAGCTGAAAGAGACGCTTTTCGGTTACATGTCTGTGTTTAGCTTCATGTGTTCGTGTCGGCACATGAGAGGAAACCACTAAATATTCAGTGAGTTTCACATCTTTTAAAGTCCCCATGAAATGAAAATCGATTTTAGGGTTTTTTTAAAAATCAGATATTTGTTGCTGTATATCCTTCCCTGTATGACAATATAAGGCCCAACAATGACCAAACAGTAGTTTTGCAGGTTTGATTAATTTTATTTTACGGTTAAGCATTTCCTGGAAAACATTTTAAAAATATTGATGACTCATCCTGCATTTGGGGGTGTATATTAATTTTTTCCAATAACATTCTTTCTCGAATATTCTGCCCCCCTGTCATATAAATGCTGTCAGTTATCAGCTGTCACGCAGGACCACACATCGTGGAGATGAGCCTGGGTCTCTGCCGGCTCTGCAGCGCTGCCGGCTCAAACATATATGGCCTCGCTCCAAAACCTAGTGGCTCTTCTTCCTCCCTTTCATCCCTGTCTGAGTCACTAAAATCAGCTGGATTAGACAAAGGTTGTGGTGAGAAGTCCTCCACAGCAGAGACAAGGCTCTCCTTGTGACTGTTCTCCATATTTACACTGCCAGCTGCTGTCAGATTTAAATTTCGCGCGCAATCAGTGTGACTGGCTACTCTAAACGCCAATCTTTATCTGCGACATGTCCCACCCTAGCTTATTGTTTTACAGGAAATATGTAAATTCACGGGAGTAAATGGCACTCTGACATCCGTTTCATGGAGTCTTCAAAACGAGTGTTTATTGTATTTTTTGACGGACTGTCTGAGTGCACACACTCGTCTGTTGTTTTCAGCTTACGATGACGTCAGCAAGGAGCTCCAGCTCTCAGGACTGCACCTTTTGTCATAATAATGCTGGAGAACATCGCATGTGATCAATATATCCTTACTGTAAGACTTAATGTGCAAAAAACAACTTCTCCTTTAAGTCCATCTACACTTCGAGTGGCCTTGTGCTTGATGCTTTTCTCCTATGTGTTTTTTTACATCCCTGCTCAAATGAGAGATCTGGTGAACAAAAAGCTTGTTACTCTGTGTAAACAATGAATAATGTAGTGATTAAACCGCCATATTCACTCAAGGCAATTACCAAACGTGTTACAATTCAGCTGCATGACATGATGAACAGCTCTAAGGAGAGATGTCTCCCCACTGAACACAGCCATCAGCTGCATGTGTTAACAGTGAAGTTAAATAGCTGCATAATGTTTTGCATTGCACAGAGCACAAACATGATTACAGCAGCAGCACACGGCATTCTGTCATACAGCATTCACTGCTTCTCCTAAATCTTTCAGAATAAAAAATGCAGTTAGGTGGCTTCACATTTTTCACAGGGCATTCACGACTCAGCCTTGTTTCTGTCTTGACAAATCGTCAATGCCAAGTTTTTTTCTAACACCAGGCTTGAAGGCAGGATTTAGTCGGCCTTTCTGCATGCTAAGCAAAGCTTTACGGGGTTCCTAAGAATATACATCAAGGCGGAAACACATCTTTGTTCCAGCAGGATCTTGTGCATACATGCCACGGCTTAATCAGTATGCTGGACAAATTCATGACTGATAATGTGGTGTTTGCTCACAAAAACTCCACCATGGACTCCAGTCGGTAAATATTTAATCCTTTCATTGTTTGAAAAATATTTCTCCAGTCTCTCATTTAACCCCGGTATGTTCCAGACTGTCGAGAACTGCACAATGCTTGAAAACCGAAAGAGAAAAAGTAATAATTCTCTAAATCCTAAAAGGAAAATCTTATTTTTATAGTACAGAAGAAATTCCTCAATTCATTGCTGTCTCCTGTCCAAAAGTGCCAGAGCATTTTCAAGCCATGGACAAAGAGCATAAGGTTGTATCCAGAGACCCCCTTTTGCAAATTGTTACTATAAACACATCGACAATTTTACATCAAATGTTAAATGAAAAAAAGCGGGTGACGATACATCCGTCCTTTTTTTTCACGCTGCCTCTTGTGAATTTTGTTTAGACAGTTCTTGGTTTTCTTCCTTTTTTTTTTTTTTTCAGCTTAGCTTTTGAGCTTTTGACAGCTTGGCTGTTGGTCAGAATCTGCTCTTTTCTTTTTTAAAAAACATATGCACTTATTTGACTTGGCACTAGCAAGATGCGAGCAGGCAGGTACAGGAAAATTATAGCTAGGCCACCATCAGCGTTAGAGGCTGACTGACTGTTCCATTATAAGATGAAGATTGATTAGCCTCTTTGCCTAACTGCAGTTATAGGAAACATGTTTCTATAAAACCAAAAATCCTACAGGTCATCCGAAACTGAAGCTCCATGGATTCTGTAATGAGGGCCCAGATGCACTTCTTTATTCTGCTGACTGGGTGGAAAAAGGACATGATGGAGGCATGACGCCAAACCACAAAAGCTTTCTGCTAAGAATAAAACAGATGTAATGTTCTCTTCGCTAGAGACATTCTTTTAACCTGTCCACGGTCTGCCTGTTTCACTTGAGAAATTTTGGTTTTACCTGTTGCGAGATGGAGAAGCCAATTATTATGTCTCCCTCTGGAACCTCCCAAGATACAGTTGCTGAATCGGCCCGTAGGTGCATGACAGACACGTTGACAGGAGCTGGTGGTCGATCTGAGAGAAAACAGAAACGGAGAGATCCTTTAATCCATCCAATCCTCCAGATATTAGATTACCCATGGCATCTGTGTCCACGCTGCACCTGGAAAGTCTCAAGCATTGTGTTGGCACTGAGAGCAGCGCAGGTGTTTGTTTTAGATGGAAAGTCAGCATCCAGTCTTCCTTCATTAATTCAGGTCTGTAGATGAGTAAATCAATTCAGCAGCACAACAAGACACCAGGCTCTCTGTCATCATGACTCATTCGACTGACTGCTCTCATCACACAGAGGACAAGACTTAAAATGCCCTTTTTAAAATCTGCCTGAGTTCACCGTTCTGTTGTGCTGTTGCACCTGTGCAATGAATACTGCATAGTTTTCAGTTTTGTACACTTGTACATTTTTTTTTACAATGATCTGATCCACTCTCTTCTGTGATGGTGCATTGGGGCCATAATAGGTTAAACAATCCAACAAACAAACAAAAAATGAGCTGCAGGGCATGTAAATTTCAGAGTTTAACACTCAGAAATTTCAAGTTTAAAGTCACAAATTTACGAGAAAAAAAATCAGGAACTACATCTCAATGGACAAATGCAAAGTAACTGCATTTTTATTTTTACCCACAATGACCCTAATACGCCATCGCACTTTTCAGACCAACAGGCTGTAGGTTGCAATCTGAACGGCTGTTAGTCGCTGCTGCTGGATGACTTAAACCCAGTGCTTACCACATCTACACAAACCCTGCGATTTGATCAGAACGTCAGTTTGGTGTCCTGTCCCAGTACTGAACACAAAGCACACACTGTCACGCATATGGCTCAGATTGGATTACAGAGTAGTAACTTCAAAGCAAAAACCTCGAGTAACTTTTCAACCTGCTTTTTAAAGAAACCACTTGCTTGCATTTTATCATAGACCTGCAGAATTTAGAGGTCAAAGATATACATCAGTTTTACACAGTATTCCTCCTTCCCTTTAAACGGCCTTGTATGTCAACCTGACAGACTGGCCTTTTAAAGTAACCACAGTGTCTATTTCATGTCCACCTGCCTCGAACAGGGTTACGTTTCTTCACCAGTCACTCTGCAGCCATCCATCGTGATTTGATGGCAAGTGGACACGCTGATTGCAAAGTGGGACAAAAGCCTGGGAAAGCGAAAGCCAGGAGAAACAGAGGGTGACAGATCTAATAGAGGGCACCGTGCAGCTTCACAGGCTCAAAGCAATCGCTCGGGTCAGATGGATAGGTAAGATGGGATTGGTTGCACAGATTGGGACCTGGAGGCCACCCTCAGGGCTTTTGTGGTTAACACAGATCTAATGGACTTTGTGTGTTTTCACAGACAGTAATGGATGCTATGTTGAGAGGGTCAAATGAGTGGAAATGACTTGAACTGTCAGATATGTAGAAAAAACTGGCAAAAGAAAAGTTTCCTCTTTGGATGGCATCAGAGAAGATAGAAGATGTACTTAAGTAGTTGAAGCAACATAAAGTTTTGGCTGATGAGTTGCGACTCTAGCATCACAGCTGCTCTTTCATAACAGCATTTGAAATACAAATTACCTGAACAACTTTCAGTTATCCTGTAATCGTACCACAAGTGCTTAAAGGGATAGTTGAGTGTTTTTGTTGTGTGGTTGTGTGAGGTTCTGATGCAGAGTCCGTCTGTGACCTGCAGATGGCGGGGAGAAATCTCTGCAGCTGAAGTCATCATCGTGCTGTTGCAGAAGGGGTCAGCAGAAAAATGCTTTTTAGCCACATATATAAATTAATTCCCACTCAACTGTACGTTACATTTAGGACTTTTTCACCGCTTCAGTTTGCTGCCAGAAAGCCGTTTACTTCAGCCGGGTCTCGCTACATCTAAGCCAAACAACTGACTTGTGGAATGACAGGGCAGCAGAAGCCAGCGTAAGTGGGAATAGTAATTTCCATTTTTATTTTTTCCTTTTTTGAGGTCCCATTGAGTTACAGTATCTCTTCTGTCAGGGAGTTCTGATCAAGACAGCAGCAAAAGCTAGAAAAGGTTTCCTATGTAACACGAACAAGGACAATTAAAACCCAACTGACAGTCAACAAGAAATAGCAACAATGACAAATATCAGCTAACATCAGCGTGGCACATTATACAAAGCTAAAAACCTGATTGTGCTTGCTAAAATCAGTAACACTGTTCTGTTAAAACTGATCTTAAGGATTTTTTTTAACATGCCAAGAGACGGCAGTGATGCCAAGTTCAGTTTGTCTCACATCTCATACCTAGCTTTCAGGGGGTGAAAAGAAAAGGCAGATTTATCCAGCTCACTCCGAGCAAATGGCACCATGAGCAGAATTTTCCATAATATATGGCGGGAATACCAATGAAAAAATGTACAGCCAAAATAAACCACTGTCTGGCGGCAAAACAAAGCAGTGAAAAATTCCCAAAATTTAGTGTACATTTGAACAGATATTGATTTATTTTTGTAAGCATTTACATATGTGGCTAAATTTGCTTTTCTGCTGACCCCTTCATGCAACAGTATTTTGAATCCCCCCCAAAGTGAATTTGCTGATTGCCATCTACAGAAGGTCACAGACTGACTATGTGTAAGAACGTCATGCAACCACACTTCAAAAATACTCAACTATCCCTTGAACTCATGAGGCACGGGCATAATAACCCATAACACAGTCATCTTGAGAGGAAAGCCAAAAGCAAAGACAATATTTTATCCAAAAAGTGCACTCAACAAAGATAAAAGACAAAATTAGGAAATTGGGAGCTGTTTCAAAATTTTTTCCCTTTTTCCTCTCAATCCCTCTCCTCTTATCTCCCCGCTGCTCCCCTTTTATCTCCCTCTCTCACCCTCCTTTGCCTCTTGCACTTCTGCCTGTTTTATCTTGGAGACAATCAATGATGGCCTCTGTGTTCGGTGCAAGAGGTGACATTGAACCAGTTCTTAAGACCCTCGGGTCAGATGAGGCTATCATTCTTTCTCGCTCAGCCCTCGTGGCATTATGAACCACAGAGGGGGGTCAAGGTCAGACACAGGCACGGCACTCGCTTCCTCAGGCTTGTGACACACTCCAAGATTGGTTTTCCGGAGGGGAGCAAATGAGATGAACAAGAGGCCAGACTAATGCCTAGTGTGTGTCAGGGGGCACAAGAGGAAATTAATGTTCTAACTGCGGAGAAAGCGGGAGGAGAGAGTGTTATCAGTGTTATCAAGAGGTTAAAAGGTAACCGCACATCTGTCTCATTTTATCCATTTAACAAGAGCCTTGCATATGGAGGCAGGTGCAGTAATGTGTGACGACAGACATGCGGGAGGATAAGAGGGAACCTGTCCTTGATCCTTGATCTTTTGAGAGCAACGGTGAATGAGTCATACATAAATTAACTACAATAGATCCTGTGTCTTTGGCAATATATAAATGACTTTTAATTTTGACCATTTGATCTCTTTTTATCCTTAAACTCATATTACAACTAGGTCTGTCAGTGTTAATGCAATTGATTAAAAGGCATCAATTAGCGCATATCTTTAAATTCCGTGCTGCTGTTTGGTCCGTTTGACACACCCTTAGTCAAGCCGCTGTAGCAGTTTCCTGCCTCCTAGAAGAAAGACAGCAAAGCACTTCTGATTGGCTCGTTTTTTTCTTTTTGATAT
>JAPQLA010000010.1:9547024-9561229 GCA_029822935.1 Naso vlamingii
ACCTAAAGTCATCAGATAAACTTTCCAACAACTCTAAACGGTCCTGTGTGCTTGTTGTGACTTGTTTATTTACCACAGTATGTTGTTTTTAGTCTCATATAAGCATAGATGTAATTTTAGAATCAAATATGTACTGGAACTAAACACACAGGGGCACACAGGCCCACAGGGCACATTCACACCAGTAAACAGCTGCAGAAGAAGAAATACATAAAATACTACATATAGTGCTAATCTGAGTCTCAAAATAACAGAACGTGGTAATTAATTTAAATTAATTAATCACAATTTAAAAAAAAATTGTTTGACAGCAATAATTACAACATGTTGGGACTCATCAGCTGAAATCTCTCAAAGCATCATGCACATATAAACCTCTCCTCGGATGCTGCACACAGCTCTGGCATTTCCTTTCATATCTCATTCTAAAACCCTCACACTGAACAGCCTTGCACTCTAAAAAGCCACACAGAAGCTTTTATTTTTGCAGCTGCATCACCTCATATTCACATGTTGAGAAAATAACAGGGATAATTGTTTGTTTTGTAAGAATAATTCTGAGTAGTTAACAGGCAAACACTATAAAGCCCTCAGCAGATTGCTGTCGGCACGTGTCGTGCAGCACAGTCTCCCAAATGAACTGCAACATTTATCTAAGACAGGACTCATTCATTTCTCTTGAAGCTCATTGTCCTTTAGGTAATGGGGGTTACGGACAGCCACGCATGGGCAGAAAAGCAGCCAGTAATCATGATGCATTGTTTGCAGGTCATTTACTGGTGATGGAGCGAGTGACGGTTCAGCTGAAGCAGGCCATGATTCATCACTAATGTATAAGTGCCCTTTTCCAAGATGATGCTGTTTCCACTGCGCACGGTTGAGCAGGACAAGTGTATTTTCAACTTGGGGTACTTGAGTAAGGTGACTTCCTGCACTTTAGGAGATAAAGAACTTAATTATAAACTAACATGGTTGCATTCATTAAAGGTTAAATCTCGTAGGAAGCAGAAGTCCCGCCCCTTCTGACGGACCTCGTTTCAGAAATAATATGTACAGTGGTCGATGAGAGACAATTTTATTTTTTCCTCCTTTGATTTGCACCATCATTTAACTTCAACTTCAATGATGTCACGGTTTGTCGTTAAAATAGTAAAATACTGTTTAGTTTAACGTAAAACTGCTCAGTGAAGTTCGTCTCTCATCAAACAAAACATACATCAGTAACACCAACATGACATTCACACTGAAATATTTCAAAAGAAAGAAGTGTTTAGGCTTATTTATGCTCTGTTGCTCGACACATTTGATAAGTGTCGCTCAACAGGAATAAAAAAGTAGCACGTACACATATTTGACACAACCGCTTGAATAACAACTAGGAAGATCAGTCAAAGCTATCATCATAGCGATCATAGCGATGTCAACACTATCCAGTCGCAATATGCGACAAAATATGACAACGTCCACGACAGAATCCAACAAGCATAAACTGGCCTTAAGTCTCTCTTCACTGACCAGACGTCTTTTCTATGTAAGGTCTCATGATGTTCCATTGGAAAGGGCGGGACTTTAGCTCTCTGCAATAAATAAGAAAAATTGCCCTCAATGTCACTTATATCTAATCACTAGTGATGTAACAAAAAATCGATGTATCGATGCATCGATTTATTTCGCTATGATTAAACCACATCTATAGATAAACAGCAAATCGTCCTTCTTGTGTGACTTGTGTCGATCTAAAAATCGATTGTCATGTGTGTTGTGTCAGCAGCGTCTCTTCAGATAATGGTGGATCGTGGCAGGAAGCAGCAGGAGAACAAGAGATTTTCAGTCAGCGTTTGCGCTCCACACAGGCTGAATTGAGGCCTTGAACTGAATGTTTGTGGAGTTCAGTGTTATAGGCATTTTCTTTTCCTCTATTTTTGGCAAAAAATAAAAAGTTACTATATCGATTTCTAGTCATTGAATTGCATCAAAACGTATCGCTCTAAATGAGCCCATATGATTCTTGTAAGGTACTACAGTTGTTAGAACGTATTGTTTCATCCCTACTAATCACTGTTGGCTCATGAGCAGAAAACACATGAGGGAATGTCTGATGAAAATATTTTTATTGAAGTGAAATCCAGTTGTGCAAACCTCTTCTCGATGTTCTCTTCCAACTTGTTTGATGTTCCCCTCGGCAGTGCTAGGTGTCATTGTGGATTCTTCAATATTTGTTGGCGGTCATGTGCTCCTGAGTAAGCGCCTCTCTGCAGAATGGGTTATGCAAGATCTGAAATCAAACAGCGCTAGGTCACAGCGGCCGAGGCGTGTGTCAGTGCAAACAAATGGTAAGACCCTCTTGGGACGTGGGCGCGCTGCCAGGATGAATCACAGTGAATCTAGCCGAAACCTGGCACATCAGCACCGGGAGACAGTGAGAGTGCAGGTGGATCTCTGAATGGCTGACGAGCCACATGGACAGCAGCCCAGTCAGAATTTGTCAGGGTGAAGTACGGCCGTGACATTTCATATTTTGTCCTCTATATTTGCTGGTGAGGCACAATCCTGCAATATTTCCTGATTTACGCTTGGTTTATTTATTGGTTGCTCATACTGTATACTCACAGCTTCAGAGAAGAGATTCACTTGAGATGTTTTATGGTCAAACAGTCACATTTTATCTATCACAATAAAGGAGCCTGTGTAGCTTCTGTCTGCAGACCACCGCACAGGTTAAACGAGCAGAAAAATGAGATGTGAGCAGAAAACTGGTGATAACATCACCTGTCAGATTTACCAGGAACATAATCTGACAGATGACATGTCATCTCCATTTTGCTATTTCCAGGAGCCACTTGTGTGTTAAGTTTAATGCCGCCTAAAGAGAAGCATTACGGTTGAAACAGTAAATGAAATATGTGACATAGCTGCCTTTTTGTTTGCTTTTTGCACCTGATGTGGGTTATTAAATGATAACGCTCATGAGCAAATGATCTCCCTGTTTAAGTGAGGCCCTTAAATCATTATCTGAGGATAGATATTGTATTTGATTGACAAGCAGACATCATAATACCGTGTAGTTCTCTTAGAAAGTGTTTTAGCAAAGTCATTGACCTGTTCTGATAGGCTTGAGTTGGCATCAGAAATACTCTGCAGATTAACTTCTTTTTACCTTTTAACATTTCAGTATTTTGGGAGGATTGTATTTAACTCATTAGCTGCGACCAGCAGCTCTGTCGGTCGGTTGGTCCACAACAGTGCATCACGTTAGCAGCCTCACTTTTCACCCTAGAAGGTTGAAATTTGGCATGGAGGTCAAGTGTGTTTGTGTGTGTGTGTGTGTGTGTGTGTGTGTTTGAATACCAATTGGCTAGAAGAGGGCGTGGCAAAGGGAGTGGCCTACTGCAAGAAGGTGTATAACTTCCAAACCGATTCACAGATTTGATTTTTTGGAAAGGTTATGAGCCAAAGGACAGCTAACTGTTCGGACAAACTAGCAAAAAGGAGGAGGGGCAGTGGGAGGGGCTTGTAACAAAAAGGTGTTAACTTCTATACAGATTCATGTAACGTGACCACAGTTTGTAAAAATACACAGACATACTGTCATTGGTCATGGCTTGCCCTGCCCCTTTACATTAGCCCCGCCCCCTCCCATAACTCATCAGTCATTTGTCGTAGATTCTTGTCTGAGGCATCATTGCGGACACTGATTTTCATTTCTTCACTTTCTTTCTTTACAAATAAGAAATAAAGAAACGATTTAACAATCAAACAAGTACACAGAGTTTTGCTTCCCAACATTTTTTGCTGCTTATCACAGCTGTTGTGAATTCATGCTTGTTCTTACTGTGCTTTTTTTTTCTTACTTTGCTTCTTAATTGCTGTGCATTTTAATTCCCAAATCTTTCTATTAAGATTACTGTGTGATGGTGCCTTATTGGTGATTTATGAAAGAATTTTTCCTCAATGGTTGACGTCTACCTTATGCTGTACCTGACTGGTTCACAACACATTTTAAAATGATCGCTCCTTTTGTTTTGTAAAATCACCTGAGAAAGGTCTTTGTACGGAAACATGCTAGTAGACTTTCCTACTACAAGCACAGGAGACAGTGTTGGGAGTTTTCTTGCTAAACTTTTAACATTGCCCTTTTTGGGCCTTTTTGAAATACTCAAATTGGTAAAACTGGACAGGAAATTGTAAAACTAAATTCATGAATGAGTTAGTTCATTTCTTAGGTACTAATCAAACTGACAAAGTTACATTTGCTCTGTCACTCGGTAAATGTGTCGGAGACAGAAGCTGCTACTGCTTTGTTTTGCAAACAATATTAAGCCTGACATGAGAAGGAGCGCCCCGCTCATCATTCTGCATACATGTTCTTTAATGTTTCACATGACTGATCTCTTTACTAACAACACAATAAAAGCTGCATCATTTTTAAAGCCTCAAACACATTTAAAAGGCAAAACACTGATTATTTAGGCTCTGACTTGCCTGTTTAATCAATCATATTTCATTTTCAACTAACTCTGAGCTAGTGACAGTTTGAAGGGCTGCTTGTAATGTAATCCTCCTCTAATATTATAATGCCTCAGTCCCTTGTGAGAGAACACATTCACTGACTTCTCATAAATAAAGGCAATAACTCCTGAAAGGGGCCTTGAATTTTGATGTGATGCTCAGTCAATCTTCAAACGGTTTCATCTGGATGTGTTTCAAACACAGTCGTGGGAAGTTTAAATGTTCTCCTCTGCACAGCAAGACGCTGTCACACAGCTGCTCGCAGGCCTTTGCGGTGGAAATTGCCTGGTAGTTGAGCTCTTAAGCAATGTCGTGCTGGTTTAACTGCGTCGCAGCACTCTCTGCTCCAATTACCTTTTTTCATCCCTGAACAACCCTCCTGTGTTTGATCTTGCCTTTTTTTCACATTAGATGCCACGAGGGAGCAGTGACTGTATGTGATCTCTGCTTAAATTTTCAGCACACTCATATAAATATAGTGCAGCAACAACAATATATAAATACAGATGGAAGGACCCGTCCAGCCAGGCGTGGCTAAGTCCTGTGCTTTTTTTTCTACACCCTTCTAGAGCCTCCCTACAGTAGGTGCACTTACTGTCTCTTCCTTTAGGTACACTCTGTCTTTCACACAGACTGAGGCTGTGATGCAGCAGTGGAGGCCAGATGGGACCGGCTGCCACACTGAGGTTAATGTAATCACTGCCCAAACCTGGAGGCTTCTCAGCTGCAATCTAGCATGACTTCACCGTCCCAAATCTGTGATGTGCACGAGCAGATCTATCAACCAGTTGCTTACAGTCAGTTTGTAGCTTTAATCTTATTGGCTATGGAGGGTGTTCACATCTTTTTAAGTCATGGTCTGGTTGAGTACTCTTTTCTGATTGGCTGACAACCGTTTTTGATGCATACGTAGTTCGGCTCAAGTTGAATTACCGTTTGAAATTAATTCACCACCCAACTTATAACTATAGCAGCATGAGAGAGCACTCGCCATCTTGCCTACTTGCAGAAAGGGTGGCGCCAGTAACATAGCAAAGCATGCTAGTAACACTTCAGTATGTTTTAAAAAATTTTTATGTGAGAATATATCCACATAGATTTCTAAAGTGTGGTCAGTTTATCCGATTAACATCTGTTTGTAAACCTGTTGTGAAGTTTTGGCACTTGTGAGGAGCCACAGCTCACAGGATGAGACCAGATGTGCATCTTCAGCAGCAGCCCAGCCCCTTGTGTCGTTACCACAGGGAGAAAATTAACTGGTAAACTGTGCTGCTCTCTAGTGATTGTAATGAAATGTATCCAAAGCATTTTGGAAAAATTCCTTCATAAAAATAAAATCTTACAGATAACTGTAGCTGCAACGTTAGTTTGTTTGAGTGTTACACTTACGGGCCGATCACCCCAAGAAGTGTCGCTAGAAAAGCGTCTCCAGCAGATCCATTGTTTTCCTCCGGTACAGCGCACCTGTCAGGCGCTGCTCTCTTGCTGCTGCGCCACGCCATCCTCTGGCGTTTTTTTGGGCATGCATAATAGTTAAAATAATTTCAACTTTTTAGCTTGAGGCTTGGAGTCACAACGGCTGTCAATTAAATTAAGTAGGAGGAGGGCTTTACTACTTACCACATTTTTCCTGTTTTGTTGCCAGGGGAACAGAGGCAGAAACAATGGGATATAGGTGAGCATGGGTGAGAAGTTAATACTGGCTGTATTTTCGTTCAGATGCAGCGTTTTTAGGGCGGCCACACTCAGTGCGACACGTCTTGGTGTGATCAGCCCCTTAAGTTTCATGTTTTGACTGGACAGAGGAACAGCACTGCCTCTCTGTACAGATATCACCATGTTTTAATCAATATAAATGTATTCATATGAATCACTTTTGTTTTATTTCACTTAGCTAGTATACATAACAGTTTGGATTTTTATTACAGCTACATTACAGACTAAGCAACATAATTTACTGAATCTCTGTTAGGTGACTTTTTGTGAAGAAAACAGCGGTGGAGTGGAGATTATTTTGTCAGGGAGTTTTTTTGAAGATGAGCAGGTGTCAAGAATCTTGCCGGTTTTCATATTGCAGTTACTGCATAAAAGATATGAAAGAAAGTCAATTTATTGAGACCCAACTGAATTTAAGTCAATTCAAGTGAAGGCAGGTGACGGTTGCTGTCAAATGTTATTTAATTACATACAGCTTTGACTGTTTTCACTGTGCTAGACAGCACTACTCTTTTAAATGAACGCAGTATGCGAGTACATTAGTATGCAGTAAACTAACATGTTAGTGTACTAAAGGAAGAATGCCATTTTGAGACACAGCTTAAAACTAACCACTTGATTGAAAACGGGATGACAATTAATAGTTGCCATGACAACAAAAAATTCTTTCTTTGCAACCTTTAGATTTTGAGTGCAAACTTTCACCAAAACTTTGCAAAAGTTCTTATTTTATATTGTTTGAAAATGACCATGGTATAAGTGTGATAATCAATTTGTACGTGTGCGTTTAACAGTTTGAGGGCACTCGAAGGCCTTCAAACTGTTTAATGTACACCTACAGGTTGATTATCCTTTACATGAGCCACCAAGAAGACACTTGAAACCCTGATATAAACTCCAGATTTAAATTTTTCCAGATTTTTTCCATGCATTTTTAAATTGTCCGCTGTTTGACAGCAGATTAAATTATGACAACAGGAGCAAACATTCGCCCTCACTCTGACAGATTCGGCTCTAATGCAAAACGTCACCAGGTTTATGAACAGCAGATTGCCAATTTGAAGAATGATACGAGCCTGGCCATCCAAATCAATCCAATATATTCTAATTCACATTTGCTCACTGCCTGACACTCTGCTTAGGCCTCCAGCAGGATTCATTTTCTCGCATTCTTGTTATGTTTTGCATTTCTTGTCAGCTCCTGAGAGTTCATACTGTTCTACCGGGCAACGTTGCATCATTTGGGATTTTTTCTTAATGACATTTAGATGTTGTCGTTTTAATTGTGACTTTAATACATCTGGACCAAGTGTAACTTAAAGTTTTTTTTCAATCTACGATTTTAACAATCCACGTTCAAAGAGCTGTGCCATGTAGATTGTGTAATCATGACTCACAGTAAAAAGCATGCTCAACAGATGAGCGAAAAGCTTTTCAGTGGGTGAGATGAAGAAAAAACACAAGCTTATTATGTGCTGGCATTCACCGAACACTATTACATAATTGTTGTATCACTTTCAAATTCAATTTAGTGGATTACCTTTGAGAAACTTCATTGAAATTCTCACTTTTCCTGCTTTGTTGGATGCTGAAATGTTCATAGACTGCGACCAAACCGTGAAGCAAAGAGGCTTACAATTAATTTAGACCTTCCTCTGAATTACGCATCATTGTAAATGCCATAGTCTCATAGCATGCATAGAGCTGGCAGTAATGAATTCAACAGTTATTTTCATTTGCTTTGAAGCTCATTGCAGCAGCCACATTTATTTTCATAAGTGTCATGTTCACTAGGCTGTTACTGCAGAAGCTTTTGCTGCTCTTGACAGTCTTGCATGCACGGATCAGAGGTGCTCTTTTCGTCTCACATGTCAGCACAGAACATGACTAAAGCTCTGGATATATCTGCGCCAGGCACACAGTAACACACACCCACAGAAGCAGGGAAGTGCCAATCTGATTCTCTCAAGGCACTATCACATGTAGGGCTCGGTTCCTTTGAGAGGTGAGGGGGGAAGCAACAGAAGCAGACAGGTAGATAAAGAGATGGAGATACTGGAGATGCATGCATCCCTGAGCAGAAAAAGAAGATTTCTGTTACAGAAACACAGGAAATCCTACATGATGAGTCAAAAGCTAAGCTTGCAACGGAAAAAGAATGAAAAAATAATAATACTGGGTGCATAAACAATAGAGGTGGACGAAAAAATTGATATTGCATAATATCGCGATATTTTGCGTGACAATATGTCAATTCACAGACACCAAGTATCAGGTTTTGTTTTTTGTTTTTTCCAGAAATTTTTAACAAATGTTGAAAACACAAACTCAACTTTTTGCATAATAGAATAATAAAAATCAACTGATTTTTCAGTTCAGTAGTGGTGCTACGTACTCACAGACTGGTGAGGTAATAAAAAATGCTATAAAAAATTACTGAGGTGAGATAAATAGACTGAAAACTTTAATTAGGTGAAACAGATAATTGTGACAACGTTTCACTTTCAAAAGGGTGAAAAAAATCACAATATATGGCATCCCAATATGCAACATGTCACAGTATTGCAATAATATACCCTGACTCAAGTATTGTGATAATATTGTATCGTCTGACGTCTGGCGAGTCCCAGCTCCAATAAACAATCTTGTAAATGAGACCACGTACGGTTAACAACGGGTGATCTTTCAGCTCTGCAGCTGCTGTTTTCGTAGTTCATCATTTCGACAAGTGAAAATTTCCCGTGGATGTGTTTAGAGTTTTTATTTGTCACGTTGTTCAGCGTGCCATGATTCAAGAGGAAGATTGAAACAAATGAGCTGGCACAATGTGAAAAGGCTGTGTGTGGCTGAGTTTACCTGTTTGCAGGCTTTTGGCTGTAAACATGCTGAAACATAAACATGTCGAAATGTTTTTTCATTAGATACATAAGTAGCTCGAAAAGCCAAAGTTATCCTTCAGATTATTTTAGAGCTTTTAGTTTGACTGTAAAGACAAACAATGTTTTAAAAGTCCCCACGATTTGTTTTATAAATGACTGAAATAAACTCCAACCAGCACTTCCTGCTCCTGCCCTCAGGTCTGAGGCACAGATTTAACCTTTCCAGGAAAAATATCTTTAAAAGATCATTTGTACCTGTTGCTGTGGAACAGCTTAATCAGTGAGGACAGCCTCATACTACCTCAATACACAGCACTTTAGATTCATTTATAATGCTTGTTTTTATCCCCTCAGAGCCCTTGTTGCTCTCCTTGTTGGAGCATCTCTTGTGGTTTTACTCTTCATGGAATGTGACATATATGTTTATTTTATCTTGTCTTGTGCCCTTTCTTTACACATGCAGCCAAAAGACAAAATTCTGCCTCTGGATGCAAAAAGTGGACAAAGCATTTCCTGTTCTGTTCTAACGGAAAGAAAGAAAGGTACTTCTTGTACTTGCACAGGCTAGCACTCAGTGACAGACAGAAAAGGATGCTGTGTTTGAAGTGTGTGATAAAAGGTGGAATATGCGCATCAGGTGATTTAAAACAGCCCACAACAGAAGAACTTGTTCTTTGCGTGGCTTAATGGCGCATTTCACAAAGAAAAGTGCACAGTGATGTGCTAATTAATTTGACTCCACTGCTGTAGAGGCTCAGACTTACTTGCTCCCACCAAGAACATGTCGCTGCCAAAAAGCAACAGGACCACGGAGTTGACCAGCACGAGCAGCCGCGCCATGTCTCGGCGGATGTCGTTGCTCTCCTCGGGTTAAAACGCAGACGTCCTTAAGCTTGAAGGGCAACTAAATTACAGCAGTTCATTCTCCGAACATGTTGGAGATGAATGAGTGAATGCTGAGTGGCTGAGTCGGGCTCGAGCTGGTCGTTAAAGAGAAAGCCGCCGGTGAAAGTACGTAACGTGAACGAACGATGTCTTCAGACACATTTTCTCGGGGTTCCTCATTGACGGTTTAAATCCACAAACTGTTGACTCCGCATCGTCCCGGTGGGTTTCGCGCGAGGGCTCCGGCATGAACAGCTCGTGGGAGGGGATGACGTTCACGAGCTCGTCGGTCCCCTCACACACCGAGGGGACGCCGCGCGGGGCGGTTCAGCACCATGGGCAGCGCCGCAAGTTTTCAGACTGCGCTCGCGCTCCCCAGCTCGGGACCTGACTGCCGTTGATTCACGCGCGCGGGGCTGGTCATCCTGCGGTGCTTTCCGGTAGTAGCCCTCAAGTAGCCTATCAGGATTTTTTTTTCCCTCAGCACTTAGCTTGTCAGCTCAAGTGCACGCGCCGCACACCGTGATTGATCTTCCACGTGCCATTGGAGGGAACGGCAGCTGTAACGTCACGCCTACTTGGGCTCCAGCCGCCACTCACGCGCTAGCTTCTTCAGCTGCTGGAATATTTCAGCAGCAGTGCCACAGGCTGATATTTGCACCGCAGTGAGGTGAAGAGAGCCGACGTTACCGACAAGAGTGTTGTTGTGTTTGATGATTGTTGGCCGTGAATATGACAAATTTTAACTCCTTTCACGAGAACAAAACTGTCAGTGGACAAACAAATGTGCTGTCATAATTTGAGACAGTGGTTATTTCATTCTTCTTCCAATTGTTTGTGCATTTGTATGTTTTCTTTTTTAAAGAATACTGATGAAAATGATCATGTGTGGCTAAATCTGGAGTACTGACATAACAGACTTAAGACAGAGCAACTGTAAAAAGCACTGGCGGACTCAGGATGTGACTGGGGGCAAAAAAAATGGTAAAAAGGGCACTTGTTGTATGCGATGGTAGCCTAGTAAACCCATAATTCACCTTGCAAATAAAGTAACTTTCTGAAAAGGGTGTGGCCACGCTCCATTGAAGATTTCTTGAAGAATTTGAATCCTAGTAGGCGTGGTATCGGGTGTAAGTGTTAAACTATGGAGCAGCCTTACACCGATTCCTAACTAGATGTGACATGAATGACTTCAAGCGGATGAAGCCCGATACGTTATCCAGGTTGACTACAAGTAACATCGCAGCTGGAGGAGCGGCTGAGTTGATTGTTGACAGTTGAGGGGGAAATGGAACAACGTCAGTGTACCACAGGAAGGTTAACGTCCGATCTGTTCAATAATCACATAAATGCTGTTATGCTGTGTTGTGATTGAGATTCTGACCCGCCATGCATCACAGAGAGAGACAATGAGACATTTTTTGTTTGAAATCACATTATCACTGAGTATCAGCGACAGTCCACAGCTAACTGCTAACAGAAGCAGCCCCGCTGTCTCGCTTCCTGGAGACAGCAGCTCAAACATCAGTAGCCTGCAGGCTACAGACGAGACGAGTGGTGGCTGATGTTAGTTTTCAGTGCATTGTTTTTATTCCACACATACTTTTTGTGTTGTGTTGTGACATTGGCTATTTGTGTTGTAACCGAGGCTGCTGAGTCTCGTGTCCGCACCACACAGGTCGAGAGAAAGACTCCTACCAAAGGCTCTCCGCCATGATTGAACTACTGCAAACAAGCGTTTGACCTCTACGTCATCAAACTGAACCACTCCTGCTACTTGCCAATTGATCTGGCCAAAAATTTGTCCCTGCAATTCTAAAGACACCGACTGATTCTCACCGAAAACGGAGCTGAGTGGAAGGAGGGCGGAGCCAGGCTAATGTGGTGGGCCACCAGCATGCAAAAGTTGTCAGGTATTTTACCACCTTTTGTCCACTGGAGGGGCACCCTAGATGGGCTTCATCATGTTTTATCTGCCAGAGGGGCATCCAAGAGGGCACTTTGGCAGTGCTTCCTCTGACATCAGGGTGCCGAAGGGGCGATTGACCCCTCCCACCCCAAGTCCAACTATGATAAAATAAATATAAACATAAACAAATGCAAAAATGCTAGTAATGTATTGCTCTAATATTTTCTCTAAACTGGTAGTATAGGCTAATATAACATTATATTTATAAGCACTTTATAAAGCCAGGGTTACAAAGTGCTTCACAGCATATGATAAAAACAAAATAAACACCATGCAAATCTAACAGTGTGTACAAATACAACAATAAATGCATAACAAATATCCACAAAAGAAGCAATAAATCAGTAATTAGAACACATTGAGGCAGGAAGGCTAGGCAGTAGAGATGAGATTTGAGAAGCTTTTTGAAACAGACTCTGCAGATCTAACTGAGGTGGGTAAACTATCCAAGAGGGAAGGAGCTCTGACAGCAAAAGCACTATCTCCCTTGCTTTTGCAGGGAAAGTGCGAGTGAAGACCTTGGTCTGTTTGATCTGAGGGGTCTGGAGGTTAAATATGGATGAAGGAGATTTAAGATGTATGGAGCGGAATTAAAGGAGCAATATGCAAAATTGATTCACCACTAGTGGTCGCAATTCTGCATTAGCTTTACACCAAAACAAACCTGCATGTCAGCCACACCTCCCATTTCCCCTGGCACTCCACTTGCCCCACCCCCTGTTCTCAGCAGCTCTCTGCTCAGGAAAGGAAAGAGGCTCGCTAGTGGTTAGCGTTAGCTCTGCTGTCTACCCATCCTCTCGATGATAATTCAATGTTATTTCAAGCAAAAAAAAAAAACAAAACAAAAAACCCCTAAAACATCTAATTGTCTCTTTTTACAAATCATGGCGAGTTGGAATATCAATCTCAACACAATATAACAACATTTATGTAATTACTTGACAGTTTATGACGTTAGCCGAGCTAATTGTTGGTGCTAACCAGCCAGACCTGTGGCCAGAGCCCTGCTAGCGGGTAACGTTAGCTCTGCAGTCCCCCACAGCTACTCGGTTACAATGTGACAATGTGATGTCATTTAAAGCGAAAAATTGTCCATTTATCTCTTTCCATGATGCATGGCGCAGTCAGAATCTCAACCACAACACAACATGAGCGTTGACGTGATTTTTGAACAGCTTGTGAAGTTAGCCCTCCCACTGTCTGTCTATAGCGCTAGCCAGGCTTGGGTTAAATATAAAAATAAGCTCAGCTGCTCCTCACTTGCTGTGGCATTTTATAAAGGGGGGGCAGACCAACGGTTCTGAGGGGAAGGAGGCAATGGAGATTCACATGAACTAACATGAACGCGCGGCCATCCCAGCTTGAAAACAAGAGGCTGGAGAACAACACACAGAGAGGGTGTGTGACGTCACGCTCTACTCCAGATGAAATTACGCCACATAGTAATTTTTTTTACTCCTGAAATCTAAAAGGGATGAATTTTGCATATTGCTCCTTTAAGTAAAGTCTCATAGGTAATGAGCAGAATCTTAAAATCAGTTCTATATTTTATGGGAAGCCAATGAAGGGATGTGAGGATTGGGGTAATATGACATTACGTTTTGTATTGGTGAGTAATCTGGCTGCTGCATTTTGAAAGATTTGTGGAGAGAATGGTCACGATCATGAAGTATTTCATTCAACCCTTCCTCCCTGTGCAGCAGCAGCAGCAGCAGCAGCAGCGGGTCAGTGCTGCAGTTCAGACATCATACACTGCACAGCCCCAAAGACAAACCATGTTATCAGGAAGATGAATCACACTGATAAGCTGAGTGCATTGCCTCATGGGACAAGCCTTTCACTTCAGATTGCTTGTCTGTGGGGAATCTGCCAGCACACACTGCAGTCAACAAAGAAGTCATCAAATGTCTGGGAGACTGACCACTTAGCAAAGTAACTTTATTTGGTTCAGCAGAGCTCATTGATTTTCAGTCAAACCATTCATACACGTTTGCAGCATGTTATCAGCAAGGTTGGGAACAGTGTTCAGTCATAAGGTGTCACTGTAATAATATTACTTTTTCCAGTAATGAGTGGTGTAGCGGATTATTTATAAAACTTCAGTAATATTATTACTGTTACTCCAAAATAAAACAAATTGTTACAGTTTGGTTACTTGCTTCTGGTTTTTATTAGGGCTGTCAAACGATTAAAATTTTTAATCGTGATTAATCTCAAAATTTCCTGAGTTAATCGCGATTAATCGCA
>JAPQLA010000010.1:9561329-9571361 GCA_029822935.1 Naso vlamingii
TGCTGCTTCTCTGTTTTCCCAAACTACGGAGTGGCCCAAGGTTCAAATGTCACAGCGTTAATCGCGCGTTAAAAAAATAGTGCCGTTAAAAGCATTTTGTGTTAACGCGTTAATAACGCGTTAACTTTGACAGCCTTAGTTTTTATTGATCAATTTAGATAGTTTTGTATTAATTGCAACATGCTGCAAAGTGTTACGTGACTAAACAATCAGCCGCAGATTGCAACATTTCAATATTACGGAGAATAGAGTTGGAGACGGAAACTTGAACTTTTAACAGCTGGAAATATGCCCACTATTTCAAGCTTATTGGGAGCAAAGACAATAAAAATAAAAATGTCAAATGTAAACTGTGTCGAGGAGGCACTAAAACTCTTTCCACTGTCAAAAATACAAGATGAAAACTTCTGGAAACACCTGCAACGGCAGCAGGACACCGTGAAGCTCGTGGAAATTGACCCCAACAAAGGTGAGCCTTCTGCGGACTCAGATGATGGCTGTAGCCCTACGCTGCCATAACAGCAAAAACTGGATTTTTCAGCTAAGTAATACATTACTTTGGTAGGGAGTAATAAGTAAAGTAATGATATTAATTTTGAAAAAAGTAATGAGCAATCAGTAATTTTAAAAAAATTTTGAGAAAAGGACTGAACACTGGCTGGGAAGGTTACTTTGGAAATGTAATAGGTTACTGATTACTAGTTACCCTATTTAAAATGTAATATGTAATGTAACTATTTCAATTACTTTATCAAAGTAATGTAACTTATCACATTTGATTACTTTTCTGAATGTCTATCACAAAACAAATGTTTTCAACTGTTAACCATTTTCAAATGTTTGAACCAGGCCGTGTTAACCCGACAGTCGTCCTCAGCGCTGATTAGGCGACATTCCTGCAGATGTTTCCTCAGGTTGGACATGAAAACTTTTAACGCCGATAGCTGGTAAACATTTTTTGCATTGCACTGTTATGTTCGAGCCCTTTTCTGTTTGTTTTGAATGATTTTTTTTTTTTTAAATTTCCAGTGCTGGAACACATTTTCATCCGTAGACATAATGGCAACTCTCAGACGGGTTGTTTGGCTTCAAATGTAAATGTGGATTGTTAATGGCAGACGTGGGGCGCTGCAAATTCAAACAAGAGAGCCATTCAAAAGTCTCAGAATACATCAAACTTTACTAAACAGCTTTGACTTGAAATGGCAAAAGAAGATGTTGTGCATATCAAAAGCATGCAAATCAACAAAATTAATATTATTCAGCCTAAAGCCTAAAGCTTCTAACTGTAATAGATTACAGTTATATTTATTCTGTAATTAAATTACATAATTCTGTCAAGTGTAACTAGTTACTCCCCAACAACGCTTATCATAAGCTTTGGAAATGAGAGTGTAAACCAGACGTTTAAAAGACGGGAGCAAAATAACTTCTACAGTAAGACAGATGCTTGTTTTCCCCCTGTCCAATCTTTATTTTCTCATTCTTTTCTGTTGAATAAACGCTTCAAAATGCCTTTAGTGATGAAGAGAAGACCCAACCCACAGACGCGCGCTCACACACACACACACACACACACACACACACAACCACACACACACACACACACGCACACTTGTGAGGTGTTGCCATGGTGTTTATGTGTTTATCATCAGCCCTCTATGATCCGGCAGATGTTTGAGCCAGACATTAGATATTTGAGATGCCCTGCCAGCTGTCTGTTTGCAGCTGACATTTCTCTGGCATTTATCATTTTGTTTTCAGTTTCTTCAACAGAGACACTGAAACCTGAGGTTACTGTCATTAGCGCTCACTCCATCGACTGTCGTCTCTTGTGTCTTTTTGTCAGAAGTGAAGTCAGTGTACTATTGAGGCTCAGTTGTGAGAGTTCATTTCCTTCCAGTGACTTACTGAGTTCATCTGTAAATAAAGAAGGAACACACTCCAACTTTTAGACAATATTTCCTTTTATGATTCCATAAAAATTGTTAAAAAAAGAGAATCAAGTCAAGAGCGATGATAGATGGAGCATCTTTCTTAATCCAAATTGATCTTTCAGCCACGACCTTATTCCTGCAGTTGTATCAGAGTCCAGTCAGTCAGGCTGCAGTGACATAAAAGCTGCTGAAATCTGTACAAGTAAGTGGAAATTAAAGGTTGAGTTTGCACAAGGTTTAAGCTTGAGTCATCATCATATGTTCCGTTTTAATAAAGGCTTGCAAAAGTAATTGATATGAGTGAAAGATAGAAATTAAATAAAAGGTACGTTGAGGTTTATAGGAGCATCAAACAGAGAATACTGGAAGGCTTCACTTATTTTGAAAACCAGGCTTTGAGGATTTGAATGAACAACTTCCAGTGGAGCTGAAATGTCATGTAGCAGCAGCACTCAGCATTATGCCTGTTTAATTTTGCATAAAAGCGCTCAACCTGTTCCGCACTTCACTTCTGCTTTATTCTAATTTTGGACTGTGTTGTTTGTTTTCACCATAATTGCTCGAGCGCACCAGCAGCTGCTGTTGCTCTGCCGTTTACTGAATCAGAGCGAGCGGCTCCTCAACGTGGAGTCCTGTTAGATGAATTCACACTCTGTGCACAGTTCGCCATGATGGATGGATTTTCACTCTCGCTGTGGGAGCGTCATTTGTGACCAATGAGATGTGAGATGCTGTATCAGAGTTACACATTCACCTCTGCAGGTTTTAAATACTGACACAGAGAATTTCATCTAACAGACTGACAGTGAACAATGATGTGACTGAGGAGCTGATGTGCTGTGACTTTTTTTGAGGCTTTAGTTCATCTGTTTACTGTTTTATTTTGTAGGTTCTTTCCTCATATGTCAAATTTTGTTATACTTCCTGTCCTCTCATTTGTTGGTCATTAACTTTCCCCCTAAAGTGTTGATGAATCAGTTTTTAGCTCGTTCTTCATCAGTTTGTGTCTGTGCCTTGTGTCCCTTGTCTCGTATCTCTGCCAACCCTTTGACACAAGACTGAATATTTTATGAAGTCTTGATTTGATTTATTTATTTTCTGTGTTAATTTATCAAAATTTATTGGTTTCACACATTCTTCATTTTGATGAATTGTATCATTGCAGTTTTTACTTTCTTATAATATGACATGTGTGCAGAAACCTATCGTAAATCGTAAAAATTGTATATTTAATAAGGGAAGATTTGATTTTTTTATTTGGAGCTTGCATTTATTTGTGGTTGATTCACTGATGTTTTAAAATGAGGGACTTTTGCGTTTGATCATAAACAATATATTTTTCTGTCATACGAGTGCAATAAAATGAAATTAATAGGGTTTACGTGATGGGTCGTGTTTTCTCCATTAACTTATTTAGCTGTGGCAGCAAGAGTGGAAAGTTAACTGTGATATTTGTGTATTTAAAGTGACAGATGTTAGATCGTTCTTAGATTCTTCTGTCAGGAGTCCGACTTGTTTTAAATTTTCTTTGTGTCACCTGGTTTGCAAGTCTTACTTTTGTTTTTTTGTCCTTTCTCCACCAACCTGCTGCCTCAGTTTTGTTTCTTTGTTGCCAGCTTTTTTTTAAAATAAAACTTGCTTTTTGTTTCCTAAGTCTGCTGTCTTGGTGTTTTGAATTTTAGGTTCTTTTGTTTTGAAATCGTTACATCTGACATTTTCCCAAAATCCGCTTGCTGCATTTACCTTGACCTTTTACTTTTGAAATTTCCTACTCAGAGCTGTATGCAAACTTCCTGGGCTCACATCAAAGATGTGTACTTTACAGGTCGCCTACAGATTTATCAGATTTGTTGCTGTCAGGTAGAAGTAGTCGACATGGTTGAGTTTCCTCATGGTGTCGTTTTGCCTCCTCAGCGTCAGGGACATTTCTTGATCTGTATGGATTCAAGTGTTTGTCTGACAGAGGAATGTTTATTTCCCCTAAGACAGTGATTTTCATCCCTTTCTGTCCGCACAGCTCTATTTGATGAGCTCAAGTGCTTCGTCATGGATGAACCTGCCGTATATTCCAGATATGTTGATTTTAGTTTGATGTTAATTACTTCCCTTTATTATATAAAAGGAGATATGTTTATGTACAAGATATTGTGATCCTGCCTTTGAAGTATGTTTCTACTCAGTTCTGTTTCACCTCCCACTGTACACATCATGACTGTACCACCTTCACATGAACACACTCTCAGATTAATCTCACACACCTGAACATAGAAAAAATTTTATGCAGGTGGTGTCTCAAAGAGCTTGTTTTTTAATGAATAAATTAAGCAAGTAAAAGTGCAAAGGACCTTTTTAAAAGGCAAATCTTCACCTTCAAACCTCTCCCAGGTTTAGAAACCCATTTATCAAGACTACCCACTTTATAATTCACATTATTCTCTGCATTGCTCTTTTATTGTTCCGACTAAAAACTTTAGAGCAAGATCTTGTGAGGACAGAGTTAAAAACACCAAATATAACTTCACCTGGCTGCATGAGAGACTCCAGCGTTAATTGCTTCGTGGTCAGTGCTCAGTAAAAGAACCTTATATGTAATGAGAAGCCAGGGAGATGGCCGGCTGGGATTTAATAAGAGACTGCAGACAGTTTATAGTTCATTTTGTCCATCCTCATGATGACTCTCAGGTTGTCACAGTGCAGGTGAGGAAACAGTTTGCTGAATGACGCCTTTCACAGTTTAGAGTTTTCTGTTTAAGAGATAACGCAGAATGAATGCTTTGTTTTATGTTTTGTAAGTTGTGTTTTGTTGATATGGACCCCAGCAGAAGTAGCTGCTACATTAGCAACAACTGATTGGGATCCAAATAAAGAATTAAGTATCAGTGAATGTTGCAGGTTCAATGACATGAAGGAATAAAGCATTGTGTGTTAGGGCTCGAACAATACATTGGTTTGCTATCAGTTGATATTGACATATGGCAGGTATAAATATATTAATTGTCTCTGATATGCGCCCATATTAAAGCTGTTTGTTAGGAGTGGAAAAATGCTTAGACACATTTAAAATGGTGTAATTACATAGTTTGTTTGCCTTATCTGCATTGGCTCCAAACATCCCTTATCTGCCAGGCCCTTTCGTGTATACATTACAATAATATAACCTATATTCAAGATGTTATAAATGAAAAAGACAAAAATTCCATCAAGTTTTTTGCTTCAGATCACATGTTTCCAAACATGTCACATTTACTTTTATACTGTACTGCCTTT
Source organism: Naso vlamingii (assembly GCA_029822935.1). Lineage (NCBI taxonomy): Eukaryota > Metazoa > Chordata > Actinopteri > Acanthuriformes > Acanthuridae > Naso > Naso vlamingii. Next base: position 9,566,534 of record JAPQLA010000010.1, read on the forward strand.
AATTTTCCTCTATTTGATAGTAAATGTAAAATAAAACAGGCAGAGACAGAGGACGCACAGTGAACGACACAACCATTCAAGGTCAAGACCACATATATGAATATTTACAGTGACATTTGGTACACAAACCACTAGGAGAAGGGAGCTGGTGACAGCAGGGATCTTAAAATGTGCAGGAGTGCAGCGCTGCATACTGATCAGGGATGATGAGCCGTCTCGTTGGTGAGCTAACAATAGACTCATACGTCCCTGACACAAGATATAAGTCTGTAATAAAACTCCAGTGAGAGGTTTATGTGATTGTATGGAGGTAATAGAACTGAAAAACAGATGCCCGCACTTGTATCAGAATGTATTAATTCATCTGTTTCTACATTTGTGCGTATTCTCTTGAAGCTAATCCGATCATTTTGTCCTTTAGTGTGCAGCAGAAGGTCTCAGAGAACATTGCGTGGTCACATTTCAGCCCACACTGCGTAGGCCAGCAGTATCCTTCAGTACTTTTTACTGCACCAGTGCACATGTGTGTAATTAAATTTCCCTGTAGTTACCGGTGCCCTTGACTCATCATTGAGCACAACAATGGTGGTCAGTCACCAGATATATTTGAGGGGGTTGGTGGGATTCCTGCTGCCTCATGGCTTTCAGCCTGTCTACAGTAAATGAATTGACAAGGACTCGTATATCAAGGGAAAATATCAATCTAGCAGATGGTTTCCTAAATCCTTCACGTTAAGCTCAAGGAAAGGAAGCCGGCTATTTTATTGGCTTCATCAAAGAAAATTCCATTAGCAGGAACAGCCTCCACATGAGACTTCATTTTGGTCTGACAATACGATCAGCCCACTGCTCTGTAGATCTATTAAACATAAACCAAGTAAGAAATTGCTCTCTCTTCTTCTTTTGTCTTCATCATCTTCATTTGTTTAGCAATGAGTGCTGACTTGCAACAGAGAGAGCACAGTGCTTTTCCACTTTGGATGATGAGGAAATATTACATGCGCTTGTAAATGTCTTTGCATGTCATAACAAGTTTAAAAATCCAAAAATCCCAATAATTTTTTCCCTGTTGAGCTTGGATTTGTGGTGAAGACTGAAACATTTCATTTAGCTTATCTAATTTGATCATTTATCTGAGTTATAATGTTATCGAGTCAGTGATTTCTTGTTATTTTTAGGAACATAGATGCTTAATGAACAAGAATTGAAGAATATTTCAGACTTCTACAGGCAGCGCGCGTCCATATGATCCTTTTGTTCTACATTTTGCTACTTGTCACTGTACACAAGAAGATAACACTTTTCTATGGAACATATACTGCAGGCTACAATATAGTGTAGAATTTATTTTTTAGTAAATAGTAAATCAAATATTATAAGTTAAAATCAAACTGAAAGAAGGGTTGTGCTGAGAAGTAAAGGTACAGTCGGAAACTCGTCTGTTATTTCAGCACCACAGACAGCTCCATGGATCCTGGGTGTGTAATGAATAAATAACACGAAAATGGGAATTGTTTGGATGCAAATCTTTTGAATCATAACTATTCAAACCCTCAGCAACACAAATGTGCGACAGAAACACAGGAATACGAATTTGCGAAAGAGTTTTGACAGCTCCCTTCACCACGGCAGAGCTTCCTGTCTCTTGCTGCCAAAGACAGACGCTGTCGCCCTGACGGTAGACAAACAGGTGGCGGCTACTTTTCCACAAGCTGTTAAAGAATCACCCAGATCTTGTTATATTGGTTTGTACTTGAGATTCTGAGCCATCATGCATCATGAAAAGAGACATATAGACATTTTTAACTTGAAATCACATCACATGATCACTGTGAATAGAAGTGGGACAGCGGGAGCTGCAATGGAGCTTCCTGCTTCTCACTGCCGACGATGGACACTGTCGCCGCAGCCATAGCTGAATGAAGTATCAGTACAGACAGACGGCTACTTTACGCAATCTGTTAAATAATCACCTAGATGTTGTTATAGTATGTTGTGATTTAGGCCGAGATTCAGCCATGACTGAGACGGACGTGATGTTTGTTTTGCACAACCATTGTGATTGGTTGATACCTTTGTTCATTTAGAAAAATCAACCTTGATGCGAAAAATGAAAGGGTCACTTTTTTGCATCATGATGTTTGTGCTCTGTGTAAAAGTATTTGCATGAAAAAAAAAAGCACCTGGAATGTAAAGGCCTGAAGGCTCCTGATATTTCAGAGCCATGGTCATCGACTTGAAGTAGCACAAACTGCAATGGATGACATTGGCCATCTGTCTCAGCGTTCACATCTTCATCCTGCTGTAAGAGGAGGCCCCTCCCATATTGCTGCCTACATGTTCTTATGGACCTGCTCAGGTGAGTCCCTTGGTTGGGGGTTGGGGATGAGTGCTTGAAGGCCGACATCTTCCATTTTCTGAGAGAGTGCCGACTTGCAATTTTCTGTTTTTTGGAACAGAAACACCACAAAAGTTATTAAAAGTTTCTTTTTTTCGTTGTTGTTTTTTAACCTCGGGCCTTGAACTTATCAACCATCCACAAGGGGGCAGAAGTCACTCGAAGCAGCTATGTGCTTAAGCTGATTTGGCTAAATAAAAATTTTCCACCTGTACAGTTGTCATGAACAATGAAAATAGCCACAGGGATCATTTTTGTACCTGGTTATAAATATGTTTATTTCTGCTGTGAAGTTTAACGAATGGTCTTTGGGGATGGACTTGCTTTTAGAGACAGCCTCAAGTTGCCGTTTGAGGAACTGCAGCTTTTTGGCACTTATACTTGTGCTCTTTTTTCTGTGGGTGAAACAACATGGGTGACTCAATACACATACCAGTGAGCATCCTAAACATTAATTTATATTGCCTATAACTTTTCTGGATGCATGAACACAACTGTTCCTTACATCTCAGTACAAAGCTTCAAAGAGATTCATTAGTATTTTAATTCTTATCACAAAAATCTGTGAAAGACACATCAATCCTGTTTGCAGCACGCATTGGCAACTGTTAAGAGAGCTTTTCTAAATTTGAGGCTGATCTTGACTCTCCTGCTTGAAGCAAACATTGAGAGAATGAGGTGTATCAAGAAAATTTGAAGTGTTTTTCAGCAGTAAAAGATAAAGAAACAAAGCTTTATGTTAAAAGCCAAACTGCACAAAAATGAGGGTATTATTCTGCAGAGTGAGTCTGTTCTTTCAGGTCAAACTCAGAGAATGGATGAATAAATGTACAACTGAAGTCATAGATTAAATCTGTGCATCATGTGAAACTGTGTACATGAGTTAACAAACTCTACAGTAGTCTCCCATTTAAAAAAATCTGTCAGCGTGTTATGTAGACTTCTGTCATTGTTTTCGAGAGCCTCTACATCTCCAGGACCAAGCACATTTGATGGATGGATCTCATTAATTTAACGACATCAAAGCCCAGGAGAGAAAACATGTTTATGAGGAGCATAATCCTCATTGAACACCACCGAAAACAGCAACATTATTGGAAGATGAAAGCGCATGTCTTTTCATCTGTGGCGAGTGCTCTTTATTTTATCCCAGAGGACAGCGCGGGGTTATCCTCAGCAGATGCTAATGATGTGTTGCCTTCTGCAGGGATCAGTCATCAATCTGTGCTCGAGCCGCGGTTTCCCGTCATTATTCCTCTGACGAACAGAAGGAGGGGAGGGTGATTAGGCTTCCCAACCTTTACCCCATTTGTCTTATCACCTTATGTAAACATCATGGCTCATTTCAAGGTGAGGCTGCTTATCAATCATGCTACACTGTGAGGCTTGTTAATGGTCATTCTGTTCATTCATCAGCTGACACGCTGATCTGATCTGAGCCTGTGGGATAGCTTTTGAAAACAATGAACAAATATAAAAAACTGTCTCGCACAAGTATCTTGTGTATTGGAGGAAAATTTTTCAGCTTCTGCACATCAGATAGATTTTTCTATGAGATAATCAGTTGCATTAGGTGATGCAGCCAGAGGTAAACAGCAGGATTAGCAGAGATAAATTTCTAAATTAATACCAATGTGTCAAGTAAAATCCTTGAAGCTGGGTTGTTTGATTGCTGAACAGGAAAAATCAAAGTTTTCTATCATAATAATTCCTTTCAAGCCTCCAAAGAAACCACAGTTTTTAATTAAAGATCAATTGCTTTTCTCAAATGTCTTTCAGAACTAAAAAAGCACTTTCAAATGCTTTTAGATGTAAAAAAAAAAAAAAGACAGACAATTAAACAGATAAGCCCAAATAAACACAGATAAGTGTGATAGGATCTCTGCGTGACTGTGGCTCATTGGTTCGAGACCACAGCTGTGATGCAGACCACCATGAAGGACAGGATGTGTGAGGTGGTGCTCACTTTAGCACACAGACAAAGGTGTGATTGATTATGGAAATACATGTAAGAGCTGTGGCCATGATGTGACCATGGAACATGTATAGTGTCATTTTCAGAATGTGAGGGTTTTTTTTAGGTTGTGTTTCTGTCACATCTTAGCTTAGTGTCAATGAAAAGACTTCTTTTAATTAACTTCCTCTCTCTTTCCCCTAATTTCCTGACATTGAAACAAATTAAATGCTCAAAAGCATTATTAAAAAACAATATATTCATAAATGTTTGGCTTTTTGGTATAATGCAATTTGAAGTATAATTTGAGAGAATACTTTTAATTAGGAGAACGTGGCTCTTTCATCAGTAAGTTGCACCTCTTTGCAGTTTGCAGCAAAGTAAAAATGTTTAACTGTGCAACACTGACCTCTACAGGAAGACAAGGGTACTGTAATAACTGTAATGCTACACTCATCCTCTTGTTTTCTCTGTTT
>JAPQLA010000010.1:9588286-9610510 GCA_029822935.1 Naso vlamingii
CACACACACACACACACACACACACACACACGTATCAAGGCACAGGCACACACTTTCCTCAATTTTGATCCCCGTCTGCATCACAAGAGGCCCTTCTCCAACTTCCTGTCTGTGTGGGAACCATTTCTGTGCTCTGTCACACATGTGCTCCTGCATTTGCCTTAAAAAGACAAAGTGATTGTCAATAAAGAGGGAACAATTGAACTCCCTGCATGCATTCAACAGGATCTTGGATCTTCATGAGTTTTGGAAGAGCTTCACATGTCCGACAAGTTTTTCTTCATTAGGCAGCACACATCAAGCAAACCTCCAAATCTGTGTTACCATTTAATTTGTGGAGTTTACTGTAATTAAAGCATTTCTTGCATCTTTCATTCTCATCTGCTTATTATTTTAGCATTTTTATTTATTATATTATGTTTTTCTTTCTTTGTTTCTTTACTTTCAAATGTTCAGTAAAATAATGCATTTTATACATGCATACGCAGGACATTTCATTAGTTACTGTTTTACAATCTAATCTAATCAAATAAAACAACTCAGCCGCGACTTACAAGGTTTCAGTTTCTGTTGACAGAAGGGCTGCAACCAACGATTATTTTTATCATTGATTAATCTGACGATTATTTTCACGATTAATCGATTAATCATTCATTCCATCAAATGTCAAAAAAGTGTGAAAACTGCTTAATTTCCCGGAGCCTAATGTAATGTCTTCAGATTGTGTCTTTTGTCCAAACAACGGCCCAAAACACAAAGACCCTTCATTTTTTCTTATGAATGACTGAAAAGCAGCAAATCCACATTAAAAACGCTAAACCAGCAATTCTTTGTGCTAATTTGTTTGAAAAATGACTGAAACAATTAATCAGTCATCAAGATAGTTGGCGATTAATTTTCTATTGATCAGTTAATCGATTATTCGACTAATCGTTGCAGCTCTAGTTGACAGTGTAAAAAATGTAATTATTCAATTTACGTTTGTTAATGAGGTTGTAGTAGTTGGTGCTGTTCAACCACAATGCCCTTGACTATGCATAATATCAAGCCGTATGATAATTTAAATGAGTGAGTTATGAGTTATTTTCCTCACAGTTGACGTGAATGGGTAAATTACAGTCCAAGCCCCTTTGAAAACAACAAAGCCCATTGCATCTTTGTATAAGCAGGCCTTAATAATACTGAACAAAAGCCTATGAAGTGACATCATTCCTACATACTGAAGCAGTATAACCTGCTCAGTTTTTAACTTTGTAAAATGTTTGTTTGTAAAATTGGTTTTTAAGTGCAAAATCTGGCTTTAGATGCTTTATGCAAGTGTCTCAGCGGGCAAAATGTGGAGGGATCAGCAGGGGCTCATCAAGTGGTAACTGTAAAATTGCGAGCCGTAAAGCCCTTGGGCAGACAGCATTTTTCCTAAAGGGCTCTTGAATGTGGAACATTCCAACAAAAATAAAATTAACTCAAGATATAAGGGTTTTTTACAAAAATGTCAAAGTCTGGCTGATGCAAAATCAGAGCTGTATGCATTTTGAATCATTAATGACTTGACATGAACTTTTATTTGTATGATGTAAATAGTATGTAACCTTTTATTTTGTATATTATATATGTCATCTTGATTTCTTTCTTTCTTTCTTTTCTTCTTTCTTTCTTTCTTAGCAAAAACTAGCAAAAGCTATAATCTCTGTACGCGGATCATCAGTCTCGTCAGCTGGAATGAGTGGAATTGCTACTATGTTGACCTGCATTGTCCCTATCAAACAAACAAACAAATAATTGTGACCAAAACCACCTGGTTGAGACTGTAAACATGTTTATTTTGCTGTAAAGTAGGACATTTTAATATGAGGCTTTGTGGTGATTTACTCGCATTTGGAGCCAGCAGCCTCGAGTGGCCGTTTGAGGAACTGCAGTTTCTCTGTATTTGCTTCACCTTGAAGCCCCAGAGTTTGCCACTTATTTAATTTGCTGTCTGTGGTGGTGCTGTAGTGGAGTGCATTAGACTGAAAGGTGTTTTTAATCTTCTGACCCTCTCATGTATATATACAGTAAGTGTATCAGTAACACCCCGTTACACAGTAATGAGGTTACTGTATAATGTTCAACGGAACCACAAACTGGAACGACACTAATAAAGACACAGCTGAATGAATTCCTCTCTGACAGTGTCAGTCAGGATGAATCATCATAGTAAAGGCAGAGTTCATGGCAGAGTGGCTGTGCAGGCTTGTAGCTGGGAGCGAGTCGACACAGCTGCTCCAGAGACAAGTTGCTCTGAGGTAAACATGGCTGCGGGAAAGCCCCTTATTGTTGTGCTCCCTCCGGATGACGCACCTCACTCCTCCAGTGTTTACCATGGAAATCGCTCTGTGCCAGCGAGCAGGTGCTTCCTCAAAAAACTCTTTGCTTTTTCACAAGGCTTGAGGCTTTGCAGCCATCTCAATGAAGCATTAATGCAGTATTATGACAGAGGTCATCATAAACAGACCTACTGTTTAGTAAAAAATTAACTTATGTGTAAACTGAAATTGCTATTCACCAAGTATTTACAGAACAGGTTTGAGTTCAGAAATAGTCTTGAAACCTTTGTCACATGTTGTCCTTGAGAAACTGTTGTTGCTTGAACCATTTAAAACTACTGACAAAACATCTGGAGAAGGAGTAATTTTTAAGTAAAAACAATAAATTAGTGGGCACATAAAAATGTAGTGACACACGGGACCGTCTCAGCTCGAACTCGAGCCGACTGATGATGTCGCTTGCAGATGCTGTCGGCAGAGGTGAGTCAGAGCATAAGGCACAAACAGCTAATCAACTTGTACCGACATCACCTGTCACTGAGAAGTGAAGCGTAGACCAGCCAATCACGACAGAGAGTGTACCTGACTTTTCATTTTTTCGTGAAACCTTTGCCCCCCCCCAAAAGGTAAATTAATGGTAGAAACAGGGCTTATTGGAGACCAATTTAGCAGCGAATGGTGTCATTTTTCAGCCACAACTACACTGTTTAATCAGGTTAGAGATCATAATGACAAAGTTAAGCTAAAAAATGTGTCTAGTTTCACTTTAAGTACAGTAACAAAGTGTTTGTACTTTGTCGCTTCTCACCTCTGCTGATTAGATTTCCTCTTGAGCTTTTGTGGTCATGTATAAGCTGAAAATTCTCTGCCCTTACTAATTTGACCAAGAGTCTTGTTTGTTGACAGGATAAAATTTTGATAAGCTTATTTGGGTTATTTGGGCTTATTTCCTCTTTCAGTGTTTGTGCCTAGCTAAGGTGAATACAGCCATTTCTCATTCTTATACCTGAATCTCTGGTGGCAGAAAATAAGGGAACTTCCCTGAGTGCTCCACAGCAGTGGATTGTTGCATGCAGGCAGTAGATGCAGTGAGCGCAGCAGCTGCATGCACACGTTCTGTCTCAGCATGGAAGCTTGGCTGCCTCTGACTGTGGTGTTATGCAGTCAATCAGAGTAACATGATTATGCATGTCACATGACAACATGAGACTCAGAGAGAGCACATCCATCAGCTGTGCGTCGCATGGAGCTCACAGAGGAGGGAGAGTGAATGAAATCTCATGAGACACAGCGTTCCTTTACACAAGCTGATTAAACTTATGGAATATATTTAGTATGTTTCTAAGTATCTCAGACAATGCAGAGACTCAAACAGCTTATAAAAATTGTATCAACAGCTGTGAGTCTGCACTGTTATTGAACTAAAGTCGGGATGACTGTACTTTTTATTTTTTTAGCTGATATTGGTAAATTTCAATTTATGATTTTTTTAAAACTCAAAATATGTTTGTATGGAAATATTTGTGGTTTTGATAGCTTGTAATTCAAGGCCATCTGAAGTCACAGCTCATGTGTCGTACTGTGAACGCTCACTGTTTGCACTGATGGTGACAAGAAATTTTCATGGTTTAATGGTGCATCCCAGTTTATCTCTGAAATTGGAATTTCCGAGTTCACAGTTGGATACGTCATCAGGAAACCTCCCCTGAAGTCAAACCTTTAACTCGGAAACTCTGAAGACTTCAGTAACTCCGAACTTAAAATCCAGCATGGCAGCTCTGTGCATTAACAATGAAAAACGCTGTACATTACACTGTTTAGAGGCAATTAAGTAATGTTTTTTGTGCTGTTAAATCAGTCAAACAGTACTGTTCAAGTGCTCACTGTGGACATGTTGTTGTGTTGGTTTCGTGCACAAAAATCAAATAGTGTGTTGCTATTGGCTGGTAGCTAACAGTGCTAGCAGCAACCAGAGCTAACAATGGCTCCTCATAACTGGAACAGGGTCAGTCCCAGCTGTAAATTCAGACTTACGAGGTAAACAGAATGCACCGCAATTCACTAAAACCTCCTTTTTCTGTTCTTCAAAACTTCAGTTTGGAGTATGAAGCCTAGGTTTATAAGTGAAATGTCACAATTTTGATTTTTGTTTTAAAGTGCAAGGTATGTCCTAGCAATTAATAAAAAATTAATAAAAAAGAAAAAAAAAAAGCACAACAAACTTTGACGTACATTTAATTTCAGAGAAAATAAGTACAGTACATTGAACAAAAGTAATTATCTCTGTACCACAGAGAGTTAAATATCATCTGAAATACTGTTAAATGGTCTAAAACACAACAATAGAAGAGCCTGTCATGATACATAAAACCCTGCCATGACTGTTGCTACTTTCCAGAGATGTTTCCAGAGATCTTGTTCATTTGCTAGAGAAATCAACTGAAGTTATAATGCAGTTATCTGATGGAATTAGCATGCATGCTCATGTTAAAGGTGCAGTGTGAAGGACTTACAGTAGGAGGATTTTTTGGCAGAAATATAGTAAAATTAGATTCATAATTAGGTCTTTATTAGTGTTTCTTCACCTGAAAATAAGAATGGTCATGGTTTAATTATCTTAAAATTTGCTGTTTATATCTAGAGAGGATTAAGTTTCTCTTGTTGCACTGACAACTCTACTGTAGCCCAGAAGGATCAAACAAAACACTGGCTCTAGAAAGTTCCTTTCTTTTTTCCTTTTTTTTAGCAGCCACTGCAGATTCTCCTAAGGCTAGGGGTCTTAGGTTGGTAAATCCTACGCACTGGACCTTTCATCATCATCATCATCATCGTCATCATCCAGGTGTGCTCTTTGGATCCAGCATTGAAACACGGCCAATAACTCAGTTTTAACTGCACAATAGTAAGTTAAACATTCAAAATTAATATTATGTATTAACTAGAAAAATATATAACTTTGTTAAATTTTACATTCGGGATCAAAAGTTTTCAAAGAAGGTTTATATTTGATATAATGCATTCAGCTGCACAGAGTTGAAGTACCACGTAACAAATACTCTATTACTCATAGTACATGAAAATAAGTACCATGTAGTATTGCATATTTTATGCAAACCATCTACTTATGATATATACATTCAAGTTTTAAGATTTCGTCGTCATACAGCTGTATGATCAGTACATGTGCATGTGTTTAATCTCAACATTATGCAGGAACAAAGTGCTTTTATTTCTCGAGTGCTTGATTAAAAATAACTCAGAAAGAGATTATTCTAGATCAATCCTTTAGCTGTCATCTTGTTCGGTCTCCTCTGTCAACTTCACTTTCTGACTTTAAAAGATAAGAACATCTTTAGATTGCTTGCCACTTGTAGCATCTTTAGTTTATGATGAGATCTTTTTCAAAGTCTTTGACTCAAGGCTTGTAACATCTTCTTGGCTGTTTAGTTCAGTTTCAGAATCTTCAACATCAGCGTAAGCGCCGTCCTCAGATTCTGCAGTCCTCTTCATCAAGGTATCAAGTGGTATTAACAATGTTTCAGCTGCCTCTTGGTTTTCTGTCTCGCTTGGAACAGCAGTTTGCTCTCCATCGTCAGTTTCTTCCTCTGGTTCATCCGAATTTTCATCTGCCTCATCTTCTCCGTCGGCTGAGTCACCATGGTTACCATGCCAGTCTGCCTCAGTTTCATCCTCCTCTTTTTTGGAGGCTTGAACGTCGTCTTCATTATCATCATGACTTTCATTCAGGATGTTAACACATTCACATTGTGTTACATTTGTGTCTGTCTGTTCATTGTTTCCTTTATCTGCATCTTCCACTGGTTTGTTCTCTGAAATTTCCTCCACATCTGCATTTTCTTCTTCCTCATTTGGTTTCAGCTCCACCACCTCATCAGGGCCTTCTGTTTCATCGTCTCCATGATCTTCAGTCACGTCGCTTTCTTCAAATGTTTCTTTGACTTTGTCAGGATTCGTCTCGGTTTCGCTGACAGTTTTCCCCTCAACCTCCTCTTCTTCTCCCTCTGTAGGTTCTGTTTTGTTATCTTCTGCAGAGTCACCGTCTGTGTTATCAGCAGATTCTTCCCTTTCAGTTATCTCATCCCGTGTCATTTCAGGCTCTCCCGATTCGTCTTCTGCCGTTCCATCTTCTTCAGACTCATCTCCTGCCTCTGTGCAGTCTTCACCTGTTGCACTTTCATGTTCAGCAGATTCCTCTGAATTGTTCTCAGCCTCTTCTGAATCCTTCCCAGTTGTTACACTTCCTTCTGGTTCCGCTTGAGATTTATTTTCTTCTTCAGCGTTATCAGCGGTGGCACTGCTTTCTGCGTTTTCATCAGCAGCAGCTGTGTCATCTCCTTCACTTTCACCTGCAGTCTCCTTCTCAGACTTCGTTTCAGAAAGGTCTCCTTCTGATTCAATATCATTCGTAATTTTTGATGAATCCTCTTCTCCTGCACTCTTGTTAACATCTGTTGTGTTGTTTCCTGATTCTTTGCTCTCCTCCTCTGAGTCATTTTCAGTCTCAGCTTTGGAGGTTTCTTCTCTTGCAGATTCGGACATGTGTTCTTCTCCCTCTGTGGTTTCTTCCACCTCGTCTTCACTTGATTCTGTATTGACTTTACTGATTTCCTCTTCACCTGAATGTTCTTTTTCTGTGGTTGCAACTACGTCATCAGTCTCCTCCTTGGTGTCATCTTCATCTGTTGTGACAGCCTCCTTTACCATGGCAACCTCATCCTCAGATGGCTCCTTTGACAGTTTGTCATCATCAGCTGCGTTGTCATTCTCCTCTGTAGCTTCATCTTCGTTTGTGGTGGCATCCATGCCATCTGTGGAATCATCTTCCTCACCAGCAGCAGATTCTTCTGCATCGTCACATGTTTCCTCAGCCTCCTCCTTGTCAGATTCCTGTGGACTTGTGTCCTCCACAGCTTCAGCTTCTGCAGTGGCTTCACCAGCTTCTTCCTTAACTTCATCGCCACTTGTGTCAGTGATGTCTTTATTTTCAGCGGTTTCATCGTCAGTTGTTGCTTCAGCTGTTTCCTCCTCATCTGGTTTTGACTCATCTTCACTGGTGGCTTGAACAGCTGCTTCCTTGTCTGATTCATGTTCAGTTGTAGCACCAACATCAGACTCCTCTGCTGCATCTTCAGCTTCATCTTCACCTGCCACAGTTTTATCTTTTTCCACAGCACTTTCATCTTCGGCCGTTGTTGATTCATCATCGTCTGCAGTTTCATCTTCATCGTGCGTGGCAGCAGCCTGTTCTCCATCTTCAGTTGTCTCTGCATCCACAGCATCGTCCTTGTCAAGTTCATCTTCAGTTGTGGCTGCCACATCAGACTCGCCTGCAGTGTTTTCATCTTCATCTTTGGCGTCTTCCATAAGCTCTTCCCTTGATTCATCATCACTTGGGGCATCTGACTCTTTTTCAGTGGCACAGTCGTGTTCAGTTGTTGCTGCTTCAGCTTCTTCTTTGGATAAATCATCACCTGTTACATCATTCTCCTCTGCAGTCTCATCCTCATTTGCAGTTGCATCATCTGCTGAGTCTGCATTACTGGCAGCAGCAGTCTCTTCTCCATCATCAACCATCCCTGCATCTTCAGCTTCGTCCTTGTCAGATTCATTTTCAGTTGTTGCTGCCACAGCTGTGGGTTCAGTCGGTTCTTTTGATGATTCATCAGCCGTGGCTGTGTCGTCATCTGCGGACTCATCTGCACTGATGGAAGCAAGCGTTTCTTCTTCATTGTTTGTCTCTTCTTCTGCAGGCTCATTGTCGTCAGATTCATGTTCACTTGTGGCTGCTATAATGGTCTCCTCTGCGTCTTCAGCTGCAGTAGTCTCAGCATCCTCATCTCCATTTGTAGCAGCAGTCTCCTTTTCTGCAACAAGCTCATCTTCAGTTGTTCCATCTTCAGCTGCTTCCTTTGACAGTTCATCGCCTGTGGCTTCAGTCCCCTCCGCAGTGTCGTCTTCGTCTGTGGTGGCACTTATGCTCTCTCCAGGATCATCAGTCTCATCCTCATCTTCAGCTGCTCTTTCTACCACAGCCTCCTCTTTGTCAGATTCTTGTTCAGATACATGTTCAGTTGTGTCTGCTACGTTTTTATCTTCAGCTGCGGTGGCCTCAGCAACCTCTTCGCCTTCATCTCCACCAGTGATGACATCATCCTTGACCTCAGCTTCCTCTTTGTCAGATTCTTGCTCAGATTCATGTTCAGCGGTGTCTGCCACATTTTCTGATGTATTTCCATCTTCAGCTGTGGTGGCCTCGGCAGCCTCTTCCTCTGTTTCATCATCAGCAGTGACAGCATTCTCCTTGTCTTCAGCAAATTCATCTTCAGTTTCTGCTGTTCCAGCTGCTTCCTTTGAAAGTTCATCATCTGCAGTGGTGGCTGGGATCTCTTCATCCACAGCTTCCTCATTCTCACCTTCATCCTCAGTTGTAGCTGCCACATCAGTCTCTCCTGCTGCAGTTTCGACTTCAGCAGTCTCTTCCTTTGATTCATTTTCACTTGTGACAGCAATCTCATCATCACTCGCTGCTTCCTCAGCTGGTTTCTCTGATGAATTATCAGCTGCTGCGTTATCGTTCTCATCTGCAGAATCATCTGCACTAATAACAGCAATCTCTTCTTCACCATCAATCACCTCCTCTTCAGACTCATGTTTACTTGTTGATGTCACTTCAGCCTCTTCTGCCTCAGTTTCATTTTCAGCTGTGATGGTTTCAGAAGCTTCTTCTTTTATTTCCTCCTCACTGGCGGCAGCAATCTCTTCCTCATCGTGAAGTGTCCCTGCCTCCACAACATCACCTTTGTCTGATTCATGTTCAGTTACGGCCGTCATATCAACTTCTTCTGCTACATTTTCATCTTCAGCTGCGGAGGCTTCGGCAGCCTCTTCTTCTGACTCATCTTCACCGGTGACTACATACTTCTCTTCTTCGGCCTCCTCTTTGACAGAATCTTGTTCGGATTCATGTACAGTGGTATCTGACACATTTTCTGCTGCATTTTCATCTTCAGCTGTGGATGATTCAGCAGCCTCTTTATCTGTTTCATCATCAGCAGTGACAGCATTCTCCTTGTCTTTGGTGTCTGCTGTTGCAGCTGTTTCCTTTGGAAGTTCATCATCTGCAGTGGTGGCTGGGATCTCTTCATCCACAGCCTCCACATTCTCAAATTCATCCTCAGTTGCGGCTGTCACGTCAGCCTCCTCTGCTTCAGTTTCATCGTCAGCTGTGATGGTTTCAGCAGCCTCATTGTTCAGTTCATCTTCACTGATGGAAACAATCTCTTCTTCATCATTAACTGCTCCAGCGTCCACAACATCATCTTTGTCTGATTCTTGCTCAGTTACAGCTGCAACGGCTGTCTCTTCTTCTGCAGTTTCATCTTCAGCTGTCTCTTCCTTTGATTCATCTTCAGTCATCTGAAGCTCGGTTGTTGCTTGCTCAGCAGGCTCTACTGATGATTCATCAGCTCCGGCTGTCTCTTGGTTCTCATCTTCGAAGTCATCTGCACTGGTGGCAGCAATCTCCTCTTCATCATCATCAACTGTCTCTGCTGCCACAGCCTCTTCTTTGTCAGATTCATGTTCACTTGTGACTGCCATAGTGGTCTCTACTGCTGCTATTTCATCTTCAGCTATGGTGGCCTCAGAAGCCTCCTCAAGGTCATCTTCACCTGTGACAGCAGTCTCTTTTTCTATATCAATATTATCATTAATTTCTGCTTCTGCTGGTTCTGACGATGCTTCAGCTGTGTCTGCGGCATCATTCTCATCCTCCTTTAGCAGCTGCTGTGTCCTTGTATTTTCCTCCCAAATCATCTTTGCTTCCTCCTCTTCTGCTGCATTTTCGTCCTCAGCTGTGGTGGATTCAGGAGCCTCCTCCTCTAATATATCTCCAGTTGTGTCTGCTTCCTCTGTTTCTGCAGAAATGGCTTTGTCTCTTTCTTCAGCAGCAGTCTGTTCAGTCAGCTCTTTGACCGTGTCTTCTCCTTCTGCAACAATGGTTTCAGAATCGTCTTCTTGTACTTCATCTTGACACACATCATTTGCTTCCTTTTCATCTGCTTCGACTGCAAAGTCCTTTTCAGCATCACGGTGTACCTCATCCCCTTCCACCTCTTTTACAGCATTGTCAATAACATTTTGGACGAGTGTCTCTGCTGTGTTTGTATCTGTGTCATTTTCAGAGCGAGGGTCGCAGTTCTTCATCACCAGGATCCTCTTTAGGTCAAAGTCTCTTACAACCGGTGCAGTATTCAGAACTTCTGCAGGGACTGCTGGCCTGGATGCCATTTTTTTCTTAACGCATGTTTCACATGGACAGAATTCATCATCGTTCTCACTGCGTTGGTCGCTGTAAGATGTCCCTGTTGCTGAATCATCACTTTTTTCTGCTTCAGGATTAATTGATTGTTTGATTATCATCTTCAGCCTGCGTCTTCTCTCTTCGGTTTGTGTTGTCGAAGCACGGGACATGGCTTCTTTGGGAGGTCTTGGTAGGCCTGCTCGACTTTGAATTTTTTTCCGTTCTCTGTCTATACTTGTTTGGATTCTTTTTTGAACCTCAGTTTTAAGTTCATTTATCATCATGTCAAGTTGCTCATTGTCCTCCAAGTTCCATCGGACTTTAAACTCACTCATTGCATTGATGTAATGTGTCATGAATTGCTTTTCTATTTTAGCTAATAAGGTTAAGACCCAAACAGGGTCAGGATCTTGAGAAATCCTTTTAGCTAACGGAGCTCTTTGAACAAGAGAAGAAGGACTCTCAGAACAAGTGTCGTCTCGACATTCTGTGTCAGCTTCTTCAGGAAGTTTTTGCCCATCGCTGTCATTCTCTGAGCTCTTGTTTGGTGAGGGTGGTGTGTCAGATAGCTCTCTTGGACTGTCATTGGTTCGAATAGTTTCATCTGTTGCTGGGTCGTCTTCTTTTTGTTTTCCCTCATACATTCCTTCTGCTTCAGTCTCACATGTCCACTGAGCATCTGCTTCGGCTTCACCTTCACAGACTTCTTGTACTTTGCTTAATGTATCCACAGCGGCGTGTGGTGGAGAAGCATTACCATTCACACCGTCGCTACTCTTTCCAGAGCCAGTGGAGCCACTGTTGACATCCACACCAGAGGATGATGTATGATTGAATTCATCGTCCATGAAATGGGGATCATCCTTCTTTAGCACCTTGTCATTTTCCGGAGGAACACAGAGCCAAAGAGACTGAAGAATATTCATGAGCTCTTGGTATCTTTCATCCTTTTCATTTGCGTTTTTCGGATTATTGTCTATTAATTGCAATTTCACGAGACAATCCAGAAGGCCTCTAGCTGAGGTGCTTAGTTTGCGTCCATACACTGGAGAAATTTCTGGCAAACTGTTACATCTGTCAACCTTTGGATTTAAAAGTACTTTCATCACCTGGACGGAAGAGTTAAATATTTTTGAGCTGTCAACTCTCTGAGTATGCGTATCATCTGCATTTTGTCCCTCTGTGCTTGTTTGGCAGTCAGTATTGTTCATTGCAGCTCCTTCATTTGTGTTTTTTTTGTCAGCTTCAGAGTCATCATGGTTTTTATCATCCCCCATTCCATTAATTTCCTCTGTCTCGTGACCAGTTTTTTGTCCGTCGCAGTTTTCATTTAACTCTTCCATGTCATACATATCACCGTCTCCTGGTATTCTCTTCAGCCATTCATTCACCACCTCATTAGGGGATGCATTTGGTAGGCTGGACGGGACCAGCTTTACGTCATCAGCATTTGTGTTCTTGTGTCTGTTTTTGCTGCTTTTGTCACTTTTGCCATCGCTGATACTCTTATCAATGTCTGTGGCTTTCAGCTGACCATTTATCATCTTGTTAGACACATTGGATTTTGATTCATCAGCAGCTGCAGTCTCACATGTTTCTTTGACAACATCTGAACTGGACAGAGTTTGTGACAAATCACTTTCATTTGTCTCAGTGTGACTAATCATATGATGTTCATTTGCCTTTGATTGTGGCACATTCTGACAGGTTTCTGACACAGCAGAGTTTGCAGCAGACTTTGGTTTGCCTGTCACCTCTGCATTTGCTTTTCTTGTACTTTGCCTGGTTGACCTGCTTGTCTTGGAGTGAGAACTCTTCTTATCATCTGCAACTTGTTGTTTCTCTTCCTCTTGCAAACTAGATGCAGGTCTACTCTTGTCTTCAGGATTCACAACTTCATTTACAGGAGAAACAACACTGTTCTCCTCAGCAGGAGCATCAACGGCCATAGATATTGTCAGTTCCTCTTCATGTTCTACATCTGTTAAAGTTTCAGATACTTTGGATTTTCGAGATTTTGTAGACTTGTTTGTCTTGACCGACAAAGAGCTCTTTGGACGCCCTTCACTTTTCTTTTCTTTACCCTCAGATGTTGCCGACTTCTTTGAACGTGCTGAAACACGAGACTTTGATGACATGGATGGAGATGCTCTGTCCTCACTTTCCTCAACGGTCACAGCAGGGACTTCTGACATTTCAGATTGGCTGGATTTTGCTGACACTGGGCTAACTGATCTCTCCTGTGTTTCATCAGCAGGAACATCAGATACTTTTGATTTCCTGGATCCCACTGACATATTTGACTTTGCTGACAGGGCAGTTGGAGCTCTCTCAGATTTCTCCCCAGCATCTTCATCACAAGTAGTGTCCATACTCCTTATTGTAGGGATTTCCCTGTGTGATCTTGCATCAGTATCTTCATCGTGTCCTGTCCTTTCTGTAGTTCTAGAGACGTTGGACCGCTTGCTTCTCGCAGAAACATTTGACTTCACTGACAAAACACTCGGGGTCCTCTCTGTTTGATCCACATCCTCAGTATGTGTGTCAGTTTTGTGCTCAGAAACTTTTGATTTCCTTGATCTCTGAGACAGATTTGACCTTGATGATTTAATTGACACGATGCTTGGTGTTCTCTCTTCAGTTTCCTCACATTCAGTCACATTTTCATCAGCTGGAATTTCATCGGTTTTTGAATAACTTGATTTTCCTGCAGATGTTAATGATTTATTTGACATGCCACTTTGCGCTCTCATTTCATCTTCATTTCCTCCGTCTTCTTCTCCATTTACATTTTGACGACCATGAGAAGTTTTTGATTTTGTAGATGCTGATGTTACTATGGAACTTCCTGATTTGACAGACATTGAGCTCATCGCTCTTGTCTCAGTGTGTTCTTCAGCGTTTATGTCAGTAATGTTTGCACAATCTTCTGCAGGAACCTCAGAAGCTTTAGTTTTCTTTGATACTGCCGACGCGTTTGACTTTCTTGATTTTGCTGATTTCATGGAGGCAGTGCTCGGTGCTCGCTCTGTGGTGTCGTCATGATTTTCTTCCTCTGGAGTATTAGAGGCGTTTGACCTCTTAGATTTTGCAGAAATGTTTGATTTGGTAGATCTGGCAGATTTAACTGACAGGGTGCTTGGTGGTCTTTGGGCTGTTTCCTCATCATTTTTAGTGTTTTCTTCTGAAGGAACTTCGCATGTTGTTGATGAAACTGAAATATTTGATTGTGTTAATTTGGCTGACAGTTTGCTTGGTGATCTCTCCTCGTTTTCTGCTTCTGCATTTTCATCCTCTGGATTGCCCGAAGATTTAGCTGATCTAATGGACAGGGAACTTGGTGCTCTCTCTGTTATTTCCTCTTCAGCACTTCCTGCACCTGAAATTTTACCTTTTGATCTTTGGGAGAGTGCAGAGGCGTTTGACTTTGCTGATCTGCCAGACATAGCACTTGCTACTCTCTCCTCAGCTGGGACATCTGAAATTTTTGACTTGCTTGATTTAACAGACATAGCTGACTGTGTGGATTTGGCTGACATGGCACTCTGTGCTCTCTCTTGGGTTTCTTCTTCACCATTCCCATCATCTGAAACACCAGCAATTTTGCCAGAAGAAACTTCGGAAGCCTTTGATTTAGTGGATTTTGCTGAAGCATGTGACTTGGCTGATTTAACTGACAAGGTGCTAGGAGCTCTCTCTGTCTTCTCATGCTCAGCCACATCATCAGTAGTTACACCTGAGGCTTGTGATTTGTTAGATTTTTTAGAAACATCAGACTGGACTGATTTGAGTGACACACAGCTTGCTGCTCTTTCTTCAGTTTGCTCTGTGCCAGTTTCTTCATCGGGGCTCTCAAAGCTTCCTTCAGCTGGACCATCAGAACATTTTGACTTTTTTGATCGAGCAGAAATATTTGACTTGACTGACTGAGCTGACACTGAGCTCACTCTGCCTTCATTCTCTGTTTCGGTGATTTCAGTTTCATGTTCAGAGGGCATGTCAGAAGCTTTTGATGTCTTCGATATTTGAGACACATTTGACTTAGCTGATTTTGCTGATTTGACTGAGATAGTGCTCGGAGCTCTTTCTTGATCAGCATTTTCTTCAGCTTGGGTAGCTGAGACTTTTGACTTATTTGATTTTGCAGAAGCAGTTGACTTAGCAGACATTGCACTCTCTGCTCTGTCTTGCGTTTCTTCCTCATCGTTTGTGACCTCAGGAGTTTTAGTATCAGAAGGATCTTTTGAAGCGTTTGATTTCACAGTTACTGTAGAAGCATGGGACTTCGGTCTGGCACCACTGTCCTCAACTGGTCCATCAGCTGAACATTTTGACCTACTCGATTTTGCAGAAATATTTGACTTGATGGAATGGATTGACATTGAACTTACTGATCTGCTTTCAATGTGTTCTTCTTCATTTGCCTCTTTAAAAGAATCAGGAATGTGATCAGTAGAAATGTCAGACACTTTAGATTCTGCTGAGATATTCGACTTTGCTGATTTGGCTGACATTCCGCTCGGAGCTCTCTCTTCAGCTTCCTCTTGATCCAAAACATTTTCCTCCGCTGGACCATCAAGTCCTTTTGACTTCGTAGATTTGGCAGAAACAGCCGACTTTTCAGTCTTGCTTGACATGGCACTCTGTGCTCTCTCTTGAGCTTCATCTCCACCCTCTTCCTCATTGGGAATGCCAGTACTTTTGCCTGAGGCAACTTCAGAAGCACTTGATTTGACAGATTTTGTAGAAGCACGTGACTTTGCAGATTTGGCTGACAAAGCACTTGGTGCTCTCTCTGCAGACTTGATAGATATTTCAGAAACATGTGACTTCACTGACTTGGCTGATGTGCAGCTTGGTGGTCTTTCTTCAGTTTGCTCTTTGTCTTTTTCTTCATCAGGGCTCTCAAAGCCTTCCTCAGCTGGAACATGAGCAGAACATTTTGACTTCTCTGATCTTGCAGAGATAATCGATTGAACTGACTGGGATGACATTGAGCTCAGTGCTCTCTCTTCACTCGCCCCTTCAACAATTCTTTCTTCAGGATTGTCCACACCATCATCCAAAGGAACCTCAGAAACCTTCGTTCTTCTAGATGTTGTAGAAACATTTGACTTTGCTGATTTTCCTGATCTGACTGACAGTTTGCTTGGAGCTCTGTCCTCATGATCCTCATGATCCAGGTGATCAAATCCTTTTGACCTTGTAGATTTGGCAGAAGTATTTGACTTTGCAGTTTTGGCTGACATGGCACTCTCTGCTCTCTCTGCAGACTTAATAGAAATTTCAGAGACACGTGACTGGACTGATTTAGCTGACATGCAGCTCGGTGCTCTTTCTTCAGTTTGCTCTTTGTCATCCTCAGTGTTTTCTTCATCTGGAACACATTCAGAACGTTTGGACTTATTCGATCTTGCAGAAATGCCTGACTGAACTGACTGCAGTGACATCGAGCTCACTGATCTCCCATCAGTCTCTTCTACAATAACAATTTCTTTGGCGGCATCACCAGAGTTTTCAGAAGGAATTGCAGAGCCTCTTGTTTTCTCAGATGTTGCTGAAGCATTTGACTTTGCCGATTTAGCTGATGTAGTTGACATATTGCTCGGAGCTCTTTCTTCATGTTCCGTAAGATTTTCTTCAGCTGTAACGTCACTGCGCTTTGATGTCTTACTTTTGGCAGACATAGCTGACTTTGCTGATTTGGCTGACATGTTTGACTGCGTCGATTTCACTGACAGTGCACTAGGTCCCCTCTCTTCCTCATGTTCAGTAATATTCTCTCTATCTGAGCCATCACAGCATTTTGAATTACTAGATTTTGCTGAAACGTTTGACTTGCAGGATTTGTCAGACTTGCAGCTTGGTGGTCTCTCGCTGGTTTCCTCTTCAGCATCTCCCTCATCACAAATATCGTCATCATGCTTGGAAAGAACCTGAGATGCTTTTGATTTTGTGGATACTGCTGAGGCATCTGACTTTGCAGATTTTGCTGACATTGCACTTGGTGCTCGACCTGTAATTTCCCCACCACAGCTGTTCTCCTCGGACCGTCCTTTAGAGGCTTTTGATTTACTGGATATTGCAGATGATTCTGACTTGACTGATTTTTCTGACATGGCACTCGTTGCTCTTGCTTCAGCTTCATCATGTTTGACAGAATTCTCCTCAGCTGAAGCACAGGAAGAGCTTTGCATTTCCTCAACTTCATCATCACAGCTTGTTGCTCTTTGTTCTATTTCCTCTCCAGTATTTCCATCATCATGATTTTCTTCACTTTCTTCTTTAGCAACTACAGATGATTTAGATTTGTTAGATTTTCCTGAGACGTTTGACTTAAGTGACTTAGCTGATTGGACTGATATCACGCTTTGTGCTCTCCCTTCACTTTCTCCGTTCCCATCATCTGAAATGTCAACACTTTCTCTACCAAGATGGTCAGACTTTTTTGGTTTTGTAGATCTTGCAGATGCATTTGATGTTGCTGACATAACACTTACTGTTCTTTCCACTGGTTCTTCCACATCTTCATCATTTACCTTTGACTTTCCAGATGTTGCAGATACATTTGACTTGATAGACCTAGCTGACAGTGCACTAGGGGCTCTTTCACTGTCTGTAATTTCAGCCTGCTTTTCCTCAGCTGCAAGATCAGACACTACTGATTGATTGATTGATTGAAGTTTTTCTGATTTTCTGGACCTTGCAGATGAATTTGACTTGGTGGATTTTATTGACACAGCACTTGGAGCTCTCTCCAAAGTTTCCACTACCTCTTCCTCACTGTCCGCTTTATTTGATGACACTCCTGACAAAGCACTAGGTGTTCTTGTGTCCGGATCTTGCACCTCCTCAGCATTTTGTTCAGCCTCAACTTCAGACTTTTTAGAAGTTGCTGACTTAGTTGACATGGTACTTGCTGCTCTCTCTTGAGTATCTTCCTCAGCATTTTCATCTTGAAGCTGAGATGTCTTGGAATGTGCAGATCTTGCAGAGGTATTTGATTTGTATGACATGACACTTAGCACTCTCTCTTGATCTTCTCCAGCCTCTCCAGCTTCCTCTTCTTGCTCAACATTTTCATCAGCATCTTTTGACTTTAATGAGACAAGAGAGTGCACACTCCCGTCAGATTTGTCCTCTGAATTTTCTTTGGATGGGGCTTCATAAGTTCTTGACTTTTTAGACTTTGCAGAAACATTTGACTTCACTGACAGTGCACTTTGTGCTCTCTGTCCAGTTTCATTCTCATTTTCTTCATCTTGGATTTTAATGCTTTCCTCTGCTAATGCTTCAGATGCTTCTAATTTTGATTCGGAGGCAGCGTTTGATGTGGCTGACATGGCACTGGGTGTCCTTTCCTCACTTTCCTCCTCAGCTTGTTCTTCATCTGGTTGAGCAGAGACTCTTGATCTCTTTGATTTAGTAGAGGTTTTGGATTTTGATGACAGGGAACTCAATGCTCGTTCTTTGTCAACATCCTCCTCTTCTTTGTGTTGTTCAGCGGCCATTTCTGATGTCCCTGATTTCTCAGATTTACAGGATTTGACGGACATGCTACTCAGCGGTCTTTCTTGTGTTTCTGTGTCATCTTGTGTTGGTGCTTCTGCAGCTGTAACTTCTAAAATATCGGATTTGGATTTTGTCGAGGCATTTGAATGAACTGACATGGCACTTTTGGATCTTTCCCCCAGTACATCTGCAGACTCTGTATTCTGTATGTCTTCAGACTTGTGTGATCTGCCAGAGGCATTTGATTTAACAGACATGGCACTTGATTGATCTCTTTGTATCTCACTCTCTTCTTCTGCTTGGACCTTGACTTTTGTATTATCATCAGGATTATTAGACCCTCCACAGTTACAAGTGTATGATTTTTGGGATTTTCTTGACTTACTTGAGTGCCCTGAAGCACTGGATGCTGTAGAGCTTGAGGATAAAGGTTGCACAGGCGATGCTGTATCCATTACTGCACTTGAAGCACTGGGTGGGACTCCCTCCCCCTCATTGTTTTGATTCTGCTCATGATCTGATATTACTCCAGAAGAAGCACTGGGAGCAGAACCTGTTCGTTCTTCTTGCTGAGAAGTTTTGACATTGACCTCATCAATTGGGGAACTGTCGTCACAAACCTCACAGTTTTCCATTGTGGAGGACTGTACCTTGCACTTTGGTGAGGAGGTCTCACTCCTGATGATGCAGTACTCTAGAGTCTCAGCTGCCTCAACAGTCTGCTTGACACAAGTTTCTCTCTCCACCACTTGCTCTGCATGGTCTTCACTTGATCTGGACATAGTTTGCCTCTCAACCACTGTCTTCCGAGAGACCACTGTATGCGAAGATGCGCTTGAGCTGGACGTTTGAATGCAGCGGCTTGCTCCATGTGCTCCTGGGATGTTTTTCCAGATGTCATATTCCTGGCAGTGACTGCAGCAGTGAGGACAGTGAGGATCCTCTGTATGTCTTTGGTAGCGTCTTGCAATGTAAGCCTCATCTTGCTCACCAGCAGAGATGATTTCAGATTCTGAAAAACTTCTATCACTAACTTGTGCAAAATAGGGGTCATTGTGTCCTTGGAGGACCTGACTGGTCCTGCTCGCTTTTTTTCTCACTTTGGTGGACCAATGTAATGTTTCGTCGTTCTCTAGCCGGAAGCGCACTTTCATTTCCATCGACAAACTGCCATCTTTATTGACACGAACACGTTTCTCTATATCATCTTCTCCCAGTTCATCAGCGGTGTGTGGGCAGGAATCCGCTTGATTCAGAGACTCAGTTCCATCAGGTAATGACTTGTCAGATGACACTGACTGCCTGGTGGATTTGGGGTCTGATTCCAGTTTTGTAACATTGACACTTTTCTTCGTTGGTCCTTGGTTTGCCATTGAGACATGAAACAACAGAAGAAAGAAACCAAAAGAAATCTCCTTTTACTTTAATAAAAGTAACAGTGCTAAGCGTCTTAGTAATAATTAATCTTAAAAAACGTAATTTAGTCAAACCGTTTCACGTACCCTCATGTCCTTCATTGCAGCCACTGGAGCGCGACCTCAAGCTCAACCTTGGAAGTTTGTCATCGGATGTTTTCCGAAGATTCTCCACGATGGACGGGTGGGAGGGCTCACGTCCCACACAAACAAGGAAACTGGGGCATTGCATAAGACTCTGAACATTGTCAATCTGAAACAGAGGAAGAGTAGGAATTAGTTTAGAGTGAGTCTGTTTACTGCTTGAAGTTTACAGTAAAATAAAGGTAATTAGCCAAGGGATTGCATGTATGTATATTTGATTTGAAACACTTTAGATCAAATTCCATTGACATGGCATATTTTTCATGGCTTTTACAGACTGGATTTAACCAGTGTTGATACTGTAATCATAATACATCCAGCCTATTTCCGTAATTCACTAAGGAAACTGCTGAACCACTAAAAAATAATTAAAATAAATCTTTTCTTTCTCATCATCATTGTCTCACGGCACTGTAGGTGTGACCAACACACCTACAGTGCAGAACACACAACACCAGTGTTGGACAAGTTAGTCAGAAACGGTAATAAGTTACTTATTACTGATTACTCCTTATAAAAGTAATACATTTACTTTACTTATTACTTTGCATCAAAAGGAATCAGGTCTGTTTCTCATCACTTTACTATATTACTTTTGCAACACAACCGACTTCCTAAAAAAGTGACGTACAGCCTGTTTAGCTCCCAAAACTGGATCCACTTTATTGGAACAACAACTTTGTTTTGATGGCTACTAATTTAAAGATGTGTTGAGGCATAGCAACACTATCAGTAGGTTCTTAGAACTTCAAGCTTAGCGATGCTCAAATCAAATACGCCTCTTGCAGAAAAAATATTGATCAGCACATGCACGTATATCTTATTGTCATATCTGAGGACAAAAAACACATCCCTTTCTAGTAACGCAGTAATGCAGCATTACTTGGATCAGTAACTGTAATATAATTACAGTTTTGGCGATTGTGATCCCTTACTTTACTAGTTCCTGAAAAAGGAATATAATTACAGTTCTGAGTCAATAAGTAATGCGTTACTTCACAACCCTGCTCAACACCTGCTCATAATAATACAGGAGGCCTGTTTCTCTGAGGTGGAGACTCCTCAATTCATTATATACACTTCACTACAAATATTATTTTATTTTTATGATTTATGTATGGTATGCAAGTATGGGTTTCGTCTTTTAAGTATTGTTTAAATTGATTAGAAGTGTGCGGTCATAAATTTTAAAACAATAATTTGCAGTCTGTTTTAGTTTGCTAGTTTGAACCAAAGCAAATAGGAAAAATGTGTATGAAAACATTCAGAAAACAAAAGTGGTGTGATGGGAATAATTTAATTGGGTCGAAGCAATGCCCCCCCAACTGAGCTCTTTAAATCCCTGCAAAAGGCTTTGAGTCAAGCAGTGAGTCAGGACAAGATAAAGGTCCTAATCCAGGATGATCTCAGGGTAACTTCACCAGATGACGGTGCATTCTTGCAGTGGTCAGTGGCCACTATCACTTGTATAAGCCATGGGTTTTGCCCAGCAGAATTTAAAAGTTGCTTAGTTTGTGAACGTGATGACCAAATGATGAATTCAAGCAGTGGTCTAAGCTTTGCATTGTGCTCCAACAGCTTCACTGCTTTGATTTATTCTGCTTTTGGACACATCTGACTGCTAAAATTTATAATACTACACAACAGGCTAACATAAAAGTTATGGCTAACATCATGCAGACTAATTATGATCATTCTCACCATCATAGCCATCACATTCTTCTGTCTCAGGTGTGATGACACAAGTGATTAGCCTGAAATGCTAAATGCCAATCTAGGGAATGAGTGCACACTGAGTGTGTTCTCTGTTCTCTCCTCACAAAGGCCCAATAAAAGCAGCTATTGTGCTTGCTTCCATACATCTTGGACCACATATTGATTTTAAGATTACATTGATTTTGCTTATTTGTGACCCATAAAACACTTTTCCTGTTGTGACATACTTCCTGAGATAAGATGGAAAGATAGATAAAACCTCATAAAGTCAATATGTATGTACAGTTTTTATTCTTTATATGTGGTGAAGTATTCTGTAGCACAAATAGTGCTACTTGTATTTATTTCATTTATTTGTCTTTAAACATTTTCAAGGCATTCATGGTGGAATTGGCCTACTGCTGCTTCTGTTTGCTATTGACAGCTTTGTAACTCCAAGACAATGTGCAGACAAAATACTGAGAGTTTTGTTGGTTTATTTTGTCTCTTGAGCAGTCATTTTTGATGAAAATGCAGTTTTAAGTTTTAGTCCGCTATTGGTAAAGACAGATGAATGGCTTCATCTGTGGTCACACGAAGCCCAGGTGAAGATAATTAATTGCCACTGCGGAAGAAACATTTCTGAGACGACTCTGGTATCAAAGACGAGGGAGGTGAGTTTCAACATTGACCTGTTTTTCCCTCCTCAAAAATAGCTCTGATTTGACCAAGATGAATGGAGTTCGGTAAGATACCTCAGTGTGTGTGAGGGAATATCCCTGTTTTATTCCCTCGTGCACACACACACACACACACACACACACACACACAC
>JAPQLA010000010.1:9610610-9621183 GCA_029822935.1 Naso vlamingii
CACACACACACACACACACACACACACACACACACGCATTATACATTTATCCCCCTAGACTTTGATCGTAAGAAACTAGTAAGTGAGAAGTATATAAGCTGATTTGATGTATTTGTTTCAAATGTAAATCTGTAAATATATTTGCATTTGTGTTTCCCCTTAGATTAAATAATTTTACTGGTAAAAGAAACTGGCCAGTCAAACACATAAAAAACACAAAAACACATAAAACAACAAACATAAAACTAATGATCATTTAGCTGCTGGCAAAGTCAGCAATGGGAGGTTTCTGTTCATTTTGATGGGATTTTAGAGTGAAAAAGTAGACTTTCCTGTTTTAGCAAAGCCTTGGCACAGTATGGAGTAGTTATCTATAAATTGCAAAAGCTTTTAGTGAGCATAAATTATCCCACTATTTATATTCAGTACAGTTTTTATGTAATAACAATCCTAATCCAGTACCACAAATAAATGAAAAGTATTTCTGATGTAATGTTATCTATTATCTTATATTACTTTAAAAAAAAAATAACTTAAAAGTTTTGCCTTTAACATTGATTTTTTAATTCTAAAATAGATACAATATTGAATTCTGATATTGAAAAAATCTGCCAATTTGTCATGAAATGACTTTATGAAATGGTGTCTTTGCAGTGGAGCTGATTTTGTGATCTGGAGGGGAATCAGTCCGGTCACTAGAGGCCTCTCTTTCATTCTGGTTTTCAGTCTCAGGCATGAATTACAGCTATGAGTGGCAGCACTTCAAACATATTTTTAGAGTACTTATTTTAAAGCTAAGTTATTGTAGACGATTCGTTATACTGTTCAGATTTCAGATTTGATCATTCTTTTTATTAAACAGAAGGGGAGGTATTTACTTCAGACAGTTCCACCAAAAACAGAAGTCTTCTGACCTCATAACAGAGCTAAATCTCAATCTGCTGCTTATGTTAGAGACTGTAAAGGAAAATCATAGCATGAAAACTAAACCTCCTTCTTCAGATAATCCTCTGACTCCAGGTGTTTGACCTCACCTTGCGGCCATCCAGAGTGTACAGCTTCCTGATGTGATACTGCATGAGCTCCGAAACTTCCTCTAAGAAAAGCCCCAAACTGCGCAGACTCCTGCGGTTCAGGACAATGGTCTTCCTGAACGAGGGGTCGCTGTTCTTCACCAGCACCACCCTCTTGTTGTACCTGTGATGCTGAACGTGGCGGTGGTGGCCTAAATGCACTGCAGGGTGCTCCTCAGGCCTGCTCAGCCTCCTGAGAACATACTGGTGTGGATGATGGTGGTGATATGGTGCGTGAGGGTGGTAAAACGGTGTGGCCTGTGTCTCGAGTGCCTCCAGGGCCTGAGCATGTCTACAATCGGAGCAAAGGTAGCATTCCTCCAGAGCGTCGTGATGAGCCACCATGCCATGCTTGGGGATCTGCGGCAGCTGGGTGTGATGCTTGAAGGTGTGAGGTGACTTGTGGGAGCCTTCACCACCTACAGCATTGAAGCACTGGAAGTTGCGTTTGTGGGAGGACATTTTGGATGGAGGTCTCCCTGCTTTGGATGAAGGTGCTCTTAGGTGAGCAGATGAGAGGGGCGGGTCAGCAAAGGCAAACTGGCTGTCATGTTTCTCCTCTGCTGACTAGATGGTGTTGCACCACACATCTGCATGGCCCCCAATCATCCCTGGCTGAAAAATAAATAAATAAATAAATAAATAAATAAAAACCAGGAGGCAAAAAAAAAAAAAAAAAATTTAAGTGATTAGTTGCATGTTCAAGGCAAACAAACAAAAATAAATACATGACAGAAACGCCTGTTTCCTCTACAAGCAACTCTGCAAACCTGCGTGCAAACTTGTCCTTGGACTTTATGCCCCTTTTAGCCTTTCCTAGTAACCCAGCATTCCTGTTTGGCATCTTCTCTAAAGTACTTAAGTCTAAAATAATGTCTTAACATGTTTGTTGAGGGCTGACACAAAGCTTATCTTAAAAAGAAAGTCCTTGCAAAGAGTTGTTCCACATTTAACTAGAAGTACTAAGTAAAAGACTACAAGATTTAGGGCCTACTGTTTTATTCTTAAAGACATCACAACGCAAATCTGAGAATCAATAATATTCAGACACCTTAGAACCTGGATGACCGAGAATCTTTGCAAACATCAACATGGCAGACAGTTATTTTGTTGTGACAAGATTAGAGACTAACATGCTCTTGTATTCTTGTTGATATAGGCCCATTTTTTATACTTATTATGCAATTATTTATGTACACTATGTTATTGCACTTGAATTGCTCTCAAATTTTGAGCTCAGATATTTAAAATCTTTATTAATCAGTACTTTTCCTTTGCCAAGTTAAAGGGATGTTCCAGAATTTTTTGACATAGGGCATAATTTCAATATTCCTATTGATAGAAACCATTTTCAGCTCATGTGATGCAGTACAGAGTTAGGACGGTTTCTCGCTAGCCGCGAATGCTAATGCTAGCGCAAGTCAATGGACGTAGTTTGACTTCCAAAATTATTCTACAAACACCAAAATTAACCTCAATAGACTGTCGTCACATTCGACTTGCTTTGGGTGCCCTGTGGAGTGTTTGATCAGAGTTTGGTAAAAATTGCTATTGGTGCCATTGACTTGCGCTAGCATTAGCATCCCTGGCAAATGGCGAACAATCCTAAACTCCGTACTGCATCACATGAGCTGAAAATAGTCTCAATCGAAAAGAACAGGACTGGAGAAGTTGAATATTAGGAACTATGTCAAAAATTATGGAACTTCCCTTTAATTCATGTGACAGATGTGGTTTATCATAATGCTGATTAAACAGCACGAATCTTGTACAGGTGTACAGTGGGCGGGTCACAA
The DNA here is from genome assembly GCA_029822935.1 of Naso vlamingii. NCBI lineage: Eukaryota > Metazoa > Chordata > Actinopteri > Acanthuriformes > Acanthuridae > Naso > Naso vlamingii. The sequence continues at coordinate 9,613,480 of JAPQLA010000010.1, forward strand.
TAAAAGGCTGCTCTTAAATGTGCAGTTTTATCGTGAAAAAAGACTTTTTCAGATCTCATGATTTGGGTCTCAGATACGCATGTTTTAGGAATGGTGGAGAAGCTTTGTCTCATGCAGTGTGACACATCTCCTCTGCAAAGAGCTGAACAGGTTGTTGATTATGGACTGTGGTTTTGTGTGTCCACTCTTCTTTACTGGCAAAGTTGCTGGATATTACCAAACTTAGAACAGGTTGATGTGGAGCATTCACAACATGCTCAGTGTGTGACATGTTTGGTGAGTGTGCGAGCCGTACAAGAAGTGGAGTGATTTCAGCTTCCAGGAGTCGTGTGCAGATCTTTGCTTCATGGGGCCGTGTATCATCATGCTGCAAGATGAGCTGATGCAACTGGATGAATGGCATCACAATGGATTGCAGTATCTCTTTGCATTGCAACTGATAAACTGCGATGTACCTGTGCTTGTTGTCCAAAGCTTCAGCCCACTTGAGTTGGCGACAGTGCAGTCAGGTGAAGTCCTTTGTGTGGAAGACCAACACAAAGATGAGCTTCCCTTAGAAGATTTCTGACATTTTGTGCAGAAATTCTTTGAAATGTGCAAACTAATAGTTGCATCAGCTTTCCTGGCACTATTCTTGGATGTTTTTGCAGTTAAAGAAGCCAGATATGGAGGTCTGGGCTGGCATGGTTACACATGATTTGCTATTGTGAGGCCACTCTCAGAAACTACACTGAAGACGGATTTTAATACTTTAAAGAACATTTAATTCATGTGCAACAAGCTTTGGTGGAGATTCCTGCAGTCAGCATGTTGAATGCATGCTCCATTACAATTTTTGATGTCTTGTTTATGTACAGTTACCTTTTACTGTGAGCAGCCTGATGCACACCTGTGCAATCACCTTGCTGGTTAAGCATCTCGATTAGTCACACCTGTCAGGTGGACGGATTAGCTCGGCAAAGGAGAAGTGCTCACTCACAAGGATTTCAACAATTTTGTGTACAAAATTTGACAGCAATAAGTTTTGTGTGCTGAGAAAAATAGGAGCAAAACAAAAGTTCTGCATTTATATTTTTTGTTCGTTGTATATTGGTTGTCTCAGAACAGACAAATGCATCTAGGCTAAGAATAGATTTATTCACAGTTTAGCAGCTCCTAAAATCACTTGCCATCGCAAATATCTGCTACATTTTTAAACGGGATACACATGACACGGTGGTTAGATACTGCATGTACAGACTGCTGAGGAGATCAGAGAGTAAATGAAGAAAGGGATAATGAGGATACAGCCGCAAATAAATCCTCCAAGTGACTTTAAATAACAAGCTTAAGTCTCTGCATGCAGGGAAAGTGGACATTACCTCTGTGATTGCAGAAAGAGCTGGTTGAGATTGTGTTTTCGTCAGTGAGAATCAATAATGCAGGGATTACCCATAAAAAGCAGCAATATCTGCAAAAAGCACCATGCATTCTTACTGTGACAATTCGAGGAGGTGAAGATAATTCATTGTTGCCTGACAGAAAGGGACGCGAGCTCACTATGAAATTAAAAATAAAAAATGAGTCAAATTCTGTGACTCAAAAATAGGCCAAGCTTGACTGACACATACAAAGAGCAGGTTTGGCTGTTGTCCTTGTTCTTGTATTAGCAACGTTAGAGACGCACAAGTAAAGCAGCAAGTGTTGTTAGCCGAGGAAAGAAGAGTCCCAGATGCTGTAAAATACTCTCGCACAGTGAGTCATGTTGCCAACCTCTGCCTTTAATTCTTCTTGTTGATCTGTCCACCCATTCAGAGCCAACAAATCAATTTGATCGACTATAATTTGACTAGAAAAGGTTATTCTGTCCTCCTTAATCCAGGATTATGAAGATAGATTCTATTTCTGTTTACTGAGTTTAGACTTTGGAACATTTTTCAGTTAATAATGTTAAAATATTAATCATATAATCTGTGTCTGACAGTGAGGTAACCCTGTTTGTAGCCACAATCAGTTTCATGACTTTAGGAACAAGACAAAGCATACGCCAACGTAAAATTGCAAGCATGCATAGCTACTCACAGAAATAATAACACATTTTTTTCTATAAAATTTTAATTTAGGAGGTGCTTTTTGCAGGATGCAAACATGTACAAACTCGTATGAACACATCTGTTAAGATAACACACCATCTGCTCAGTTTGTTGCAGAGTGTCACTTTATATTTAACATGGCAAAGACATTTTTTTTCCCTGCAAACTACCTGCAGCAAATGTAACGCCTGTTTCTACTCAGTGGATTACAAATGCAAGAGCTATTTTCTTTACTCGCCATGACCAGGAAACATATGTGGCCTTGGTTCTCTTGAATAATGCTATTTATCCCCAAGGTGTCATGTTTGCCAACTGAGGCTCCTTTAAAAGTTCAAACAAGGAAAATAAAATTCACATCCTGCATCCAGGCCAGCCCGAGTTCAGCCAGTTTAACACGAATCACAGCATCCTTTCATTGTGCAAAAAACACAAACTACAAAACAAACATGACTTGAGCTGTTTGACATGCAGTTTGCAGTGTCATTTGTTCACCTATAAGTACGTTTCTATGCAACTTACATTTAATGTACAAGGGTTAAAACAATCCAGCCAAAATGTGCAGCATATTGCATAAGTCTGTTCAGTATACTCACATGATCCACCGACAGGAAAGAGCCAAAGTGAAAATAAATAGTTCCAAAGCAAAAGCATGTACGATGTAAAGTCCCAAAGGAACAGCAGAGCTGTTGCAAGCAGGTGAATGACAAGAAACCAGTTCAAAAGCCTCCGTCCAGAAGCGGGCCTACCAGCTAATCAGATACATGGGAAGCTAAGGATAGAATGAAAAGCCTCACTAATCACTCTGAGATTGGACTGAAATCTGCTGAGGCTTTGGACACATGACTTGGACTTCACCATTGCATAAAGGGAGTTAAACAAGCTTTCAGAGAGCACCTGAAGGCTCAGTGACAACCTATGACTGTGCATGATGTTCTTTAATCTCACCTTTTTTGCCATATATATATATATATATATGATTCTTACAGATTGTGAATCTTTTAAAGCAAATCTGTGATTTGGGGCACAAATAATTTGACTTGCATATAAAGTGAAAAAAGAAGCACATTTTTGTTGTATTTACTTCATTTCCTAGAGCAGAGAGCAGAGCTCTTCCTCATTAGGTCTTCATATAGAAGTGAATTATATTCGCAGTATTCGTCACAGTGACAGGAATGACAGAGAGCCACAGATTCACGTCAGTTAAAAGCAAAACAAACACAAGTTGTGGTCTGACCAGTGTGTTTTTCTCTTACTGTCAAATGTCAGTCAGTGGGCTGAGGACAATGAAGGGACTATGTCTCCTTCATTACGGATTTCTCTCTGTGGAGCTCTGAAGTTCAAGTTCAAAACAGAAAAATTTGTCTTTTATTATCAAGGGAACGACATCTGATATTCCTCTATTTTATTTCCAACATATTAATAAATTATGGCAAATAAATGCTGTGCAAAGACAATTTATTCAGTGTTTTATTTCATCGACATGTTTTAAACAAGTTGGGAAACGGACAACAAACAAGTGGAAAGTTATGGTTTAAAAATGGGTGAACAGGTTCGTTGGTAACAGGTGATAATATCATGACTGGGTATGAAGGATGGGATGAAGGTCACCACTTTTGTGCATGTAATATAATTATTTAATTTGTTGTGCAAAGTGAACATGCATTTACAACTAACTAGTGCTAACTGGCTCTTTATAAGTCTTTTAAAAGCAATTATTAATGCCATTTTTTGGCTGTTAGGGGGTTATAGTGGTTAATATTTTCAGTCATGTGCACCGACTTTCTTGCTTGCTATCAATAAGCAATAATTAGGAGATCATTGAACCAAAACTTTAGTAGTTGTAGAGTATGATTTATGCAGACGAAAGCATAATTACTGATGAAGTCGCAATATGCCTGCTAATAAGCAACTTGTTGATCATGAATATGTGAACTTTACTATTAAGAGTTACATTTATTAAATAATTCACATAATTGTTATTAAAGAAAACTGACTCAGGAATGTGAACACTGTTTATTTTCCTCTTGAAACTCCTCCTTCATTGTCTGAGAGTTCATGCTGTGTTTCTGTTTCCCTTCAAAACTGTATTCTTGTGTTGTTTGACATTTAGCGACATGAACAACCACACAAGCGTCAGAGATGATCTGTGATATTCATTAAATCAGACATTAAATCAGAGCAGATACGATTTTACATACAGCATAACCAACGCCCCACAGAAGAGCTGTGTCACATCAGGGTCATACCAAGACAAATGGGCGAGGATGGCTGTGTTCAAATTACCCAGGCCTATTTATTTTCCAGGGCACTGTGATGCTAATAAGAGAAGCTAATTAGCTTCCTCCAATCCACCGCCTGGTTGGCAAAGTCTCCTCAGACAGATTGATGTGGAAGAGCATATTAAATGCCACTCACAAGGCCAAAAACACATTCATATATTCACCTGCAATTGTTACACTTAAAAGTTGGACTTTGTGAAGCTTTTTTTAGGGACTGTTCTTTCCTCGCCTAAATATCACCTGCATGGGGTCAGCGCGCTCTTTCCAAGAACAAAGGAACTGCCACAGAAAAAATGAGCAGGAGCCCTTATCAGAGGCTCACAGACGGTACACCGACCCCTCACTGTGATGCTGGGAGTTTCAAGAAGTGCTTCATCACAGGAGCACCCACTCCCACAAAGCCTATGCACGCACGCGCACACACACACAGACACACACACACACAGTGGGGCAAGCCCTCATGATGCCATCTGTGTTCACTCTTAAGGAGCTTGAAGGGTCACAGTGAGGTGGAGTTAACTCGAGGTGGGCAGATTTATTGTGTCCTGACTCATGGGAGGGTAAAGCAGAAAGGTCCCCCTGCTGAGTCATGACAGTGAGTGAGCAACTCAAAAGAAGTGCTGAGAATGTGGTTTTGTCCTTTGACGGAGGGCTTTTCCTGTGCAAGGAAGGCGCCTCCCCCTCACTCCTTCGAGTCGAAAGAAAGACGTCATGACCAGTTTGAGTCATGATGGTGATTCATGTTTTAATTAAATGTCTGAATCCTAAAACAAAAATGTGCCCAATTCAAAGACATCCACAGGCACCCTCTCAGAGCTTAAAGGACCACTCCAGAGTTACTACATGTTCTGCACACGAGGCCACATAGGTTACATTAACCCCGCCCATTTTTCCTAAAATAGCTTTATTTATAAGATATGGTGTTTGTTTATATTTTCTCCATGTTCAGTAAACGTCACAGAAAGTAGCTGAAAATGTGTGACAGCGTTAGCTCAAAAGAGCGTCTGTGTCAAAATCCACACTCATATTCCAGCTAGGAAGGCAGCACTTGGAAGGAACTATTTTTCCAGGCGTAATAACTTTGGTCTTCACGGCTCCTGGCTCCTCTCTCTCTCTCTCAGCAATTTTTGACCAAATAAACGCAGACGTTCTCTTTAGAAGGGTGAATTTTCTATACCTAGCAACTTTGTGTCCTATAATGTTTCTATCCCCTGTTTCAACATGAATGGCAGTGAATGGGCTTTAAAAATGCAGCCTGACATCTACTGAAGTAACACATGGTCACATTTGTACAACTACATGTGTAGAAGATAGGGGCGATCTCTGCTAATGATGACACCTCAAAAGATTCCCAACTTGTTGACTACTTATGCTCTAAGTACCCGACAAGCTGGGTTTCGTAGTTTGGCAAATACTGATGAGTTGAGAATGAGACCCAGAAATCAAGTTTTTCTACAAAGTAGACCTTAAATGTCTCATAAAAATAAAATCCCAGACTTTTCACACCACATTTGATTTTTGATTTTAATCAATGTTTTAAAAAAATACAAAGGAAGAAGAAATGATTTATAATATATATAATTTTTTTTATTTTAAACAAACATGAACAAACAAATTTCACTTATTGAAGCTGAGAGATAGCTGTAGGCTACCATATTAACCCTTGTTAAAGGGGAAATCGATTTTAACGATTTTCATTTTTTAACATCCTCCAAACAAACTAATTTGAATTTCGATTTAAAATCGATTTATTGCTCAGCCTTACTTTATGGCAATCAGTTTTTTGAGATAATCTGTATTTTTTGTACTATTTATTTTGCTGATGATGTAGGAAAATTTATCTAAAAATTCTACATCAACAAAAGAGGAATAGATTGTTTTAATTGGACAGCAAACTCAGTCAAGATTTTAAAAAAAAAAAAAAGGAATCGCTGACCAGTTCACGTCTCCTGTGGATGATAACACTTATGTTTGATTAGTGCACCAAAATACCTTCTGGGAAACGTTCAAAGGAGCTCTACACGAGTATTCAGAGAGAATTGTGGATCCTGTGACTTTTAAGCTTTCAGGAAGTGAGGGCAAAACGCTCAACTTGTCAATTCTTTCCTCCATAGAAGTTGACTCATCGTCATAGAAACATTCAGTCAGAGCCTCCAGCTGGAAGCCTGTGACAGCCATCGCTGCTGTTTGAGCTGCAATGAATCAACAAGAGAGCAGAGAGAAAATAATTTGTCCAACACTGGCAGGATGTTTTTGTGAAGAGATCTTCTAAAGTACACACATGGTCAAATTTAAAAAATATTTTCAGAAGATCGGGGTGATCTCTGCTAATAATGACAAGTCGAAAATAGACGATTGTCCCACAAAGTGTTACAAATGATTTCCTCGATCCTCAATCTGCATTAACTTGAATTAAATATGATCAAAAGTCCTTCAGACTCCTGTCAGCTGTTTGTCTTGCATCATGTGAACGTAAGGAGGAGGATCACAGTTGCAGCAGGACGCTCACACGTGTGCACTGCTGCTCAGGCTTAGCACTCCCCCCTCCTGGCTGCAGCTAAAATACCATCTAATTAGTGAGCAACCTGCTGTGCAGCACAACTCCTGCTGCGTTAGACACAGTCCTATATGAAAGCTTTACACCCAAGAAGTCGAAGCCTTGATAAATGGCCCCACTTAAAGGGCAAGACATGAAGCTTTTAACCCAAGTCACATGAAATAAATACTCTCAATTAAATCACTAATTATAACAAACAAATCTAACATTGTTAGATCTAAATCTAACAAAGTTAACCTCACATGATACATAAATAAAGTAACTGCAGTGTTTATGGAAACAAACTGTACTAAAGTGCAACAGCATATGCTCTACCTTTCTGGTATTTATTTTTGTTTCTTCTATTTATTTATTTATAAATGTATGTATTCATATGTCCAGTACCACAAGTAAATGTATTTTTATTTTATGAAGGTTGTTTTGTGTTTACTTCCACACTTTACTTCAAATATTTACATCATGCTATATAGACCTACCAAAAAAACAAACAACTTTTAAAAACCTCTTATGATAAAATATTATATCCTGTAATAAGGAATGTATAATATAATCAACATAATCAAGCAGCTAAACAGCAAGTAAATAATACAAATAAACATTTTTTCTGATACTTCTATACGTTGCACCAATGATACAACTTTTTTTTAAGTTTAGTATGGCTAAAGTTGTCTTTAATTCATGGAGTGATTTCAAAATAATATTTGGAAATATTAACCTGAGGAAAACACCTTTAATGGATCACCATGTCCCTGCAAGTGATGAAAAGTTTATTAAATCTAATTAAACTTTAGGAAAT
>JAPQLA010000010.1:9628895-9641064 GCA_029822935.1 Naso vlamingii
TGTGTGTGTGTGTGTGTGTGTGTTTGATCAAGGGTACAGGCGGCCGCGGCTTTGCCTTTGACAAATTGACAGGTAGTGGATCAGTTCTGGTACGAGGCATTATGGGTAAAATATGGACCCATGCAGGACTCTGAAAGGAGAAGTTTATTTTTTTGCACATTAAAGCTTATAATTAGGATATTGACGATCATATACGATGCTCTACAGCATTACTACGATGAACGCTGCAGTCCTGAGAGCTGGAGCTCCTTGTTGAGGTCACTGCCAGCTGAACATGGCTGAAAACAACGGAGGCTTAGGGGCATTTCAAGTGCTTTGACTAACCGTTGAAAAATTGTTAGTTTCAAAAGATGAGACCATCGCCAAATGCTTAGTGGTGTCCTCTCATGTTACAACACTATAACACGAAGTTGAACAACAGCTTTTAACCCAGAAACGGCTCCTTCAGCTGCTGCAGGAAACAAACAAGTCATTTCTAGCTTGTTACCAGTTTAACTTCTTATTTTAGTGTTGGAACCTGAGAGGACACCACTAAATATTCTGGGACTGTCTCATCTTATAAACAAGCGTTTTTTGACAGATTGTTGAAGCACTTGATATATGCCCCCAGGTTTTGGTTGTTTTCAGCCATTTGCAGCCAGCCGTGGCCTCAGCAAGGAGCTCTATCATTCAGGACTGCACCGTTCATCACAATGATGCTGTAGAACTTTGAATATGATCATAAATATCCTTATTAGAGGGCTTAATGTGCAAAAAACAAACTTCTCCTTGAAAGCATATTAGAACAGTGCTTGTGAGTTATAGTCTAAAGTGATGATTTTTTGATGATGCTTGAGTCTTTGTCCTTGCCCGTGCTACAGTGTCCTACCCTGAGGTGGTGGATGTGATTGTTGACACATTGTAGGGAGTCTGCAGCCGCACCCTGAGCTGACCCTGACAACTGTGGGGCCGATGCTGCACCAAAGACTACTTTCTCACCCTGCATGCCTGGGGCACCAACCTCACAAAGTATGCTCGCACTCAAATGAACCCTCCACAGGGTTTTGAACCCCTGCAGGCCCAAAGGGTAATGATCTAACCCCAAAGAAATGAGCATGACATGGGCCTGCTGCAAACACTGGTGCTTGATAAATGTTGTCACTTGAGTCAGTTTAATCACATTCACAGCAAAGTGTGTCAAAAACAGGTTTGTGGTTGATCATGGGTGCAAGCAAAGGTCACTTTTGTTATGTGTTTTCTGGTGTAAGAAAAAAACGCGTCATGGATGTTTGTGGTGGGTCTGTGGTCAACGTACAACAGGCCAGGTTGCCAAAGCCTCTCCTGAAAAATGGCGGGTAAGTAAGGACGAGTAAGTAAGATGCTAATCAGCATGGCAGTGTTTCCTCCTGCTTGCTGAACAGCGGGTTCCCTTCCCTCTCTCTGGCTCTTTAATGCAGGGCCCAGCCAGGCCCAAACATCCTGACGGAGAGAGGCTTTTCCCTTATCAGTCAGGAAACACCGCTCCTCCGCCACATCCTCTTTACAAGAAGCACGACTCAACCGTTCCCAAAAAATGCAGGAAGACCAGCCAGACTCCAGGATTTGTCAAAAGCCCCCTGAATTCCTTTTATCGAAAAAGAAAAATTCAAGAGAACAGAGAGGGTGAGAGGGGAGGAGTGGGGAGGAGAGAGTGGGGAGGTGTGTGTGGTGGTGGTGGTGGTGGGGGGGGCTGGTTGGAGAAAAATGAGGAGGGTGTAAAACAGTCAGCGAGGCCCTGGGATTTATTTTTTTATTTATTTTGCACAGATTACGAAAGGTCTGCATCAGCAAGATAGAACGTGGGGTGAGGGGGTGGGGGTGGACGGGGGTGGGATGGGTGGGGGGGTTCCAGAGTACCTAAGAATGGCACCCAGAATAAGACTCTGGGAAAACAAAAGACGGTGGAGATGGAGGCGGGCGGCGACGGCTGTGCCTGTTTTACACTAATCCTCTGAACCGGGATGAAATGAAAGCGAGAGGCGACGGATGGAGGAGGATGATGCGATGGAGGGTGGAAAAAGCGAGCAGGGGAGTGGGTGTCAGAACGGGCCACGGACTGCACCCAAAAATAGAAGAATACGTGACACTGAGTTCAAAGATGGACACCATTTGTGTGGGAAAATTTGTAGATAAAAAAATTTAAATCAGGAGTTCTGATTTCTTTTATTGTTTTTATTCAGGAGTGTGTATGAATTAGGTGAAATGTGTATTTATATATATGAGAAACGTTTCCTCCTCTCCTGCACCATTCATTTGAGTGTCTCATTTGTGGGCGCATTCTCCAGATAGCAACTGCATTAATATAAAAATTGAACTTTATTTTAAATTATTGTCTTTCACAAACCTAAATCAGCATACAGTTATAGTTACCATTATTATTTTTCAACGTCGAGGTTATGATTATATATTATTAAGTACTTGAGAAGAAGTATAAACGCCTTTTTTCTTCATTATACACGTTTCTGTTAAAATTGCATAAGAATTGTCCAACTAAAACCTCATTCAATTACAACTACTGAGGTAAAACTCCCAAACTAATGAGAGAGAGAACATATGATACAAACATTCAAATGGAAAGCGTCGATAATAGCAATACAGTTAAGCATTTATGCAAAACATCAAAGGACTTAAATTAGCTTCTTAAGAGCATCTGTACATGCCGCAGTGGCAACAGTAACTGATGACATTTACAAGTGGACGACAAGTCTTCTATGATTGTTCCTCTGGTTTTAGAAATTTCATGACAACTGGAGGTGGCATACTATAGTATTTTGTGTCTGCATCCCTGAGTTGTCCATCTCCCTTCTCTTCATATTCCCTCCAAATTGCTCTTTGTTCTTTCCTCGGCTCCAGACAATCATATTGCTCAGTAATCAGTCCAGGTTTAAATCATGGTGGGAGGAAGTTGCTCGTAGATGCTAATACGAGATTTGAAATTACAGACAAGAGCACACAGAAAGCTTTCCCTTAGCACCCAAGTGCAACATCGTCCCACATTTCTTAACCCACTTGAAACCCTGCAGCGTCTCTGATCAGTCACAGGTATAACCAAGCTTACGAGATGCCGTAGTTGTTGTAGTAGGCCGCCGTTGCGTCCGCCAGCACAGATATGAGGCTGGTTTCCGTGCTGCTGCTGCTGCTGCTGCTGGGACACGACGTGGCAGAAGCACTGGCGGCAGCCACCTGGATGTGTCCTGTGACAGTCATGCTGCCACCCTGCTCGGGGTGGAACCCGCTCCCAGTGGAGTTCAGGTACTGGTCAAACTCATTGCGGTCCACCTCACCCAGAAGCTCAGCCTGGCTCAGCTGGTCCAGAGTCTCCAGGTGACCCTGTGTCTCCGGTGGGGGAGACAGCTGACCAAGGTGGCCCTGGTGGAGCCCGTGGTGAATCTGGGGGAAAGATGAGGTACTGTAGTAAGACAGCGGGGGGCCAGGGATCAGTCCACCGCCACCAGATTGGGACATGTGAGAGATGTGACCTATGTGTGTGCCCCCACAGTGGATTTGGGTCTGCGTGTAGTCAGTGTGGTAGGGGGGAGGGCTGCCCATGTGTGGCTGATTCTGGTGGTGCTCATCAGGACAGGAGGCTGAGGAAGAGCAGGAGACGGAGGAGCTACCGGTTGTCGAATAATAGGAAGGGGGTACGTGCTCGTGGTCCATCGCGTCTAAGGGGGACATCTCAGGGGGGGTGGGCAGGCCATAGGGGTAGGTGTCAAAGCTGCTGTTGGAGCCCGCTGGGTCTCTGAAGCTTCGGACGCTTGGCAGAGCGGGGCTGGGGCTGGAAAACCTGCCGCTGACACCGTTAGGACTGCCCTCGTCTTTGTCGAGGGGGTGACAGAGGGCTCTCTGGTCAGGCAGGGCGTTCTGGTCAGGGGCCAGGCCGCTCAGGAGGAAGCCTGGGTCCACGCGCTTGCAGATGCGTTTCAGCTGCTTCTTCCGGCGAGGCCGATACTTATAGTTGGGGTAGTCCTGCATGTGCTGCACCCGGAGCCTCTCCGCTTCCTCCACGTAGGGCCTCTTCTGAGGGGGAGTCAGGGCCTTCCATGACTTGCCTGCAAGAAGAGGAGAGAGAAGACGTTTTACATTTTCAGTAAAAAGAATTGAAATTTGCTTCAACACAACAGTTTCTCATTAAATTGAAATAATGTTAATAAACTTGTAAACATTTGTTAATATGTTTGCAATCACCTTTAAAATCGTAGACTGGCTCTCTTTAATTAAAAAAAATTTAAATCATATTATATTAATATCATAAGATTTTTTTTCAATAATAAAAAAAAATATACAGAAAAAAGACAAAATGAAAACGCAGGGCTCCCCCTACTTTATAAATAGGCCTACATATAAAAAACACATTTGTCCTTTAGACTAGCCTCCTTTTTGTGTGACATAAAAAAATACGTCCGATATTTAAATTTTAAACAATATTCAGCTTCCTCTTTGTTTTTCTTTAATATAAAAGACTTTCCCTCAGTTTATAAATTTCACATTAGAAGATACACACGAGAGCCAGTTTTACTATCAGCCTGTCACTGAAGACACATTTTACAAGAATTTTAGGGAGGTTTAAATGATTTCCGATGTGCCAAATTTGCAGCTTAACGTTAAAAACAATAACCCAAAAGGCTTTGACGCAAATTCGAACAGTTCTCTCCTCTGTGATCATCCGAACGAATTTTACGGTTAGACGACACAAGGTTCAGAATTCAGGTAAAATTTGGCAACGCGCTTCACACTTTTGACCGTGAATTTAACTGATTAAGGGACTTGGTCACCTAATTACGAATAAAACCTTTTTTTCTGTTTCTCTTAAATATTTTTTCACGTTTCATTAGGTTTCATGTCAGCTTTGGAAACAAAACTTCAAACTTGTGTAACACAGCCGAGGCCTGAGGTTGGCTACAAAGTGTGGCAAGTTCAAAAATACTACTACTACTACTACTACTACCAATAATAATAATAATAATAATAACAAAAATAATAATAATAATAAGTAACTCACCCAGCATTTTGCTGAGCTCGGCGTTGTGCAGGTCGGGATTTTGAACCGCCAGCCGTTTGCGCTCATCTTTGGCCCAAACCATGAACGCGTTCATGGGCCGTCGGATCCGCGGCTCCGGCGCCTTGTCTACGGGCGTCCTGTGCGGGCCGTGTCCGTCGGGCACGTCCCCGTCTCCTGGAGGACACTCGAAGGACTCCGGCCAGGACGAGTACGCGCTGATGAGGGCTGCCATCTGCGCGCTCTCTCCTCTCCAAACTTAAGACGCGCAGTTCACTCTGTCACTGACAAGTTCTCAGTCAAAATCTAATGTTCTTAAAAAAAAGAAAAAGAAAAAAGAAAAAACTACATAAACTGCTCTTTAAAAAATAAATCCAGGCTGTTTCACACACTGAGATGAAGAGAGCTACAAGCTTCAGTGAGATGTCAGAGCAGGTTTTTAGGGGAGAAAGCGCAGATGTGGCCGCGGCTCCTCCTTCAGAGTTATATGATTCAGTCTTTCCTGGTGGATGGGGGGGAGCGCTTTATATTTGAGGAGCAGGTTCCAGGAGAAGCCCCGCAGGACTCTCGGCTCCTCCTTGATTGCGAGTTGAGAGCCCCGTGAAAGGGAAGAGAGAGAGAAAGAGAGAGCAGCATTTCAACACTGATAACTACTAAAACTGGCCTCGTAACCAAACAACACTGAACACTTTCCACTGACTGATTAAAAAAAAACAAAGTCACTGTGCAGGTTTTGATCAGTTTTTCTTGGTCAACATTGATTTTTCTTCTATTTTTAGAAGCTGTGGTGGCAGCAAAGTTTGTCAAACTAGAATTAAAGCAGAAATCATTTGTATTAATGGGGGGAAATCCTGTCTGTTATTTAACAAACAGGTTATGTTGGTGCTGCCGCCATGACGAGGAGACATTTGGCAACTTCAGTTTTTTTTAGGCAACAAGGAAAACCTCACCTGACAGACTCAGCCAACCTGTTCTGCACTTCACAACATTACACGGATAATTGCATCAAATTGCATTTCCAGATCACAAGCATATCAGGGTGTGATGGCTCACACATCGCCTTCTCTCTTATTTTGAAACTTTCTCAGACAGAAAAAAGTCCATTTATGCCAGTTTGGTTGCAGATCATTTAAAAAAAACAAAACAAAAAACAACCCTGATCACATCTGTGGGTGAGAGGAGATAAAAACCACTGAACACACACTACAAACAAATCAGTTTCCTTCTGTGGCCAGAGGCGGGTGCATATCAAATCCAGGAGTTCCTGTTGACAGGATACTCTTGGGCTGCCGCCATGGAGTAGCTCACACTCTCACACACAAAGGCACACACGCACACACACTGTTCAAATGCAGCTACTGATCACAGGTCAGATTGTGTCTCAGTTTGTAATATTTATAGATGAGGGAGTAACCTGCTTAGAAACTGTGGTTTTATCTCTTTAAATGAAAGAATTTTCTGCTTTCTCTTTGTTGAGCCACAGACTGCATGAGTTTTAAATTTGAACTGGAGTGTCAGCTTTAGCTTTGTGTGAAACTTGCCCCCCCACAGGAAGAGGATACAGCACCTGAAGCTACAGATTGTGCACAGAGCAGACACATCAGTGATATAGTGGGCCACACGGATGGGAAGTCAGCACAGCAGAGCAAGTGTGAGGAGAGTGAGGCTGCATGTGCCGACAGCAGGCTGGCAACACCAGACTGAAGTTTCACATCGCATTTACAATTTAGAGCTGTGAGTTGGGGGTTTCACCCGCTGTGTGGGCGGGAGCTGCATCAGCCTGCTGTTGTTCACCCTTTCAGAGTAAAAGACGTGGATACTGAAGACGGGGCTCGATGAGGCTCAAAACAGAACTGTTATTGAAGCAAGGTCACACACACACACACACACAGCAGTTTATGAGTGAATTCCAGTGGTGAGCATTGTGAGGCCAAACCTACACCTTTATCACTTACATTATTTATCTTCAACACACATTAACTGCTCTTATGCACACCAGTTCATTCCAAGTCTTTTGCCTATAAGAGGCTACACAGCCTAGCACGTGCCTACATCTCTGAGCTTCTGATGCCGCACATACTGTCTGACCTCTAAGCTCTTCAAATTAGAACCTCTAGCTATCCCACCAACTGATCAGAATCCCAAGCAGTTCTTGGCCGTTTTATGCCTCTGTCACATTTTCACTCACTGTGGGGTCATTTGTTTCTGAGATATAAAGCCCTGCACCTCTATGGATTCAGGACAACCATGGCAAGAGAAAGAGGTAACTCAACAATGTCTCCTGTGCATTGTGACAAAGTTAGAATGCTCTAAACCATGAAAAAAGAAAAATCGAACATTGAATTTCTCTGTTTTTTTAATTTACAAAAATTAAAAAATAAGCAATCAGTACATGCAACATATTTTTAGGTGCTTTCAAGTCTGAGAAACACAGGAAAAATATTTTGGTGGCTCTACATACATGCAGGAGTAATCCTGCAGCCTGTATTCATCAGATTACACTGAGAACCAGGGCTGACCATAAGTATGTGTAATGTCATCTTTTCTTTAAACAGATTAGATCAAATTGGTATCGAAAAAGTGTCGTTTCAGGAACCGGTAACAAAGTTGACATATCAGTGTTGGTACAGGTATCAAATGTTTCTTGACGATACTTAATACATAATGTCAGTGTCAATATCAACTTCAAAGTAAGCTGCATCTTTTGTATAAGTATCTACGTTACACAGCATGAGGGGCCGATTGACAAGTTGGTGGCCTGAGGTAGAAGGATGTGACTTTTGCAGCTCTCTGTACATGCAGATGCATTTCAATGATTTGAGTGATTATGCAGAAAATTTGAACTTAATAACTTTTGAGGTTTTTCTGTTTCGGGTGACGGAAAATTGGAAGTCACCACCTTGTGAGAAAATGGACACTACAGGCCTGCGTGCAGTCGTCCAGTGTCTCCGCCCCCAGCAGCTTTATGAGGACCAGTGGGCAACACTAGCGGAGGGTGTAAATCCTTACAGCACGATGAAGAGTACGTACAAACTGCAACTTTTACAAGGAGGAAAACTGCTTTATTTATTAACAAGGTAGTTACATCACTTTGAGAGCCAAATTTACATTTTTGCAACAAGCAATGTTTAATTTGAAAAACTGTTCAAATTGTTGCAGCTTCCCCTGAACCTTTGAGCATTAAGGTTTGGTTTCAAAAGGATTAACTTACCCATTTTTTGCTATTAAATTGTAGTTTTATTTAAGTTCTCTTAGACTAATCTTGTCTTGTAATAACCTGAACCTGACTGATACACTAAGAATCAGGGCAACAGCGTGTGCCATTCCAACATGAGTTTTTTTGCCTTCACTTACAACCCTCAAACAATAAGGAACACTGCGTTGTCTGAAGTTTAAGTGCGGACAGCTGTACTCTTTTTTTCCTCCTTTGACTCACACCACCCACTCACATTTCTGAAGAGGTCTGTCTTGTTAACAGTTTATCTGTCAGTCAAAGACGAGATTTCGTAACCTCGTACATCACATTTGGAAGCAGAAAGAGTGACTCGGCATTTCCACGTGACCTTTACAGCTGATCAGCTGGTTTACGGTGTTCAAGTTTCCTCACTGTTTCCCTTTATTTTCTACTCATATTCACATTTCACTCCACCTGAGAAAGAAATAGTCAAATGAGAATTTGTGATTATTTGGATTTATTTTCAAAACTGATGTGACCCTGTAAAGCACCAAAGTTTGTCTGTTTTCTTACAGCTCAAGAATGTTTTATACGAAGCTTGGACAGATTTCTAGCAAAACGTCATTGAACTGCATCCATTTAGATTTGTTGAGTCATAAAACACCAAAGAGACGACTTCTGGGGTTTTCACAAAAACTGACTCTGAATCAGTTCAATGAACAGTTCGAGGATTTTCAGTTCACACAGGGGGATCTGTTGTCTGAAGAACTGCACAAAGAAGTTCACAACTGCTGCCAAGAAAATAAAATCTGAGAAATACTGCTTAAAATAAATAGTTATGTTAATGCATATAAGATGCTTGGTCACAAATGATGGTATTTGAAGAAAAAAATCATTTTGGTATTTTGTGTGCAAAACAAGACAATTTTGTTGGGTCTTATTTTGAAAAGTTGCAATTTGTATCCTTTTTTTATCCAATAAGACAAGAGATAAACGCCATCACTCTTCTGATTGTTTTTAAATTTTATGGAAACAGAAACAGGTTCATTTTAAAAAAAGTATTTCAAGGAAAGGTCCATCCTCATTTGGCCAGAGTTGGTGAATATAGTGATGTCACATTCATGTCTGTCCAATAAATATGAAGCTACAGCCAGCGGCTGTTAGCTTAGCTTGCAGACACGAGTCAGGGAGAAACAAACAGTCTTGTTCAGTCTGAGAGTGACACAAGTCCACAAGCAACCGCTAAAGCTCACTGATGGACACATTATGTCTTGTTTATTTCAACAGAACAAAAGTCAAAGTGTAAAAATAACATTAATCTAATTTAACACAAATCAGGACAGTTTGAAAAGCATTAAAAGACTTAAATTTGCATGACTGGAAACCTGACACTACATCCTGAAGAAGGCAAGAGCTGAGACCCACTGGTGTATTTTTAGTCTTTCTAGCCTTACGAATGTAAGCCTTTTATATTTGTCAAACCATCCTGAGCGTCTGAACCTGCATCATTTATAGCATTGTTTTTTTTCATAATCCCCTTATCCATCTTTTTTGGGGGGTGGGGGGTATTTCCTTCCATGAGCACTGGTGGTTTGAGGGACACTAGAGGTGCTGCTGCCTCTCTCTCACATGAAAAACATCACATGTTGTTACACACTATTTCCTAACTTTTATATTCACTGTGCAGACGTGAGAGTATTATCGAAGCATCTTAACTGAAAAGTAACAAGGAAGAGACAGGCAGAGTTCGCTCAATGCTAATTAGCTTAGCTCAAATACTGGTAGTCAATGGGAAGTGCTAGCCTGCCTCCACCTGAAGTCATCAGATAAACTTTCCATCAACTCTAAACGGTCCTGTAAGCTTGTTGTGACTTGTTAATTTACCACATGCTGGAAAGTTTATCTGATGACTTTAGGTGGAGACAGGCTAGCTCTTCCCATTGACTACCAGTGTTTGAGCTGAGCTAATCAGCGGTGGGCGAGCTCTGCCCGTCTCTTCCTTGTTACGTGCACAGTTGAAAGAATGGGATCTGTCTTCTTGTCTAGAACTTGGGAGGGAGACAAATTAAAAAAAAGAAAGAAAAAGGTTGGCATGTCCTTTTAAGTCAAGGCATTTTAGCATCTGCAGCACAGTGGTGTACTTCAGTGGCTTCACCGGGCAGCCTCAAGGTTTCTTATGTTGTCTCACCTCCATTTTCTTGTCACTGTAGGGGAATTTTCAAGTACAGGTTATTAGAATATAAAGATACACAACTGATTTTCTACCAAAGGAAAGACTCTGTGTTCGTGTGCTCCAGCATCAAATCCCCTGAAGCCTGAAGGCCTGAAGGATCTGGAGGCCAGTTCTATTAATTCCAGCCTATTCTTGATGTTTCTTTCTCTTTTTCTTGTCCTTCTTTGACTTCTTCACCACCAGCTCCTCCTTGTCCTCTTTTACATCATCGTTCTTCTCCTCTCTGTGTTTCTTCTTCTTTTTGACAACGACCTCACATTCTGCAGTTTGATCCTCTGCTGGCTCAAGTCCATTTAGCAGCTCAGTTTCTTCACTGTCTTTTTTCAGCTTCTTCTTCTTTTTGGATGGAGGCAGCTCCTCACAGTTCTGCTCCACACCAGAGGTGGAGCTACAATTCTCACTTGTGGCTCCTTCGTTTTCGATGGTTTTCCTCTTTTTCTTCTTTTTCTTCAGACACTGTTGCTGTTGGTCCTCATCAGCTTGTGTTACGATATGAGCGCTACTGTTCTCCTCTGCTACTTCCAGCTCATCAGCCGACTTTTTGCTTTTCTTCTTCTTCTTTTTGGGCTCTTCTGAACCATTGCTGCTGCTGCTGAGCTCAGATGTACCAGGCATCTCTCTGACCTCTGCCTCCACTGAGGGCGCCATACTCTGGGCCTTTCCACGAGCGTTCTTCAGCTGAGCCATTCGCTGTGCAAAATACTCCTGCATACTGAGAGTGCTTGTCACAGTCTTAGTGATGGACTCTGTATCCAGTTCAGAAGTGACAGTCTCCTCCTTCTCACTCTGAGAATCACTGCTGTTGCTCTCCTAAAACAAACAAAACCAGAAATAAGAGGACAGGTTTAGGATTTAAAGCAGCATTTAGAGAATCGACAGAGAAACAGATGTACACAATGTGGACGGAGGAGCTTAAGTGGTCGTCAATCATCGCGCAGAGATTAAGCAGGCAGATTTTGGTGAGTGAAAAGAGGCCAAAATAGGATGTTGATGCAACAATAGGTGTTAAAGGATCACCTTAAAATAAGCATCTGACATTTATCATGTTCTTGTAACACTACGCAGCGCCACACATTCAGCTGCGTGTCCTTGCACAGTCAGCTCCTTCACTGCCAAAACAGCTCCTCTACGAACAAAAACAGGAATAAATGTGTTTGGTGAAGGCAAAACCGCTAAACCGTGAAGTGTGGACAGTGTACGGGAGATTTTCTTTAGTTTACATGATGCCACTGAAAAGTTCAGCTTTGACATCAAATACATATCAATGTAGAAAAATTGTGTATTGTCATCCACAAATACTACCATGAATATTTCATTCATTACATGTCTTAAAAAATAACTGAATAAAATTTCATGTGTGAATCAGTAGAGTGACTTACTGTCTTTTGTATCAGTCTGGGCTGATTAACTATTCTTATTTATGTAACTGGATTGAGATTATATTTTTATTTTACTTTTATTTGAAATATCACCAAATCCTGATTGGGTACTGGAAAACACTGTTCTGTTATGATCAAAGAGGGTTCCACAGTCTGTTCCTACTTAACTATCAAATACCTGTACTGTCACTTTAAATCCATAACGCAGTCGCGAGTCAGTTTGCACTAAATACACTGAGGACGGGTTGGCTTTGCTTTCTTCGCTGCAATATGAACGATTATTTCAGTTTTGTGAACATTAAATGTAGCAATACACATTCTAAATGATACTTCTATGTTGTGAATATGCAGATGTGTTACGTGTC
>JAPQLA010000010.1:9644432-9659903 GCA_029822935.1 Naso vlamingii
GAAATTTTGAGATTAATTGTGATTAAAAGTTTTAATCGTTTGACAGCCCTAATTCAAACTATTTAGATTCTCTTTATTGTCCCACAAGGGGAAATTAGTTTTGTAGCAGGAGCACACAGAAGACAATATACATGAGGACAACAACTATGGAAGTAAAAATAAAATATAAAAGAACAATATCAGCAAAATCAACGATAAAATGAGTCAAGACTGATTACGACCGACTGTAACATAAGTGCAGTGTGGGGGTGTGAAAATGAGCAATATTAGTGCAAGAAGAGCAAACCAAAGGCTAACTGACATTTCGTAAATGAACTGCACTGGGGATACTGTTCACTGTTCTCCAATATGCACCAATATTAAAAATTGGATGTATAGGGTATCAGCATTTTCTTGCTCCCTAATATCAGTATCGGCATCAGCCCAGAAAATTCCATATCTGTCAGGCTCTACTGTATTTGTATTTATCTATGTATACAAAAACTCTCTTTCAATGAGCCACAAGAGGGTACAATAAATAACTGCTAGCTATTAGTCTTAACCAACTAAAAGATGCAACATAATCAATATATTTCCATCAGGGAAACAACCATTGTTTTTGCAACCTTACATATTGATTAATATGGTAAAAAAAATGACTGCTTAGAGATAATGGAGATGTTTCAGACTTTCGCTTCTTGAGCTATAAATTATGCACTTAAAGTAATGATTTGAAAGAGTATGATTTACTTTTTAAATTCTGAATTACACGAGTTAACCGCATGTTTTGTTGACAGTCTTAGATCTTTAAAGGATGGATTCAGATGCTTCAATCGGCCATGAAGCACGACCGAGGCTAAATGACGAGGCAGGAGGTTCAAACGAACCTCAAAGTTTTCCGCCACCTCAGACCTCGACTAGAAAGAACCCCCAACTTCTAACAAGCGGGATGAGGCCCTTCAGGTGAGGTGCCATTAAACAAAACTTTCCAACTTCCCAGAGAAAATCTATACTCCCTGTTACTGCACAATGGCATCCTCTCTGCTCGGGAGAGTGGAGACGGCGCTTAGAGCTGACAGCGCCAAACAACATGTAACTGGGATTTGGGAAGATAGCTGGGGGCCACTTTAGAGCTGCCTGTGAAATTACTCTCAAGAGAGGGAGAGTGTGAATGAGCGAGGGGAAAAAGGAGGAGGAGAAACTGGGGGAGAAACATCTCCTTCATCAACGGGAAGTGGCTGGAACTTGGTATGTGGTTCATCCTCACTGCCTGGGGATCTCCATTAGACCCCGATCGGACAGGACGAAAAGTGCTGCGCTGCACACACGCACACGCACACACACACACAAACACACACACACACACACACACAGTATCGATATAATCTACAGTTCCAGTCAGCATTACCGGCTGCCCTGGAGATTTTTGTTGAGGGCAACACGTTACTAAGAAACAAGTCGGCAGTAATGTTTAGGATCTTGTTTCCCTTTTTACAGGTGTGTGTTATTTTCTCCAGCCTGTAATTATCAGTGAACACAGGCATGAGACAATACCCTCACACCTATACACACACACACATATATATATATATATATATATTTTTTTTTTTTTTCCTCCCTGACATATGAAGATGAAATGTTTTAATGAAATATAACCATTTCATGAGTTTATATTATCAAAATGTATACAACGAAAATAAGTTTTTATTAATTTTTATTTGTTTTCTGAACCTGAGGGTAAGAACACTGTTAGAATTTTGTTTGTTTCTAAAAACCCTTCAGTTCATGGACAGTGACAACCAGCCGGTGCTCACAGTAAAAAGCCTTGCACTGAAAATTGCTTTATGTAAGCAACTTTAGTAATCGCTTCTTTTATCCGCAAAATTCCATTTGTACTTTTGCTGGGCAATACGGACAAAAACAAAAATTGCAATGCTTTTGTACTTTTTCACAATACCAAATACCTCGATTTTGATATGTGACAATATCACAGGGCCGGCTGTTGGTTTCGCAGAATGTTAATAGAACGACATTTTTGATATAATCACTGATGTTGATATAATGACTAAGTGGGTAAATAAGAGAAAAGCTCAAATCTGGTAAGCCAAGAAAATTTCATCACTTTACTTATAAGTAATCCACCATTCAGAGCCAGATGAAAACACCTTTTATGCTACATCACAACATAACGCTGGACAAAATCTGAGATGATATCTAGTTAAATATCAGGATATGACATGTTGATTTATTACCATGCCATGGCATCTATTTCTCCATAGTTTGTCAGCGACGTGGTTTACTTGCTGAACTTGGTGAAGACCAAACCTTCAACAGCAAGTGTGAAGTGAAGGTTAGTAAAAATGTCAGGTGCAATTAAATATAAATGTAACACCGGTTTAGATTTTTTTTTCTGGTAATTGTGATTTTTAAAGAGAGCAGAATTTATTTTCACTCTTTTTAATGCTGAACTGAAGAGCAGAGTTTATTTCCTGAAACAGCCAATGCACTTTAAGATGGAATTTGTTATTAGTTAAATCATTTTGCTCAAGAAGGACACTACTCATTTCTAATGTATAAAATAAGGTGCACATAATTGCTAGCACTAGAGAAGACTAATTAAAAAAAAGCCATCTCAGCCTGTAACACAGTGGGTTTAGGAGCCGAGGGCTGAAGAACACACCTATATCCAGCCATGTGCACTCCTCCCCCTCCTCCTCCTTCAGGACCCAGAACCCCAGGAAAAGGATGCGCTCAGTGCACTGTGTGCAGCTCTGAGATAAGGCTCCTTCGGCAGAGGAGCGGTCTGGCTGGCTATCGGGCCCTTCCTGCTCCGCTCTCCCCCCTGGCGGGGGCTGGGGCTGGGCAGGGAACACAGGGAGGGCCCGCAGAGGGTCCCAGAGAAAAGAAGAGGGTGGGAAGACATTCAACAGGCCGCCTCCTTCAAGACACTCCAGTTCTATCTGTCCACGCTAATGTAGCCGGTGGAAAGCCAACGGTAAGACATGTGCCAAGGCGCCAAGATACTGACGCCAACACATTCAGGAGGAGAGTCCATCCAGCCAGCTGGGGGACGGTGGGAAAGGTTCACCGGAGAGGATGAGAAACTTTTTGACTCAACAAAATTGCAAACTGAGCCCAGTCTGATTAACTTAAGATATGTTCAAATGTGAAAACTAGAAAACAAAATACAGAAAATTTCAAAATTGGGGGGGGGGGCTATCTAAGGTTTGTTAAATAAGGTCTTTGTTACAAAAACCTCCAATAAACTAAACCACTAAATTTAACCCTTAATCAGATCAAGAGTGTACATTTAGTACACAAAAGCAGGCCAATAAAGTAAATCAGTAAAACAAATCAGGTTTTCATGACGGTCTTTAAATTCGTTTAGTATAATCTGCAGAGAGAAAAGTGCCAGCATCGATCTGCTGCAGTGTGGACCGCCTATTAACCTGCAAAATGTCCCTGAAATACAAGAAAAACCATACAGGCTCAGTTCACATCACCTGTTGACCCTCGCAGTCACTGTGGATTTCTTTCACTCAAACTGCAGACTGTTGATAATCTGTTTGTAGTTCTGCAACTCAGTTACTTGCCATGCAGTGTATACCACAGCTGGAGTCAGACCACAATGCATCACAACAAATCATGACTGTGAGTGGCTGATGTCCATTAAACGCCCGAATTCTTCCTTAGCTCAATCCTCATGACTGGTACAGAACATTCCAAACATCTGTCGTTGTCATATTGACAATATCATCAATATTATCAGGCTGGATAACAAAGATTTATTTACGACTTCTTCAATGTGAGTACTGACTGTTTAACTGAAGTCAAATCCATTTATTCATCTTTGTTTTAGAGAATAACGCATCCAGAAACTCAAAGCTCTAAACGTCAAAGCATGATCAGTCATGCAAATTCTAATTACACACAATTTAGGTGTTAGCGTGAACACAAAGGTTGTGTAAAATGTTCAAAGCATTGGAAGTTTGCAGCCTCTCTTTTAAGATGCACTGTTAAAACCAAGTGCTTGCAAACAAAATGTGAGTGAACTGGAGGAAACGAACATTCAGCTGCACTGGCAGATTTTAATGCATAACCAAACAACCCAAATAACCTAGAATTACAGGCAAATAGAACACCAATTCCAACTCAATCATTTAAAATTTGATATAAAACCTGGCTCTTACCCAAAACAGCAGGGTCCTATAATTTCAACGATGACAGAATCGCAAATGGAATCACAAAATTGGCCGATAAAAACAAAATCTATTGTTAAACACGGAATATCACAGAATTGACTGTTTTTGGTCGAAAGAGGAACATTTGTCTGGGGAGAACATTCCGAGGGGACGCTAATGTGTGGGACCACCTGTGCGTCACTTCACAAACACTCCAGCCCCCCCCAAACAATGCAAGCATGTTGAAGCAGCCATCCGAAACGCAGGCAAAGTTGGCAAAAAATACTACAAAACTGGTAACTTGCCCCGAAATACAAAGTCAAGTAGTTTCCAAGTGACTTCTATGTGTCTGGTGATTTGCTGTTTCGCAAATTCTGTCAACAACCTGTCGACTGGAAATGAGCGGATGCATGCAAAGACCACTTGCTGTCTAAAGCCCATGTGAAAAACAAGGAAAAAACAATGTGCTGCTGCTGCTAACGCTAGCCGGGCCACCACGCCCCTTCAGACGGCCAAATTAAAATGGAATAAACAGAATTTGGGAAAAAATAAAATGACATTTGGAAAAAATAAATAAATAAATAAAACAGACTTCATGGGGCCCTAAACCAGTTTCAAGTTATACTGTATTTATCAAATTAGCAAACTGTAACAAGGTTAGCTATACCACCCACAACTAGCCCTTCAAAAAGTGGATATGAGGTTTAAAATGTAACAGGACCACCAGGAAAAATGGAGTCTTGTTATCATGTTTAGCAGTCATAAAAAATCTGAGCCTCATGCAGAAGTGTAAAACTCCACAAGTCTCAGATGCCAGTTCGGGAGGTTTTAGGGCTGTGCTACATACCGATACGGCAATATATCACAGTGGTTATTATCTGTATCGTATCGTGACACATATCATATCGTGAAGTCCTTGACAAAATCCAGTCTTAAAGTTCAGTGACACAAAAGAACACTTATGCACTATTTTCATACTTTCAATTTCCATGTGTCCACAGTTTTAGTGTGTCCAGTTGAAGTGCAAGAGTGCAATTAAATTTCGTTTTTCATTTTGATTTTATGACAGCTACATCAGTGTGTTTGGTAATTTTCCATTCAAATGAAATGGAAAGGAAATATTGAAATGAATTGTTTTGACTCAGTTTGTCAGTTAAATTATCAATATAATGAATGAATGTGATGTATGAAGACTATCCAGATCATACACAGTAACTAGCATTTAAACTCCCTGTTTTTACATTTACAGTGAATTATTTTGAATATCACAATATATCACAATATGCATTGTATCGCAATGTATCATAATATAATTGCACTGTGACCATGTACCGTGATGCGTATCATATTCGCTAAGTTTTTGCCAATATCCAGCCCTTTTGAGGTTTACTTATAGACTTACTAAAAGTGACTAAAATAGGTCAAAATGAAAAGTAAAGTCTAACCAATGAGCTATTTAATAAGGTATATAATCCCCTTCTGGCTCACATGTTAATTAGCATCTAAAAAAGCTGCAGTTGCCTGTTTACATTTATAAAAAACTGCCTCTTTGCATTACTTGCTGTTTTTTCAATAATTTCTAGCCAATATCGGTTGGGTCTGTAATTGCATGAGTGTGCCCTCATTGTCCTGCCACAATAATAAATTTGGCGATACTCAAGGTCTATGGATCAGGCCCTGATTAGCCAGCTGTCTCTCCCTGATGAGCGCACAAGTCCAGCAGCCCATCCTTCATGAGCCTGATGTGGGCGGACACTGAAACAGGTTGATACCTCATTCCCTGGTAAATAAGCAACCCTTCGCTCGACCGTCGATATTTTTCAAGTATTGTCAGTGCCTCTAAAGTGATACTAACATTTATCAACGTCCTGCGCAGATGTAACACTTACATAAAGTTAGAAACTGTAAACTGATGTACCATAAGTACATTAAATGCCACACATTGAAGCTTCCTCAAAGCAGTACTTTTGCTAAAAGCGTACTTTCTGCGTGTAGTTAAGACAAAACACAAAAAAATGGGTTTTGAAAAATTGTACTTTGTGACCACTGTGAGAACGTTTATCATAAGTAACAAATGAAGACAACATTATGCATGCAGCGTGACTGCCCTGTGCTTGTTCAATATTGCAAACGCTTGCCAGCAATGCCCCCCTCAAGAGGATAGGGGTCCCCCACCCCAACCCCAGCGAGGAGGATGCAGTGATTATTTTCCCCAGCTGTGATTTATTAGATTAAAGAGTCAGTGATTAAACGGGAGTCGGTGGCTGTAAACAGCCGAGAGGGCTGGAAATCTTTGGGCGGTTAGCTTCACCAGGCGGTAATTACCCTGGCCTCATGTATTCTAGTTTCGGCCGGTAACTAAGAGACAGACGCTTTTTTTTGTTGTTGTTGTTGTCCTGCGCTAATCTGTAAGTGTCAGCATGCTGGCATGGCCAGGGGGGAGCAGTCCACACAACTGCCAAGGAGGTAGGTGGTAAATGTGTGTGTGTCTCTTTGCAGGAGTGTGTGTGTGTGTGTGGGGGGGGTTGCTTGGCGGGTCTTGATCTTTTCAGCGGCAGAGGCAAAAGGGCCTGTCAACAAATGCGCTTAAGAAAGGGAAAGCTTTTGCTTGCGGCAATTAGATGTTATCTGAGAATGAATTAGAGCTCCTCAGCTTTACAGTGAGCCCGGCAACCTGCATGAGCGCACTGGCCCATTCAAAGTGCACCAACCACACTACTGCAGCGCACGTTCACACCGGCATCCCCTTTCAACAGATCAGTGCTGCAAGTTGATGGACAACTGAGTCAAAAAGAAAGTCTCCGTTTTGGTGCCGTATTTCTATTTATACTATTAATTATACAATGCAGTGGAACTCAGGAATGCAGTGAGTCCAGAATAATCCTGTTACTGACGCACCAGACATTTAACCACATGAAGAATGTAAGCTGACAATAAAACTGTTGCAAAAAAGCAAGTCTTCAAATACGAGAAACACAGTTTATTAATTAACATCCTAACGATGGAAGTCAACTGGTACAAAGAGCTTTAAAAAAACAGTGGAAGTTAGTAAAAGCGACCACATTTTGTCGAGTCTGCTTACTTATTTGAAACAGAACTAAAATTTAAAAAGTTGTCTTACTTTTACATGATTAAAGTAACTAAAGACATGTTAACGGAACTGTTTTGACCAGCCCAATCAACTGTGACTCTTTCAAAATACAATTCAACACTCGGGCACTTCAGTGTTCACAGGCCTCAGCAGCAACCTGTGAAACTCGTAGAGTTTTTAGACGATTTCTGAACCAAAAACACATTTTGCTTCTGCGCAATCAGCGAAGTTTCACCGCCCAACTTCCCCCTTCGGCTCCCTGGCGCCTCGCCGACGCATCTGCCACACGCCCGAGCCCCCAACTCGCACTGCCTCTGTCCCATATTCCTTAGGATGCTGGTGTCAGGGGAGCCCCCGCTGACGTGCGATCCTTCATGTGGACGACGCGTGGGCAAGAAAAACTTGCAACAGGTGCCACCCGATGAAGCCTGATCCTCGGCCCTTTGTGCCTGAGCAGGAGTGGGAGTGGGAGAGGCCACAGGGGTCATGCTGACCCGAGAGCGGGGTGCGCCGTACCGGCTGTCTGGCTGCAGGGTTCAGACATCAAAACAAGCCTTGGACCAAATCATACTCAACCATTTTTCTTCCCTGACAGACAGAACAAAATGTAACAAAACTTAGAATTAAAATATTTAAATTGTTGTATCTGTTAGTTTAAAAAATATATATATATATTTAACGTAGATGTGAACGTTATGTTTACTGTGCTGACTTAGAAGCTGGATCACTGAGCTGAAAATTCAATTCAGTGACTGCATTATGCTTCAGTAACGTGACATCATAAATTACTCTGGTTATTCTTCAAAAAAAATATATATATATATTTTATTTTTTATTTTTATATTATGCAATAACAAAGCGGTCATTTTACAGTCACAATAACGCAATGAAAATAGCCTTTTTTTTTTTTTTTTACTAGTGTTAACTTTTTCAAATCACACTTGCACCAAAAAAGAAATGTGGGAGAAAACGTAGGTGGAAAATAAAACTACGGCTTGTTTCCACCTTTCATCTGAGCTGGCGGCTTTAAAAAATGACTAACTTTTGTTGATGTATGAATCGGCGGGGAGTCTATTTATCAGCAGGCCCTCTGCGGTCGCCCGCTTGGGTCCCTCAAGTCACAAGCCGCGTCGCTCCCCTTTGACTGATTAATTAGCCAATCAGAGGACATTTTTCACTGGGCGGCAGAATGGTTTATTTCAGCTAATGCCGGGCTTTCGAGCTGAGGCCCGTTGGAGCCTCGTCGGCTCTTTCGGCCTGCCTGAGTGGCCGGGCAGAGGGGCAAGGGAGATAAATCAAGCTGGGCTGGCCCTCCATGTGGCTCCCCTAACTAAACCCCCTGAGAAGGGCACGGTGGTGGAGAAGGAAGGGGAAGGAGAGGGGGACGTAGGATGGCCAGGGGCACTGCTCGCCCGCCGATAAGCACGGGGAGCACAGGGCTGCCAAAGTGCCTTCATTTAGAAGTGGCCGGGGCTTTTTGATATCGCGGCAGAGAGGGCCTGTCGTTTGTCATGCCGTGAGTAATTGTGTTGAGGGGCGCATGAGGAGGCAGGGGATGGAGGAGGCTCACAAGCGTAGGATGGGTGATGGATAACAGAGAGCCATGTAGATGGACAGGTGCTTCACCGAGACTTGATAACCCTCAGCGGTCAGGGAGCATACGTAACAGTTCTAAGCCTACATTTTCAGGTGGCTACAGGCTACGTTGCAACGAGGGCGTGGGTGAAATCATGGTCATCCATTTAATTTTTAGATAATAGTTTGTATTAAACAAGTAATTCTGCACTAGTGTAATAAACTTAGAATGCAGGACTGCACACTCTGCCACTTAATTAGATAGACCTGTCCAGTCTAATGCAATCCAATACTGCTGTTCTGCCAGTGGCAGTAGCCATGTTTCCATAAACGTATTTGATGCGCATTTTGAGATTTGGTATTAGAAATGTTAAATGGAAACAGCAAAATTCGAAAAACAGTACTTACGTTCGCCAAAAAAGTTTTTACGCTCACATGAGCAGGTGTTTTGTCTTTGACGAATAGAAGGTAATGAGCAGTATGGGAGATGGAAACAGCAGTTTTGAATAAATTGTGACATAGTGAATATTTATCCGCTAGTTCCACTCCCCACAAGAAGCAGTAGACCATTGTTACTACAAGAAGCTGATTCCCTAAACATGTGAAAACACGGCTGAACACAGCAACAACAACAACAACAACAACAACAACAACAACAGGTATGTGTGGAGCGACGCAGAGACCGAAGTGTTTGTAGATCTCATCCAAAGAACACAGCAGCAACTTCAGATGGAAAACCTAAATGGAATGCCACCATTTTTGTTTCTGGTCCGCAACCTCGACTTCTTCTACTGTTTATTTCAGCAATGTGTAACGCTGCCTTTACTGCCACCTTCTGACCAAACTACACTTTGTAGTCTGGCTAATTTGCTCCAGACCAGTTGTAGAAAACTCGCACAATTCACATTTTCTTTTTGCAAGGTGACAAAAGTTCACTTATATTTCACTTCATAATTAATGGAAACATGGCTAGTGATACTGTTTTGTTTTATTTATTTATTTTTTTTACACTTTGTAACTTATTAAATAACATATTTGAGCCTTGAGGTCACAGATACTGGCTGTGTTGTACTGAATATATTTTGCTGAATATTTTTTAATTTTGGTAGAATTTCAAAAACACCATCCAGTTCAAAGCAGTCGAGTACAAAATACATTTCTATCTATAATGTCAGCATAAAAACATATTAACGAATTAGTAAAAATATTAAAAATAACCATAAAATGTGTGATGTTCCTTCCATTCGTCATACAAGAGAAGAAAGGAGTTGATATGATTTTAAAACTCTAGTCATCAATGCTCAATTTTTAATTTATGAAAGGACTAGACCTCTATATCTTTGGAATACTGTCTTCAAAACAGATGATAGGTCTACTTTAGCTTATTTCATTATTCTTCCATCAGATATCTAATGATCTAATTCAGAGAACTTTTCTCAATGAGTTGTTTGTTTTGAATTTTTGTTTCTAATGTTTCCAGGTGCATCTGTTTTTCTTCGAATATCAAAAGCATTTCATCTACCCTTCGGTTTCAACTGGAAAATATTTAAATTTAAAAAATTTCAAACTAATGAAACGAAGGCGTTTTAATCTCCATCACAGCCCTTCTGTCAAAAAAGGTTTACAGCTCCACATAATTTAAAGACGCTGTTTAAGGTAAGGCACAATAATGGATGAGACTTAGTGGTGACGTGTATACAACTTATTGCTATAAAGGAGTTAATAATATGTCCCATGTGCTCATGTGGTCTTTTCATCCCGTCCAGTGCTGCCTTTGATGAACACAGGCATGTGGGACAGCTGAGTGTGTGCGTGTATGTGTGTGTCTGCCTGTCTGCGTTTTCAGGGAGCGTTGTGAGCAGCGATAAGAGGCAAGCAGGAAGCACATCACTGCAGGAGGAAGGAAAACCCCAGCAGTGGGGGACTGGTGGAAAGGGAGGCTGGAGAGACAGCCGTGGGTGGTGGGTGAAGTGCTGGAAGATTCATGAGTGGGAAAGAGGGCAGCTTTGGAGAAGCAGATCCAGATTTCGTTCGAGTCATCTGGCCTCACCTTGTCAGGATGCAGACACGTGATATGTGCAACTTGTGGCTGCAAATCAACTGCTAAACCAAAGCTCCTAATGCTGATATAGTCATTGCTCTGGAATACAAGTCTGAGGGGAGTTTAGATTACTGCACGAGTTTTTACTGCAGAGTGTAATATGTGCTGAAACAGTAAAGTAAGCACACATCTAGGTGCACCAAAGGTTACTGGCAGTGTCACCGCACACACAAGAGACCCTGCACAATGCCTAAAGCTTGATTGGTTCATCACCCTCTTTACCTCTTCCCAGCAACCTCAGATGTAGCTGGGCTTCAGCACAAGGCCTCATGGGAAGTCATTGTAATTGTGTTCAATGTTTTCGATATGCTCAATGGTGTCCCTCCTGGCTGAAAAATAACAACCCATAACCAAACGATTAGGGAGAAAATGACCGTGTGTATTGCTCACATTTCCAATGTTAATCAGCTGGGGAGCAGAAGCCATTGTGATGTTATGGCTCGGCACCTGCAGGGGAATAGAGGAGGCTTTTCTCGTGCTATTTATGGATTTCAAGATGCCAATTTCTTCAAGCTAAATGCTTGAGATAAACAGAGAAAGCCAGCAGGAGGCTTTTCTGTGTCTCTGAGTCCAAAAGGGACATTTGTCATTGTTCCTCTGTTTCTTTATGAGGTCAGCAGATCTTCGGACCCTAAAAGTACCAGTTTATTAAAAAAAGATTTACTCAGCCATGACAAAATACACAGAAGCTGTCAGTCTGTTTGAGTCACTTCTTAAACTTTTATTCTCTTCACTGACAAGTCTGTTATGTGGTCATGTCAGGTCTCTTTGCCTGCAATTGACTTTTAAAGTTGTGACCTAACTTGCCTTGGGTGAGCACGTTTGACCCCGAAAGCACAGTTTGTTTGACTAGCGTGAGCGCTCCGTTCCCCGTCGGCCCTGGCACAGTTGGAAGAGGTGGGCTTCGGCACGGCATGGATTCACACGCAGCAACACAGGCGCAGAGCGCCGACATCACTGTGACTGTTTGTGGAGAATTCACCTCAAATTCAGGCCACGTTTAGCCGAGAGCAGCCCTACTAAAAAAGGAAAAGTCTGTCTTTTGTGTCTTTAAAAAAAATCTGCATTTACATGAACAACTGAAAGCGCTGTAGTTTGTGTGCCAGCCCGGCAGTCAGTGGTGTAACTTTGTAATGACATACCATCAGAGATGCTAGAAGTTGTTAACTTCCTGTTGCTGCTAAGCCCTAAGCAGCCACAAATTAAACAAATTCAGCTGTAGGTTGACTTCTAAAATTATTCTACGAACACTTAAATTCACCTCAACGGACTGTCGTCATATTCGACCTGCTTTCGCTGCACTGTGGAGAGTTAAATCAGAGTTTGGTAGTGGTAGCAGAATGCACTGACTTGCACTTGCATTAGCATTAGTGTTGTCACTGTTTTCACAGGCTTGGCAGTTTGCCAGTTTACACAGCCAGACAGAAGGTTGCAGATTCAAAAGTTTACACTCTGGAACCCAGTTTCACAAGTTTGCAGTTACAGGGGCGTCAGCACGCTGTTGTCATGTGAAAGGAAGGTCAAACCGCAACAAGTGTTTTGTTTGATGCGAAAACTTGCACCATATGAACAGTGTTTTAGACTGTGGATACCAGATAACAAAATAAATAAATAAAAAATTACAAGATGAAAACACCTGACAGTTCAGTATTTGAAAATATGGGTTGCACTCCATAGATCAGGTAGCGTGCTCAGGCCCAGTTAAACTGGAGCAATGTGAGTGCAGGCCAGAGGGGGAGGGGGGACAGGGGGCAATCGGAATGGCACGGGGCAATCGGGCAAAGTGTGAGCGCATCCATAGATTTTAACAAAGTGCACAGATGTCGCCCCCTTCAGCAGAGGAATGTAAGAACACCTCACTAGTGACTAACTGCACTGATACAAGTCAGTAAAGTCAAAGGCAGACACTTTTGGCGACATAAAGATAAGAAGAACATGCTTTTGAGTGGAAAGGATCTTAAATAATAAGGTTTTGTTTTTGGCGAGTTGGCCAAAGGAACTAACCATGTCTGAGGTATAACTTGCACCTGTCTAAGCCTGTAAGCTACGTTTCAAAAGCATGAGAGCTTGCATCATGCCGAATGGCAAAGTGACATTTGAAGTGACCAGCCACCAATGCCAGGAGCAACAACACAACTTTTATTGCAAGCGTCATCATTTCAGATTTCTGCACTCCTCAACCCAATTTTGATTTGCCTTTAATAATGGCCACTGGCGTTAGAACTACCTGATGTGAGCGCTGCAGGACACAAGTAGAGAAGAGAGCAAGTGCAAAAAGAGAGGAGCAGGGGGTTGGGAGTGCAAATCCTTTAACTGGATTTAGGTGTTTTGCCGCCATCAGTGGCCTGTTGGCAGTGTTAAAGCTGCATGCTGTGACTTGGCTAATCTCGAGCCACGGGCTGCTCGGGCCCTGTAGAAGCAGAAGGATGACATGATGCCGCAGCGATTGATGAGGCATCTGCACTAGTGGTCATCCTTAATTACCAAGACAGAGGCCGATAAGCTGGAGCCATCTGGCCAGAGGTATGTCACCCCCCCTCCCACTGCACATTTCACACTGATCACAGGTCTGCCAAGTTTAGACAACGACTGTTTCACTGCAAAAACAGGAACTCACACCTTAAGAGTACACATCCTCTATGACTGGATATTATGCACTTTGACACAACAGACTGACTGACTGGATCTAATCAATATTATCACTAACTGAAGGTGTCAGGCACGCTGATCCTATTTCGTGGTTGGATATGACACTAGAAAAGCTCACTTCAACACACTCCAAATCATGTGTGTAAGTTTAAATTTTAAGGCAAACAGGCCAATCAGAGCGTAGCGTCTGCCAGTTCTGACCAACCTTTTCAGACTTTTGTCATTTTTAAGGTGGATCCGTGGTTTTCCAGCTCATCGTGGTTAAATGTTGTGTCTAGGAGACTTTTCAAAGTGATGTTTGTTATTCGGCGAGTTTCAAAGGAGATTTACTTTCTGAAAATGCTGAAAAGTGTAACATTAAGCTGTGGGCAAAACTGTTCCCCCTTGAACCCCTCACAGTTTTAATGTTATTGGTTGATATCAGCTGGATAGTTTTTGTTACTTATATCTAATAAGAGCACCAGCACGCCTGAGGCTGGAGTCTGGAAAAAGCAGCTCTCCAGTTTGCAACACTGGTAAACCAAACTCAAACCTGACAAAAAAGCCCAACTTCACTTTTAACGTTAATACATCAAGAGACGTGTCCTCCATTTGTCCTAAGCGGGTCCTAAATCATGACAAGAGTCCTTTCTTGTTTGATGAATGAAGTGAATCACAAGTTGAAGCGGCTGCACTGTGATCTGTAGCTTTAGCATGTATCTTTATATTCATAACTCTAACCTGTTTTCACTGCTGAGTCACTTTAACTTCCTGTATTTATCATTCAGAGGCTTATTGCAGACCTTCTGTCTGAAATCACTTTTTGTTTTTACATAAATTAGACAATATTTCACCAGGGAGTGCAGATAGTGACAGTGTGAGCTCCATGCTAGCTCCGAAAGCTTGACAGACATAGCAACAGTAACTAAGGGGGTGTGGCTTAGCGAAGGGTTGATTATATGCCTAACACTGCTCCTTAAGCTGTTGATAGTTTGATCTTTTGTGTGTGTGTGTGTGTGTGTGTGTGTTTACACTTGTGTATTTAGCCTGACTGCATTTTAAGGGGTAGAAGTGTCGTATATGCTCTCAACTGGTGGTGAAATTTTACTTGAAGGCAGAGAGGCTATGATTCATCTGTAAACTGTTTTCATGTGTCTTACCTGCTCTTGGTCTCTTCTCTTGGCTCTCTTTCCAAAGATGCAGTTAAGATCTGTTTCAGTCCGGGAGGAAAGATCCTTACCTTTAAGAGGGGAAGAAAAAAAAATTTTATATTATTTTTCATAAGTGAACTTTGGTGAAAGTTGGGCTAGCACTTTATTAATCCCAGACAGGGGGATTCATCTTTGTTTGATCAAACCTTTATTTAAAAAAGGTTTAGTCGGGTTAATGCTAGGTTTGCACTTTGTTGTCAGTAGAGAAATTCATGTTTATTTGAATTAAAAAACAATGTATTTGAAATAATTCCTTTGTCTTTTGTAGTTTAACAAAAAAAGTGATTAAAATCAAAAATCAAATGTGGTATTAAAAAAAAAAAATCAGGGATTCTATTTTTAGGCCATGTCGCAAAGCCCCACTTTAGAAATCATGCAGAAAATATAAAGAAAGTTTAATTTTGGGCTCTATTTTAATCGATTTTTCCAGCACACACAAACAAGGTTAATTTAAACTGATAAAATGAACGAGGAGTAGTAGTCCGCCCCCAAAAAATACTCTGGTAGGATTTTTTTAATAAATGCAGCCCCAAACACCCACCCACGCACAAAACAATCAAATTCAAAATTCAAAATGCAAATAACTTATAGGCCATTTCTAATATCTAATCAGCCTGCAATAATTGCAGTTCAAAGTGTGTGTGTGTGTGTGTGTGTGTGTGTGTGTGTGTGTGTGTGTGTGTGTGTGTGTGTGTGTGTGTGTGT
>JAPQLA010000010.1:9660003-9672653 GCA_029822935.1 Naso vlamingii
GTGTGTGTGTGTGTGTGTGTGTGTGTGTGTGTGTGTGTGTGTGTGTGTGTGTGTGTGTGTGTGTGTGTGTGAGTGTGCCTGTGTGTGTTTGGGTTAGAAGGTAGGAGGAGGTGGTCTCTGGACTAAAGAAACAGGGAGCTTTGCGTGGTTCTCTTTTTGCTCCTGGGATAAAACGGCAAAGAAAAATAAACCGACGACGAGGCCTCCCTTGCCACGCCTCCGGATTCCCATTTTCAAGCCGGGCCTCAAAGACTCCTGAAGCACACAGTGGCCCGTCTCAAGCCTGGGTCCTGTTCGTACAGCTGCATCCTCTTCCTTCAGCGGGGCTCTGATAACATTTGGTTATTTATTGCTTTTAAACTTCTATCTCCCCTCCTCTTGGCTTTGAAAGTCGCTGCACATGCAGGTCTAAGAAGTAAAACCAAGAAAGTATGTTGAAAACTAAAATAAATGGTGCGGTGGCGGCAGGGGGGGCTGGGCTGTTGTGTTGTCTTCTAGTGAACTCAGGTCAGAAGTAAAATTATGCCCAATCTGACCTTTCTGCTGTTTGGATGAGGAAGTACCTGTCAAAATTCTCAGGCTTTCAGGTGAAAGTGCAATGAACAGTGATCTGATGAAAAAAAAGAAAGCAGCAGCAGCTTAACCCTACTCTTCCCAAAGACGCTCAAAAGGTGACTGAGAGCCATTCAGCAGGATGAAGCACAGCCGCTGCTAACGTGCAGTGGAAAGTGCTTGTGAACACACGCTGGTTTCCAAGGACACAGTTGAAATGCCAACAACTGTCAGCACAGATAACTCGTCAAACCAGACTAACAATCCACTAAAGCTCCATAAAGAAAATTAACAAATTACTGAAAACGCTCAATGAGATTGATGGTGTACACTCGTATCAATGTGACCAGAGAGCAGAACGCAGACCAGTGAGGCAGACTGCGATGAAGCCAACCACTGGAGCAACGTCGGCTCGAGAGCTGTAGTTAAGTCCTGCATCAACCTCCCCTGCTGCTGTGACAGGTGACAGATGGAAGCAGCAATTAAAACTGGGTTACTGGTTTATGCTGCAGGCCTTCGGACCTACGCAGCTGAGAATTTGGTGCCTTTGCTTGCAAACAAAGACCATCAATCCTCAGTGCTGGCAGTGAGGGAACCGGCCTGAGCAGGATATCAATAAAAAAGCAGAGTGAGAAGGAAGCATAGATGCAACTATGGCCACGGCATTTCTTGCAGCCGTGTTTTACAGATTCAGGATCAAGGGCACTTAACCAATCACTCAATAAAAGTGTTTAGTGATAGACAATGCAAACAAAATAGTTGCAGGGCTCGAGGATACAACCGCTGTGGCCGCACATGCAACCATTAGTCTACGAAGTGCAACTGAGAATTTTCCTTGGTCGCACCAGTGCGCCTAGCATTTAGCTGGTCTGTTCAGGTGTTCATCTGTAGCACACGGTGTTTTCTGCTAATGCTAACTGAACATTTCCTTCAGCGGCAGCTTCACATTAAAAGTATTTAACCGGCTGAACAAACTGACTTTTATTTTGAAGGAGGCTAGTCACAGAAAATACAATGTGTTAACTAGCTACAATACAACCGCTATTAACCACTATTGAGTTTCAAAAACATGGTCTCAGACCAAAACAACGGTGGTTTTCAGCATTTGTTGACAGCGGATCATTTTTGAATATTTTCATAAAGAAAAGGAAGGGAACAAGAACAGAGCTGGTAGATTAAGAGCTGCAGGCTGCAGGTGAGCTAACTCCTCTGTCAATCAAGTCACCAAGTTCTCCGCTGGCATCCGAAATATTTTGAAGTAACTAGTTAAGTGCTTTTTGCGTTTTGCTTTGACCACTAATCCTCTGCCTTCGTAATATTACAACTGAAATATCATTGTGTCTTCAGCAGCTTTGCCGGCAGTCAAGTAACGTAATCGGTGTGTGACCCACCACCACGTAACAGCAGGAACACAAGCCTAAACACCAGATCAAAAATCATTTGTCCAGTCTGAAACGTGCTTTGATTAGCTTACACGCCAAATCCTCTTTTTAAATTGTGCACATAACATAGGTGGTCTATGCTGTCAGAGCATTATGGTGTACATAACATTAGATGTGACATGATAATTTCCAATAGTACACACACAAATTACATTATTTCTGTGCTCCTGTGTTGCTTTCTGGCCATAATGAAGCTCCTAATTCTTTGATCTGTTAAATCAATCAAATTTAATTTGCAGAGCACCTTTAATATAAGCAGAAAAGTAATACGAAGTGCTTCAGTTGAGCTTGCATGCTAAAAACATGTTTTTGTTTTTTTTTTAGTTAAGCAGAAAGACACGAGCAAACCCATATAAGATCTGACTGTGGAGAAAAGTTTAATAGTTGTAGCTGTGGTGCCAAAAGGTGCACCAATTTTGCACCAACAAATTTTGTGTGCTCAAAAATGAAAATGTTAAGCGCACAAGTGCAACCAGTGTAAAAAGTTAGACTGCGTTCATTAGTCTGAGTTGTGCAGTCTCTTACAGTTTTTTTTTATCTGACTTGTTATGAAATCAGACAGATGATTTGTGCACATCCTGAACGATGAGTGTAGTACATGACTTCTTCAACCTTACAGGTAATGAGATTAGCGACACTAAATCTATTAACAAGCCTCAACTTGGCAACATCTTCTCAGGGAGGGGAGCCGCCATCGGAGCAGTCGGTGGAAGCATGCAAACAGGCGTGGCAGGTTATGTCTGCCAGGTAACTCTCTGGTTGCCCATGCCAACCCAAACTACAAGCAGGACAGAGTCAGGCAACGTGAACAGAAGGAAGAGGAAGGAATAAAAACATTAAAAAAATCAAGACTTCCCGTAGCTGCCACCTAGTGCTGCGAGACAAGACGACCATCAAAATTTACGACATTTAAACATCTCAAAGCTGACAGCTTCAAAGTCAGCGTGCACTGAAAGTTTATGACTGTCAGTCACCTGGCAGGCGAGGCGCTTGACTCTCAGGTTTCTAATTAAGTCATTAGACACATATGGACAAACGAGTAGTGCCGGCGTCCCCTCTGTTGCATGACAACTGTTGCAGCCTCTTTGAGAAGAAAACTTCTTTAGGTGGTGTCATGTTGCCAACAACAGTTGATCTACACGTCGGCTGCCTGCAGAGTCACAAACTGACTTGAGATCGAACTCCAGTGAGAACATTCTCACCTGCATATCCTCCAAACACCTAAACCTCCTGCCTCTCCGCCTTCTGGCAGTCTGAGATAGTAAAGATACTAAAAAACAGTCTTTATATAACAGCAGCTTCATCTGACTTTTATAAACAGCTGATAATGACGATGGACGGGATCGTCTCCTAAAATGGATTACAACGTAAAGTCCTGCAGGATCAGCCTTTGTCAGCTGAGGGCAGGTTGGGGTAGAATTGAGTCCTAATGCAAAGAAGATAAAAGAGGCCCAAGTTCACAGTCAACAGTGTTGAAGGACGGACAGACGTGGCTGCTGAATTGGCTCATGAGTTGAGTATTGTTTGTGG
The DNA here is from genome assembly GCA_029822935.1 of Naso vlamingii. Lineage (NCBI taxonomy): Eukaryota > Metazoa > Chordata > Actinopteri > Acanthuriformes > Acanthuridae > Naso > Naso vlamingii. The sequence continues at coordinate 9,663,528 of JAPQLA010000010.1, forward strand.
AGCTTTTCATGAGGTCATTGAGGTTGATTTTAGGGGGAAGGACAAAGCTGTAAGCAATTCCATAAGCTCAGTTTGGTGTAGGGCTGCACAGTTAACCAAAATCTGATCAATATCATGATTAGGGCTGGCCATCTTCAAGAAAAATTTGATACCGATACCAGCATCGATACGTTGACTTTGATACCACTTCCGGTTAACAAAAGATGACATTATACACACTAATGGTCAGCCTGTCTCTCAGTGTAATCTGGTGTTTTTCCTGTAAAACACAAGTGTACAGCCAATAAACAGAACTATTTAGATCTTGGCACAACAAGCATGCTGTTATTACTATTAGCTCATTGATGCTAATAAGATTAACTCCTTAGGTCACTGGATACCACATTTTGATACCTGACATTTTTCAATACTCAGTAGTATTGAGGCAGTTCGGTCAGTACTGTAAAAGTATTTAAGTCCGATGCCCAGCCACAAAGGAAAAAACGGCCTACTGCAAATTTTGCATCGCAGGAAGCGCAATATTTGTTCAAGAAGAAATGTGTCAACAGCATAATACTTCAAATATTGTGGTGCTGCGGAGTTGTCAAGGCCTAAATATTATATCTGACAGACTTAAAGGCAAAGTTTGTTTTTGAACAGGAAGCCTTATAATATGGATATTTACAATCATATACAATGTTCTACAGCATAATTATAACAAACGGTGCAGTCACGAGAGCTGGAGCTCCTTAATGATGTCATCGCCAGCAGAAAACAGCGGAAGTGAAGGGGCAAACCAGGCGCCTCGACAATCCATCGAAAAACGCTTGTTTAAAAGACGAGACAATTGCGCGTTTAACTGCAGTGTCAGTGGGGGTGCATGGAAGAATGATGAAAAAAAAAAATCAAAAGGTATCATCACACCTTTGCGTCCTTGCACGGTGCATCTCATCCATCAGGGCTTCACCCTTTTTCTGGCTCCTTCCAAATTAAGATCACAAAAACAGACTGAGAGGGTCTGGGGGAGAGACCGAGGCCACGCCGTATCTGCTGGGGTCATCTGACGGGTCACACGGCCCCTGGGAGGTGCTGTTTTTGGGGGGGCAGTAAATGGACATGCCAGATGCCCCAAACAGGAAACAGGAAGTCTCTATTGAATGACGTAAAATGTAAAGGGCTCTTCCAGGTGAGGCAAAAGTTGAGATATTTTGTTTTCCCATGCGTGCTGACCTGCTGAGGATCATAAGATCTCGATAACAAAAACGATTATAGATTAATGACTCTAACACGTGTTCATATTTGATGAGTGTGCACTACTTTCTTGCAGAAGGACTCCTGATGATCTGATTAAGAAGTTGTGCCTGTAATCACTCATCTATGTTCCACGTAGAGCAACTCACAGGAAAATATGAGCAAGTGGTTATTCACTTTGGTCTCCAGTGGACCTGAACATGAAATTCCTCCTCGTGCCTATCAGTGTACCGGCCTTGACTAGCAAATCTTGACTTCCTGACGTCTAAAGGAGTAATGAAAGTGGAAGGATGATTTATTAATAAACTCCCCTAGCACTGACCGGGCCGAATGACCCAGCACAGGTTAACAGAGCTGCGATCAGCGTCTGTGGTTTGAGCCAAGAGCACAAGGCTTATCCAGGGGTGAAGGAGGCTGTCCATCTGTCTGTGTGTGTGTGTGTGTGTGTGAAGAATCGGAGGTTTAGACTGAATTGTTGTCTTAAAAAAAAAAACAACAAACAAACAAACAAAGGTTTTGAGACTGAATCAACTGTTGCCCTGAATTTTTTTTTTAGCCGATACATTTTCAGAGGAGAATTTTGCTGCCTGATGACCAGTCGACGCAATCCGACTGATAATCAATTGAAAAAGTGCTGCGAGTAAGAAAAGAAACCTTGTGTGTCCACCTTCCTGTTTGTCCCTCTGCTCTCTATCCGCTGCTGTAAAAAAACTGTCGGCTGCCGAAACAGGAAACCCACCTTTGGTGAACTTCATGTAATGGACCCTCTTTCTGGACGTCTTGGACTTTTCTTCCAAGCTGAATCCTTTGTGCTCTTCTGGTTGAGGTTCTATAAATAATTAAAGGACAGATGAGATAAAACATCTCGCAGTAAATCTGCGGCGTGTTATTTCCCAGGACAGTGCTAATAAAGATGTTGATTGTATGACTGTGAGTCTCTCTAAATGTTGTCATGCAGCTCCCTCTAGTGTCCAAGCAAATGAACTACCATCAGAAAAAGTTGCAGTGCAACTTGGTGCAGTTTGATACAGAGCCACAGTGTTGGAAAGTTGCCACCGAATGCAGGTAAACTCATGTGTAAAGTCAATTATGGTTATAAGAGACATACATTTTACGTGACTTTAGTGAGAGACTGTTTCTGTAACCGTCGACGGTTATGTATTAACAAATAAATAAACATTAAAATCCAAAAATGAAGCTGTGAACTGATTATTGACGAGATTGGCTAATAATCTTTATGTCTATGCCATGTCAAAAAATTATGAAAATATTCATCATATATACATATATATATATATATATTTTTTTAAACTCAAAGTGCATCAGACTGATGCATTTTCTCCTGGGGAAGCGTGACCCCTGACCCTCCCAGAGGGTCTGGGGCTCACCCCCCCACAGTCTCGGCTGCATACCTGTGCTGTTGTTCTGACCGTGGTGGCTGTTCAGCTGAGCGAGAAGCTCATTGAAGTCGTCTTGGTGAGCGATCCAGTTATCCTGTGAATGCAGCACGTCTGATCGTCACAGAATCAAACAAGCATTTGAAAATAAAGCATCATCACAGTTTTTCAACATCTGCAAAAACAACATGGAACATAAACACGGATTCATTTACTCTGTTGCCAGTTTATTGGGTACACCTGGATAACACTACTGAACTACTGAACTGTGTAAGTCTTTCCTTCATTAAGGTTTTCTTGCTTTTGCTGAAACTTTCAGAGGAGCAGTGACAGCCAGCAGGGCTGCACAACTAATTGTAAAAAAAAAAAATCACAATCTACATTCAAACATTCATGCGATCTGATTTCTAAATGACAGCAGTTCACTTGTTTGTATTTCCCTGTGCATTCAGATCACGCTGCATTCACATGTTCACTTATTTCTTTACAATAATCCCAGATGCTTTATCAGTCACACAGTGTAAAACAAAACACAAGATTAATTCAGCAGTCAGGCCGGAGTTTAGCCGATGATTCAGCCATACGACTCAATCACCTCTTATTTCTTTTCCTCATTTACGGTGCTCCGCTGTCACCCACCGTTGCTACAGTAACCAGACACAGCGTCTGCAGTGTCACGTGTGTACAAGCAGGAGGGAGGCAGAAGTCAGTTTACTTGATGCAGTTGGAGCCACATTTTAAATGCCAAAGGAAAAAAAAAAGAACACCATTGAGGAAAATCCCGGTGGCGAGGGAGAGAGTGATGATGTACTCGTGTGGAACTTTTTGGGTTTAAACTTGATGACGATACACAAGGTGTAAATAATCTGCAAGCAATGCATTGGAATCATCGCAGCACCACAAGGTAACACTACAAATCTCTAACACCACCTCCAACGCCACCACAAAATCCAGAATGAGTCACAATGAAGGACAAGAAACCACATCAAAAAATCCCAGCCGCCAGACAAGAGAGCTTAAGTCCAGCCCTTTATATAAACCTGCTGTAAACCCTGTGTAGACAGCAAGGTTTTTTTGTTTGTTTTTTTAAGTAGTGTGCAATAACTTTTTGTTGTTGTTGAAAAAAAAAAAGAGAGTCATGCAAGAGAATCTTGATCTCAAATCTCAGGGAAAAAAATTGTGATTCACATTGTAGTAAGAATTGTGCAGCCCTAGTGGCCAATTATTAAAACTGTCACATGGCTTTTAAAGCTGGGAACAATAAGCTGTAGATGCACCAGCCGTGCACGGTTCATAATTTGTGATTTCAATAATGTTGATCTTCTGATTAAATATTCTCCTCTTATCCTCTTGGAAAGTTGTATAAAAATACACTTATTTACTTTCAGAATGTTTTAAACAGTCAAAAATATTGAAAATTGAACAGAGCAATAAATGTTGAGTGTTAAAATACTTAGTGTTAGATGTGCTCACCTCATAGCTGGCATTAGCTCCAAGACCATAGCTGTCGTTTTTAACCTTTACTTTGATATGGTCGGTGGAGCCTTGCTCATTCCTGCCCAGGCCCTTTTCATGAGAAGAGAAGACAACAGCTTATCCATTCACTGCAACAACCAATGAGAAATCACCACTGTTAGCCAACCTGAACCAGTCGGGTTGATCTCAACACTCACCTTGCCCTTGGACCAGCCCATTCGCTCCAGCATCTTCTGGCCAAACTTGGAGTCATCCTTGCTCCAGGCGCTGTTCCTGGGGTCAACAGACCACTTCTGTTTCCTCCGCGCTGTATTGAGAGCAGCAATCACAAATCATAACGCTCATACAACTAAACACTGACGTTCATACAGAACCACTCAGATCAAGATAATGGATTCAAATATTTTACTCTTAAATGACACTGACTGACAGCTGTCAAGTCATCTGAAACAGAAGCAGATGCAGTGTTTTATACTTCGACTTAATGACCACGCGTTAAGAAAACACTGCGGCACAGCTCACGATAAGAGTACTGGAAATAAACTACAAACAAATACTAAAATATTTTTAAGTATTAACAATAAATGCGGTTATCTAGAACGATCTGATGACAAGCTATAGAAGGTGCAAAGTTTTCAGGAGACAACACGTGTTTACACGGACTGCTGTGGTTAATGCTAATGCTAGCGTTAGCTTGAAGAATACTTTAACAAGAACGACATGTCGAATATTTTCGTACGAAAGTAGATTGACGGGTGGTAGCGGAGTTTCCTGCAAACACAAAGTATAGAACGACAAACTCTCAAATTGAAAGAAAATGGAAATATTTACAAAAACTCGAGAAGAAATTTACTTACGACCGGCAAGCATGGACATCCTGGGGTCCTTAAACAGCTTGCCGTAAAGCAAGTGGGGTTCCTAGAAAATGCCTGAATAGAAATTATGGCACGGCTGGTTTTTCTTCTTAATATGCCCTTAAAAGTGCCCTGAAAATATAATGTTTGTGTCGAATTCTACATAGTTCAAAATATCTTGGTTATTTTTTTTATTTTAACTATTAAAATTTACATAGTTAACATTCTTCACCAACAGAGGGCGCCACAGCCTCACAGCTAAGCATAAACCATGCTGTGTTGGGTCACTCAGGTTCATGTAACCAGGCCCAACTGACAGGGTTTTTGTGTCTGATCCTCAAACATCGGTGCAAAGAAAATAGAGCGAATGCATAAAAATGTCACTGATATATTATTGCACTTAAATTAGTTACGAAGATGAACTGTGCGGGGATGTTCAAAAGATGAACGGCGATTATACATATGACAATTAGTATTTTTTATTAAAAGAAGCAATTTTTTTGTTCAGCTGAAATTCAGCTATTACAATTAGTACCGCAATAGGCCTATATGTAAAACAAGGATAGAATATTTTCAGTATGCAGACTGAAACATTTAATTGCAGCCATGTCTTTGCTTACAAATGCCTAATTCAGTATGTGTCAGTGACCAACTGGTATGAGTGGATATTGGCCCACTAATATATTAGGTTCCACCCAAAACTAAATGATGATGTGTCCAACTCAAACAAAGCATTGGATGATGTGTTCTTGGTAATACCAGTTGCCAATATCAAAATGTCGTAATATTTTTTTTTACAAATGCATGCAATGCACTAACCCTTAACTGCACAAGATCAGATTTCAACATCCTATGGTTTAGACATGATTCCTGTAGCTGCTGAGAAAACACAACCACAAGAGATCACAAACAACTAAATTTAACGCAGAGAGCTGACAAGCTGCTTTAAATTATAGGGGAAAAGAGAGGGAGACAAAATCAGTTTGAACTTACTCAAGTTCCAAAAAATTCCATTAAACTAGTTTAATTTTTCATTTTCCCTCAAAGCACTCGAAGGAAGCAGCTTTAACCACCACAAAAATAAATGGTCCACTTATGTAACTTGTAATCAACATGTAAGACAACAAACTAACCTGAATGAACAACAAGTGACCAAAGCATTGATAGACAGCTGTAGCTACCACTACAGAGCGACTTTAACAACAGTAACATTAGTAGATTATCACAGTATAATGTCAGCGGTAGTTTCTTGAGTGTCACTGTGTGGTTACATTTTTTGTAACAATGATAACTATTATTGACTCAAAATAAGTGCTGAATAATTCCAAATAACACGCTAAGGTGGTCTAGACTGAGTGTCCTTGAGTTATTTATAGAGCATAAAAACTTTCTGAGAACATTTTCAGCCCTATCAGAAGTCTTAATCTTGATATGAAGCAATGTTAACAATTGCTGTGAGCCAAAGGTAAAGAAATGGGCATAGTATTTATTTATGCTAAATTGTCTCAGAGGATGTCTGGAGCTCAGTTCCTTGAAATCGTGTCCACCAGAAACAAAACAGGCTGACTTGGGTCACCTTCAGCTGTTTGTCTTGGGAAGGAGCCCGAGTTTTTTGTCCTGAAAGAAGCTGTTTAATCTTTTGAAATGCGAGTTATTGTTTAAACGTTAAAATTAAAGTTGGAATTTAATTAAAATGAATGTTAAGAGGGGATTCAAAAGTGAGAAACAATTAAAGATTGACTCCATCTGATGTCACTGCAGGGAAAGACTTTAATATTTAGAATATTAGAATATTTGAAACATTCATGTAATTCTGTCTCATAAGTTTAGATTTTCTTTTCTTAATAACTGACCCCAAACACGTCTCAGTAACAAACATGTTCTCTCCTGACATAAGATGAATTTTAGATTGGTGCTGCTGTCTGTATAGCAACAGAAGCATCAAACTGTACAACTCTTCTTTCAACCGTAATCGAGAAATTTAGCTTCTTATTGTAGCCACACTCCAACCTAAAGCTGGGGTACATAAACTGTAGCATGAGACTCCTAAAGAAGCAACTGCCTCACCTTCCCATCTGTCATGGTTTGGGGTTTGATTTCATTGTTTCCTGTTATATTTTGGTAGTTTTATCCTCCTGTGTCCGATCTGCCTTTGTGTTTCCTGTGCTGTCTTGTTTTCCCTCCTTTTTGATCGTCCTTATTGTTTCCACCTGTTCCCCATTACCTTGTGTATTTGAAGTCTGCATTTCCCTTTGTTCTGTGCCAGTTCGTCTTGTCCTGTTTGTCAGAGAACCTACGCCATCTTCATGCCATTTTGTCAAGTCAGGTTTTGTACTGTTTTGATACTTTGTCTTGCTTTTGCAATAGTCTTGTGTCATTTTGATACTTTGTCTGGTCTTTTATGTGTAATAGTAATTTGTCCTCTGAGGAGTGATTTTTTTGTTCCATGTGTCGGTAGAAATTTTGAGTTAAGTGATTCTTTTATTTCTGATCGTTTTTCCTCTGTTGGAGTGATTTTCCTTTGCACTTTATTAAAGACTGTTCTTTTGAACCTCATTTATCGAGTCGTGCATTTGGGTCCAAGTCCTAGTTCGGTTGTGACACCATCCGTTTTTTGGATTTTATATTGTTGTTGCTCTTTCTTTTCACCAAAGATTCATGATGAATCTTGATGTTGCAGGGAAAGTTGCAGTGGTGTAAACTGGTCCATCTCAGCTTGACTGAAGCCGGATGGCTGTGTCGCCTACAACTCATCTTGTCAAGTCACCAGAGGCCAGTTTGAGAACGTAAGAGCCAGTCAGTTTGTAGAAACGTCATGTGTCACAAAGAAGTGCAGCGTAGAGCAGCCAGCAGGAACACGTGCTCTCTGAAATGACCCGTGATTGTCTGAAAATGGCCCGTCACGGCCTGAAAACAGAGTCAAGGAGAGGAGCAGAAGTCTGGAGTTCTTTCAGACCACCTGAATTACAATACTGTATGCTGAAAGGTTATTATGGGATTGTTTTCTGATGACCCCAAAAATAAACTGCCTGCCTCAGCTTTAAGCCCATCATTAGCTTAATCCTTTGCCACTTTTTTTTTTTGCCTCCCTCCTGAGTTCCACACAAGAAGATAGATCCCATTCTTTGGACTGGGCGTGCAGTAACAAGGAAGAGACGGGCAGAGCTCACCCTCTGCTAATTAGCTTAATAATAATAATACATTTTATTTATATAGCACTTTTCAACGTACTCAAAGACACTTTACATTCATTTAAAAGATCATAAAAGCAGAAAACATTAAAACTCATAACACAGGACTTAAGTTACACATTAACTGCAGTTCTGAAGAGGTGAGTTTTGAGCAGGGATTTGAACATGGGTAGATGGGTACACTCACGGATGTTTTTGGGGAGAGTTCCAGAGGGAGGGGGCAGCTATGGAGAAGGCTCTGTCGCCCCAGGTCCAGTGCTTGGTTCTGTGTGGTGGAAACAGGAGGTTAGCATCAGAGGAGCGGAGGCTGCAGGAAGGATTGTGGCGGTGGAGCAGGTCGGTGATGTAGGTGGGGGCCTGGTTATGGAGGGCTTTGTGAGGAGAAGGACTTTGAAGTGGATGCATTGTGGGACAGGGAGCCAGTGGAGCTTCTGGAGGACAGGGGTGATGTGTTCACGGGAGTGGGTGTGAGTGAGCAGGCGAGCAGCAGAGTTCTGTATGTACTGGAGTTTATTGAGGATTTTGGATGATGAGCCGTAAAGAATACTGTTGCAGTAATCGAGTCTGGATGTAATGAAGGCATGGATGAGAGTTTCAGCAGCAGAGAAGGAGAGTGATGGGCGGAGGCGAAGTCAGCAGATTAACTTTCCAACAGCTCTAAACAGTCCTGTGTGTTTGTTGTGACTTGTTTATTTACCATGTTGTTATTTTTACACTCAGATCAGTACTTTCTGCATTTCTTCCTCTGCTGCTGTTTTTTGCCCCCTGTGGTGCTGCATGCACCCTGCACTTTACTCCTGGTTGCTTTTGTATTCTTGGATTCTAAAATTACAAAAGTGCTAATCTGAGTCTAAAAATAACATAAGGTGGTAAATAAACAAGTTACAGCAAAGGAAAGTACATCTAATGACTTTAGGTGGAGGCAGGCTAGCACTTCCCATTGACTACCAGTGTTTGAGCTAAGCTAATTAGCGGTGG
>JAPQLA010000010.1:9701803-9724478 GCA_029822935.1 Naso vlamingii
AAACCCGTCAATGCACCCGTTAATACAGATACCGAATGGTTTAAGTTTGTCATATGAGTCAAAGTGCCAAATATAATAGGGCCTTTCACCTCCTCCTTCACCTGAAATGTTTAATTTTTTATTTTTTCTGTATGTCCCTTTAGGGGCTCCGTAGAAAGATGCTTGGCTGTGGAGTTTTATAAAAGGAGGACGGACTGATAAAACAACTCTCAAAGCAAATATTCACTCCACAGTCCGACGCTGGAGCCAATAGAGTGATCAAGCTTCTGTTTTATTTAACGTGACGCTCAGACAAATGTGTGCGTGAGGGGAGATGTTTTACTTTAGCATATGTTCTAAAATGTTCAGTAATAAAATGTTGGCTTTCATAGCTGCAGCTGATTGTTTAAAGAGACAACACTTGATTAAACACTTGATTAAACAAACTCACTGTGCCTTGAAGGAACCTGAGGGTAAACATTAATAAACTTGTCAAACACGAAGCTACATTCTTATTTAAAGAACATTGACAGATCTGGATGAGTAACTGCAGCCAAATGTTATCAATGAGTTTTCAAATGTTGCCGTCACACAGGTCATATTTTGACATTTATCGATGAATCTTGAGCAGCTCCCGCCAAAGTTTGGACCCACACATGTAAGATTACTTAGTCAAGCTTTTCAATCAGTCTCTGGTGAAGACAATGTCTCATCCAACCTTCTGTTCTGCATGGTTTGTTTGCTGTTTGTTCTGCTGTGCGATGTTGTTTGGTTATTTTGGGTATGTGCAGTGAATCAGAGCAGTCTGTCACGACGGATAATGATGACTTCAACGTGGGTGCAGAGTCTAATACCAAAATATGTTGTGTAAGCAAAGAGAAATTTGGGAGGGGTTGTTTTGCGTCTTATCGAGCTCATGAAATTCATGTTGTAACAATAAATTGACCATAAAAACTTTTACTTTGGTTCAGATTTTTATTTGGATGTTGTATTGACTTCTCCTTTGTTTCACTTCTTCTCCTTCTCTTTCTTCTTCTTCTGCTGCTCTTCTTCTTCTTCTTCTTCGCATTGAGACATTCATATCTACTGCAGCTGCAGTTATCACAGTTTTCTTCAAAGAGGAAAACTGTGAAAAAATGTCAAAGCTCCTAAACAATCCATCATTAATTATGTTCTTTGCATTATTTAGTGCGTGTAGCACAAACCACATGTATGCTGCTGTAAGTTTTCTAATCCTGAGCAATATGGCTCCCTGTTTGCTTTCATCAAATTTTCATATGTTTTGAGAACTGGTTTCTTTCTTTCTTTCTTTCTTTTTCTTTCTTTCTTTCTTTCTTTCTTTCTTTCTTTCTTTCTTTCTTTCTTTCTTTCTTTCCTTAGAAGTCAGAGGATTTACAATGGAAGGTAGTTTGTGGGGCTGGGGGTAGTTCGTCCTGGCTCAGGTGAATCCAAGGTTGGGTGAGGGACGCCCATTCTGTCTGAAACTGTCACTCATGTGTTTGTGTGATGTCAGAGAGTAAATCGTGTCAGGTGCTTCCTAGGGATTTGTGTGTACAGCTGGGGGAGAGTTTCTGTGTGGGGAGTTTTGGTTTGGGTCCTGTGTATTCAGAGCACACAAAGGATGTGTGTGTTGTTGAGCTGTCTGTATGGTCAGGCTAAGTTGGCCAATAGGACTCCCACAGGAACAAGATCCGGGGTGGGGGTCCTACAGACCCAGTGGTCATGTTGAGGGGAATGATCTGTACGTGCCTCAGGCTGGAGTTCATGTAGTTCTCTATGAAACGTGATACTGTCGCATTGTCTGACTGTATGTATCTGCTTAGTGATTGTGTTTGTGCAGGCTGCCAGTCTAGTACAGGTGGGGGATGCGAGTGGGTATGTGTGTGTGTGTGTGTGTGTGAGTGTGTGTGTGTACTTGTGTGTGTGTTTGTGAAGGCTGACTTTTTATGAAGTTGTCGGGAGAGGCACTTTTCTCATAGTTCTTTTGTTTTAATAAAAAATATCAAAAGTCTTTCCTTCTTTCTTACTTTCTTTTTTGTTTATTCCTTTTCTTTCTTTCTTACATTCTTTTCTTGTCTTGTCTTTCTTGATAAATCTTAGTAGTCAGTTTGTCGCAGTAAAAGACTCTTTCTCAGCTGCTGGTAGTCACTTAAAAGCATAGTTTTGTGAAACACACTCCATCACAACTCGTTATTAGTTTAAAATCATATCATGTGCATAATGTCATTTTTATGGCTTACTTTCACTGGTGGGTGCATAAATGAGTTTTGTTCTTCATGTAACCTGATTGATGATATTTATGTGACTTTTTCAGTATCCTGAAACTCAAACTCTTTTTAAATGTTTTTTCCAGAATGAGACGCATCAGTCAGCTTCTCCTCTGCCTGACTCATGATAAAATCCACCAACATAAAAATGAGCAGATTTAAAATGATCTTATTGCTTTTTTCTCTGCAGTCACGTTACATTTTGTTTTTAAAAAAATTTTGTCTTTATTTGACAGTGATCTCAACATATAATGACGCTCACAGACACTGAAAAAAACCTCTCACAAACGTCATTATTGGCTCTTTATTGCTACTTGAATTGATTACAAAGCACAAAACTAAATTATCCACAATACATCATTTAAAAAATATATATATAATTTTTTTTAGCTAAACCTGAACATGCCGCTCACAGGATGTAGAATTAACATCTGAAGCAGCAAACTAGAAAGAATCAGCACCGTCCCTCTGCAGCCTCCCTGTCCCTGGGTACAAACCACACACACACACACACACACACCCCCTGTCTGATTTATTTAGCCTACGTCCCCCAACCAGCCTCCATCCTGATCTCTTTCTTGAAAGGCCTCTGACTTTCCCTCCCACTCTCTCTGGCTCACACACACACTCACTCACTCACTCACTCACACACACACACACACACACACACGCACACACACTTAAGCCTGCGATTTGTTTTTCTTTTGTTTAAAATGACTCATGTCTGTTTTTTGCCCTTTAAAGTGCTTTGTGACAAATTGGTTTAAAAAGTGCTTTATAATTTGAACTGATGTCTCATGATTGGATTGTTTTTGTTGCTGTTGGGCCTTATTAAGCTGCCCACCATCTCCTGTGAACTTCTGCGCTGAGTGTGCCGCTCCAAATTCACTGTGAAGGCCTAACAGCCCTGAGGAAGAGGAGCAAATGAAGGCTACTCAGATGAAACAGGTTTCATCATGTGTTGCGTGTATTTAAATGATTTTCCCAGTTGTGTGGGCCCCGAGGGATGACTGCACCCTGATTCTGTTCATGCAGCATCACTGTGACTTTTATACATTGCTGAGAACAAGACTTTCTTCTCTCACTGTTCACAATTCAAAGATAAACACTTAAAAAAAGCAATAATTCAACATGGCGAGTGCTGGTCTTAAAGGAGGAGTTGTTGTTTTTTTGTTAAGCCTTATTAAAAAGTATTTACAATATATGATGTTCTACAGCATAATTATAATGAAGAGTGCAGTCACGAGAGCTGGAGCTCGTTGCTGATATCACTGCTAAATAAAAACAACGGATGTGAAGGGGCATATCAAGTGCTTTGACAATCTGTTGAAAAAGGTCATTTTAAACGACGAGACAATCGCCGAGTGTTTAGTGGTGTCCTCATGTTCTGACGCTGAAACACAAAGCTAAACAAAAGCTTTTAACCTGGAAACAGCTCATTTCAGCTGCTTCGGGAAACAAACAAACAGCAGTTTCTGGGTTAAAAGCCGTTGTTTAACTTCATGTTTTAGTGTCGGTACGTCACATCACTAAACATTCGGCGAGTTTCTCGTCTGTCTCGGTAGTAGCTAGTTTTAAGGGGCACAGAAACTGATACATCAGTGTCACCTATAGCAGCTGCTTGAGTCTGATTGGCTTGAGTGGTGTGTGTTATTTATTTTTTTCAATTGAAAGATTGGCACTGACAAAAGGACACATGTATTTTGATATGCAGTGATTAATAACAACTAAAAAGAAGACACATATTGAAATGTTATTGTCACAAATCATGTTAATTGTTGATTTTTATTTTGTTCAGCAATCTGGACTGCCCTTTTGGTTAAAGCCCGGGAATGTAAGACTTGGAGTTGTTTATGTCCGATGACCTTGCTGGCCTGGTTGACGATTTGTGCAAGTTTGTTCTTTAGTTTCACTGAAAAGTCTCTGTGCCATGACTCAATGTTATATGTCAGGACGCTCTCAGTTAGTGGTTTGTAGAACATGGACGCGGCGCGCTGGCTGTCGTTGAACTTCTCAGTTCCTGAGACGAGCAAGGAGCTGTCTCCCTAAAGTGAGTGACCTTCTCCACTTCCTGGCCCCTCATGCTAATTGGCATGAAGGTTCAAATTCTTGGACTGGTATGAATTCATTCACATTTCAAGTATGATTCCCCCAAAATGACTTAAACTGTTATTCAAAATATTTTATGCTGTGATGACTGTTTTATTGTCTAAGTTTTCCTAAACGAGTCTTCCTCAAGATAAGTTATACATTTCGAGAGAGAGAGCGAGAGAGAGAGAGAGAGATGTGGCGGGTTCAGCAGTGTTTCAGCACTGGACAGCTCCTGCACAACCCGGCGTCCAAACAGGCGGGCAGCGGCAGGGGTGAAGCGGACATGATCCAATCAATCTCTAACTGGATGTGACCCAGCTCTGTGGGCGCCGTCTAATCACTGTGCCGTTGAGCCTGCAGCGGACTCACCAGCTCTTTTGCTCGCACATGCTACCACAGGAGGGGGGAGGAGGGGGTGAAAATGCTTAACCCCTTGACTGCTGAAAAAAAAAAGCTGCAGAAAGGAGAGAAAACCCAACATGTCTCTTAGCAACCAATTCTAGAATCCTATAGATTCACCTATAGATAAATTATGTCTTTCCCCAGAGGACAAGGCGTGCAGAAGTTAGTATAGCTTGGTCACTTATCTCAGTATTTGTATTGATAAGCCAACTTTTTGATTTAAACTTCCAATATTTATTGATGCAAGTACAAATGAAAATTCTCTTCCAAACGAACAAACAACCAAATAAACAACAACAAAAAACACCCCCCCCCCCAAACAAACAAACAAAAAAACAGGTAGGTGTGATTAAACGCACCAAATGCTATGAAAATTATCTGTGTAACATTTCACTCATACTTAAAAGCAAAGTCTTCAGGGAGCAGTGCATGTCGTTACAGGATGCTTTTTCGCCTGTTCCGCCCGTTTCCTGAAAAGAAAAAAAAAGTGACCTCACGCTGTGTCACGATTTCCAAACAACAGGAAAGACATCCTTGGGTGTCCATGAGGCATGTTGCATTACATCATGCTGTCCATTCCTGCTTATTTGGGGGCTTCAAATGAGACACTAGATGGCAACCACGTTGAGAGGGAGAGACTGTATGTGTGTGTGTGTGTGTGTGTGTGTGTGGAGGGGGGGATTACGTCGGTGTGGGACAGTGGAGGGACGGTCTGCTCATTGCACTCAGCTTGCAGCTGGAGGAGAGCTGCAGCTGCAGAGAGGGGGGATCAACTGAGCTGCGCTGAATGAGATCAGTGTACATGCAGGTGAAAATTGGTCGATCGTTGTTGGATGAGTTACAGATGAAATAGTTTGAACTTGTAGGTTAGATTCTCCTTTTCAGGTGGGGACAGATCTGCAGTGCAGGGAACGCAAAGACAAGATGTGCTGCGTCCGCGGCGCCACCGGTGCGCTATCAGGGGACAGAGTGAGCGACGGCGACGCGCTGACACCCCGCTTTTAGATGGCTCCAACATTTGGGGTGCAAAACAGGTGTCAGGGAAGTGTCGTCACGAACCCCGGAAGCCGGAGGAGGTGGGAACATCAGAGGGAAAGATGGCAGCGAAATCCGATGGTCGCGGGGTCGTCACCGGTTTCGCACAGCTGCACAACCTGGACGAGGTGGTGGGGACGGGAGAGGACGACACAAGGAACGGCAGCTCATTCCACATCTGCCATTGCTGCAACACCTCGTCGTGCTACTGGGGCTGCCGGAGCGCGTGCCTGCATTACCTCCGGGGGAAGGGGAAGGGGAAGGAGAGAGATGCGGCGCGGCCACCGCAGGAGGAGCGCCTCTGGCTGGACTGCCTGTGGATCATCCTGGCACTGCTGGTCTTTTTCTGGGACGTGGGGACAGATTTATGGCTGGCCATCGACTATTACCACAAGCAGAACTTCCTGTGGTCAGGCCTGACCCTGTTCTTCGTGCTCGTGCCCTCGGTTCTGGTCCAGATCCTGAGCTTCAGGTGGTTTGTGCAGGATTACACCGGGGGCGGACTGGGCTCCGTGGAGGGGCTGAGTAGTCGAAGAGCTACAGCCGGTCTGCAAAGGGACAGGTGCTGCCGCCTCTCTGTCTGGGTCTGGCAGACCATCATTCACATTTTTCAGTTGGGACAAGTGTGGAGGTAAGATAAAACTTAAGTTTTGCCTTTAAAAGACTCAGATAAAAGCCCGAGGCGCGGCGCGTCCTGCTCCTCTCACTCCATCCATTCACTTCAACCCTCTAACCTCCTCTTGACTGTCACCTGGTATAACCCGTTCTTGTGTACATGACTGGGGTGAAAATCAGCACCGTGGTGATGCCAATACGCTCCGCTCACAGTTCCCACTATCTGCTGCCGCACACATTCATGTATTTGCGTTTCTGAAAGGTTACATCTCGTTCTTTTGACGCGTTTTGCCACATTTCTTTCGGTCTCAGCCAAATGTGTCCGGAACAAACAGCTGCACAGAAATCGCATCGCTGTGATTATTTCATCACAGTGCGCCATTGCGCTTGTGTGGGGAGGGAAGAGGGCTTTCTGTTCAAAGACGGACAGGTAGTGACTGGGAGCTCATGTGTGTATGTTTGTGTGTGTGTCAGGCGCGCCGCGCGCATCACAGTGCAACACACCGCGCACGGTCGCCTCGATTCACCCGCTCCCCCTCCTCCCCGCATCAAATACTCCAACTCTGCAAGTCGAGGCCAGATGAGCATCTGTTAACACGGCTCGCAGAACTACATCTTCCCCCCACAGACATGATGTCATCGATTCCTCTGCGACGCTCGACATCTTTAGTCCCCAAATTCCGGTTTTTGGCCGCACAAATTGACGCGTCGGGAGACCGCGCGGGGATGCTCAAGGTGTACGTGTGTGTGCGTAATCTGTGACATGTAGCGGCTACTGTAGTAGTGAAATGTGACACCAGTGCGCGCAGCTCATCTGCTCCGTTTAGGCTGTTCAGGCGAGCCTCTGAGCAGCGAGTTGTTTTTGGTGCAGACAGACGCAGTGGCTGGCATTTAATGAAAAAAAAGTAACGCATGACGGCTGCTCTGCCATCGGCTCTGAAAATGAGACAGTGCACCGCGAGACTCAGTGAAGGGTCCAATCCCTCCATCCTGACTTTCAGGTCTTCAGTCGAGCTCATGGTGTTTTTAAATCTGAACCTGAGCTCTGATTCCGTTTCAGTGTTTGTGTTTGACAGCCCGCTGCTCGTCAGACAAATGGACTGTGTTGGAGTCTAATGCATGAGAACGTTTGTGCCACAGGCTGCATTACTCACATGCTGGGAGTAAGAGTAAAACCTGAACTGAAACTCACTGACCTTTTTTGGAAAAAAAAAAAAAAAAAAAAAAGCCACAAGCATAAAATGAGATACTTTCTCAACCAGGTTCACCCCCCCCACACACACAATTTAGTCTGAAAATGAACCTCATTTTCTTTTCACACGGCTGAAAAGAGCATCTTCACTCTTATGTCCAAGTTCAATTTAGTGCACGGCGGTGAGATGGGTTTTCCCAGAATGACCCGATCCGCTCTGCATTCCTCATCAGACTCATTTTGAGCCGCACCTGAGGGTCGTATTGATCAGCTGCAGTTGCATTGGCTCAAGTTTATTTACTTAAGTGGAGTTCGATTGATTATTTTGGTCATATGTGCAGAGTGAAGAAGACAGAGGAGGAGAGACTGAGGACTAAGTCGCTGCTCGTGTTGGTGGTTTTGGTGGTTGATATAAATGAAGTGAACGTTTGACTGAGAGCATCTGACCACTTTCTGCAAAATGAAACATTCTGGGATGTCACTGGACAGGGAGGAAAGAAATGTTGTTCTTGAGTCATGCTACATGTGATTTGCATATCAGAAGTTTGGTTATGTCATGTGCAGATGATTGTCCAGCTTCTGTCTGATTTGTAGGGACCAAAATATTTACATGTAACTAGGCCTGGGCGACACAGCTGAAAACCTGTCACAATAGTGATGTTTCGTATTGGTCGATATCAATAATTAATAATCATGCTGTTTGTGACTCTAGGCTTATTGTGCATTCTAAGAGGTGGGGGTGGCTAAGCTGTTGAAATGAGTAAATATCACAATATTTTTGAGCAAATACATATATACTTTGACAGTACTGTAAGGATGAATTTTGGTGATTTCACAAAATATTAACCCAATGACATTTTTGGATAAATAATCAGTAATGTGGATAAATGGATAAAGGATCAATAAAAGAGCAACGAGAACAGTCTGGTAAGTTCAGAAAATCACATCACTTTACTGTAATGAAGCCTTTTCAACCAAGAAAAAACAATTACTCCACATCACGATATAATGATACCCAAAATCTGTCACAATATCTTGCTTCGTATCACGGTACGATACTATATCGATATATTGCCCATGTAACATGAGGAACGGTTGAACATTTATGGAAATCATATAAATGTTGGTTTAATCACTTTCTGGCAGAGTTAGATAAGAAAATTAAAACCACACTCAATCTGAACCACCATAAAGGTGAAGCACGTTTCCCAAAATGTCAAACCACTCCTTTATGAAATTTAGAAACCAAATACTTGGTTGTGTCTCCAGCTATTCTTCAGTATTTATTAGGCATCTAAATTTAATACTGATGCCTCACATCTTACCTACATCAGCAAATGAGACCATTGGCAAGGAAATTGGAGATTATATCCTGTCTGTCACGATGTCTTTGCCTTAAACTCTATGAAATGCTTCATGGCACACAGACCGGAAAAGACTATTTGTTGTTTATGAACACGATGGGTCTGCTGTTCTCTTTTTTACTATCTATGGTTGAAAACAGGATATTTTTCTTTAGATAATTTCAATATTTTTTGTTTATGGCTGAACTGGTTTTGTGCAAATAAGTGGCGAGTATCTTTCACTTTCTTCCAAAATAAATGCCTGTGCCTGACAAGATTTTTACATCAGTAAGCAGTACCTCTTTTGTCCACATGCAGCGCTACAATCAAAACAAATAGAAAGCTCCTCGGAGGGCTTTAATTACGTTGGCTTACTATGTATATGAAGATTGCTTTTTAATGGACATTCATGCGTGTGGTCACAAGACTGAGCTTTGAAGGGAGTCATCGCTTGCCAAAGAGTGCCTAAGTCATGCCCCGTTACTTCCGGGTCATGGGACCTTAATTTGGAAAAAAATTTGAACAGTAGTCAATGGAGAGGGAAAATTATTTTTTGATCCCGTTTGGCTTGTGCCCTGAATTACACATATGATGGTTGGCAATTTAAACGTTCATGCAAGGAAAGTCGAATTTTGTCATCAAACAGTAACACAACGTTTTTTGTGAGATGCTCGGTGAACTACATGTCTTGTCTTGGACAATATACATCATCAATACAGACATGGCCGTCAGCTCGGCAGATTTCACACTGTTTTTCCAGGGACGAGGGGACAAGTATTAAAAGAGGTGAAAACTGTTGTAAATCGGCTCATGCTGAGAGCTGCGACTACTTGAAGGGGGAGTTAGTCAGTTCTGTTGTCAGAGGAGGGAAAATGTTATGACGTCAGCTATGCGACTGGTGTTGCAGTCTTTATAATTAAGTATATTCACAAGCTAATAACTTAGGCACTCTATCTGTGGGTTGAAACAACACCTTACTCAGCGTTAACAGATAATGATCCTTTGAGTAGTGAAACAGGACTCACTTCATACCTACAGTGATTTATGTGTGCAGCACATTAGGACCACAGCTGTAATTCTTACCACTAGCTTCACATTAACATGTGTGAAAGTTGACCTAAAATGATCCAAACTGAACTAAACTGAAGTAAAAAAAAAACAGAAACAAGTGCATTGAAATGTGCCTATAGGGGAACTCAAGTAAACATAATGTGTTGGTGTGTATGTTGTGACAGCACAGAGCTTGAGGCGAGCGATCCTTGTCAGGCCACTGTGTCCCTTCGGACATGATCTGCCTGGCTGCTGGTTCGGGGTCTGAGGGTCAAAAGCTGCTCTTGTCAGCTTAGTGAGAGTTCACAACCTGAAAGCCACGGGGCGAACACATGATACAGAGATTATTAGCCAATGTAAGAGGCCAAACTGCCAATAGGTAGCATATGTTTTCATGATGCATTCAACAACACTGTGTGAGGGATAAATAATCAGTTTTCATGACTGTGCATCAAAGCAGCTTTCACAGCCGTTCCTAACAGGAGGCTGCAGCATCAGTTTGTGCAGTAATTTGCCATCTTTAATATGAAAAATCAACATGAAGTGCTGACAGGAGTCAAAAACACTGTCTCATCATGTCTCATTATCCAGTCCTACTTTCAGTTCCACATTCAATTAGCTGCTTTCCCTCTGTGCACCTGAGGACTGAGCTGATGACAGGATCGCCAAGCTTGTTTTGCTGTTATTCCCTTGTTAATTGCTGACTGAACGGGGAGGATTCCTCTCCCATCTCTAATCCCACTGTCACCAGCTCTCCACAGCTCTTTCATGTTGTCCTCCCTGTGAATCACTGGCACTGCTGCTGCTGCTGACGGTGGCGGTGTCCCCTTAAGCTTTAGAGATTCTGCTCACATACGCTCAGGCACACAGTGGATCACACATACAACGAGGTCTCCTGGCAGCACGATGGACAGCTTAATCAGTGTAAGCCCAAATTAGCGTCTGAGTGGAGAAGAACTGCATCCATCTCCGGCCGCCCTCAGGAAATCCACTGTGAAAGTTTTGGAGGCTTCTTGTTTTTGGGAAATCCCAGCAGAGTTGGGCGGGTTGTCATCCTCTTCTTCCTTTTTAATTTCTTGTGGTTTGGGTTGAAAATGTTGTAAAACAAGCAATTTTCACTCACTTTTCACAAACCGAGAAACGTGAAAACTCCAATGGCAGCTACTAAACACTAAGCAGTGAGCTTTGTAACATCACATGTCTGTAGTGCAGTTTCGAACCAACCTTTAAATACCGTCAGCAACATTTCAATGTGTTTAAACTATTTCATCTTTAAAGGGCTGATATTACCACTGATATTAAACATGAAGTGCGGTTTGCTCTTTCAGTCCTCATGGGGAGTATTACATCTGGAAAACAGCTGTTAAGGCTGTAATGGCTGTTTTTGTGTCTCTGGAGGGGACCTTTCAACGTTTTCAAAAAAATGAACCCAGATGATGTCATCGGCGTGGCTTGAGCTAGAGGAAACTAAAGCTGGGTACACACAGCTCGATGGTTGGGGGTCAGGACTCTGTCAGGGCTCTCAGAGAGAGTCAGTGTGTGTGTGTGTGTGTTTTTTTTTCTGATTCAACATGCAGAATTGGCAGGTTGGGCTGGTGTAATTTTAGACCCGACCAGTATACCTGAGCGTCGCATGTCTCGGTAAACTGAACTTAGTGACACAAAGTGTGTTGCGACAGTCAATCAGCATTGAGATTCTCCCGACGTCACTGACGTCCGGACATTGAGACCAAAACATCTGTTGCTGTGTGTGAATGTCACAGAGTTGTACAACAAACTTTATAACGTTAATGGAATAATGTAATGAACACAGACATGAAGTTCTCAAGTTTTTCCGCGTTTTTGGGACTTCCACAACTGATACAGTGCAGAAATGAGGATTATATGATGCTAAGAGCTAAGCTAACGACACATTAACAGACCCCCAGTTTATTTTATGAACACAGCCACAACGTCGTTAAGCTTTCCAACATTTCTGGAACATCCACAACTGATACAGCCCTGAACGTATGATTATATTGGCTGTAGTTAATGATAGAAGACCCTCTTCCTCCTGACGCTAACAGCTAAGCTTAAGGCTGTGTGTCTTGATAATGTTACATGGCGCTGTGCAGCTTGATTGCTAAACTGAATTCGTTCTTTGGGTTTTAACAATCTGTTAAACGATCCAAAACAAAGAAAATCAACAGACGAAATAGAAAATCAACATGCACTGGCCAAATTTGATATACAGTGTAAATCAATGTACAGGAAACCTTTTGCTTGTGCACTTTTTGTGACACAAAAACAGCTGTTTTGCATTTTGCCTTAGCCTAAGTTAACATGAAAAACCATCAACAGCAAAAAAACAAACAAACAAAAAGAATTACTGAATCCCAAAACTGAAATTGAATACCTACCCAATGAACAAATATTCAACTATTTGGGTCCAGCCCTACTAACCACTAGTTGGCTTCAAATCCTGGTACACTTCCTGGGGGCTCGCTTGACCCACTCTTGACCCGTAAGGTCAGCATGTCTCGGCCTCTGCTCCTTTGATATTGACCAAGTTGTTTCTCTCAAGTTCCCTAACTTCATTTATACACAACGACTTGCACCACACCAATATGCATCAGAATGTAATTTTGACTACAGATAGTTTGACTAAGTTATCACTGTCCAGTTACCTCCTAAACTCTGTTGGTCCATTTCAATTTGCGTCTCTAAAACCACCTGGATGTCTTTTTAATTTCTGACCAGTGCAACTTGAAGAATGTGGAAGTGTTTCGATCTGGGTGTGGTGGCCTGCAGGTCGTCTTTTGTCACAACAGAATTTAGTGATTATTTGTTCAGATGCAATTCATTGAATAAGATTCGGGAGCTGTCCCTCCTGAAAACGCTCCTGTAGTCTCGGCCTCTTTGCAGGAGCTGTCCAGTGCTGAAATTCTGACTTACTGCATGGATACATTTTGATCCATTTTCTCAGCCTTTCAAAATTCATGTAGCCTTGTAACAATTCAAACATGCTGAGGGGCCTGCATGGGCCTGTGTACATCAGAGTTTGTACTGATTTATACTGTCTCATCAGTTGTCATGCGGCACTTTAATCACAATGAAGAGGATATCTTAAAGATGTGTGTCATGTTTTGAGATTGTGAATGGTTTTAGCTTTAATACTGTATTGTGTTGAGTGCACATTGGACTCTTGCTACATATTTTAAAGACTGAAACAGATTTTAACACCTTAACTCAACTCTTGACTGTGTATTTGTATTAAACTGTGCTGAAATGTTGTCCTTGTTAGCGTGAGTTTCTGTCATTGCATACATTTCCATTAAAACCAATGGAGTAGGTACTCAGGTTTCAGTAGGGTTCTTGAGAAAGATGTGTGTTTTCTCCTGTTGTTTTTAATGATGTTATGTGGAGTGTGTGGGCTATATTATTGCTCTTGTGACAGTTAATACAACAACATATCATGCTCCATTTCAGTGCCAAAATTAATTACACTTTTGGCCACTTAACTGAACATATTCAGTATGCATCAGGGTCACAGTAACAATCTCACTGAAATGGTACATTCATCTTGTCTATTGAGAAATTCTCTAGTTCTGCATCCGCCAAAGAAGCGGGGACTCCCCCACCCCCGTGCAATTGTACAAAATGTTTGAACACCACAAATCTGATGCTTGGATTACACTTTAATCCTGAACAAGAGTGGGCTCGCCACCGAGCAACACGAAGAAATCGCCTCATGGTTGACATCTGCCTGTGTTTCCAAGCCTGGTAAATATTAATACAGACTGGGAAGGAGTCGACGCGAGCCTCTCTTGGCTGGCTGGGCTGCTTGTAGTTGCCAAAAAAGGTTTGTACATGCGGTGAAGCGAGACATTGAGATGATACAATGCAACCAGCTGCCCTGTCAAGGAAAAACAGCTGAGGGGGTGAAAGAGGAAACAGATGAAGGCTTGGATAAATTGGTAACAATCCATACAATTATGTATTGAGAGTTTAAAAGGGCGAAAGATTGGAACATCTTGTTCCCTCTGCAGTGGAGGCACTGGAGTATTTTTGAAGTGAAGGGAAGGAATGATAGACGACCCGCTCTCGCTAAGATATTTATTCAGTGCGCTGGCAGAGCAAATAAGTCTGGGAATTTCCTTTAAAAAGCCAATTGCTTTCAGTTGTTGTAAAATCGTGTAGGAAATACGAGTCTTGATGTTTATTTTACAACAAACACATGACAATGCTTCGAGTAACACTAACCCAAAAAACATTTACTCCACAGAGAAAAAAAAAGATGAAAAGAGCACACAGACAGTTTATCAAAGCACACATCTGACTCTGTGGAGTGCATCACAGACAGCACATTACACTTCCGCTGCTGCTCTGGAACATATCAGAGTAACGCTACTTATTTTCTCATTAGCGCTGATAACAGGGGACGAACCTTTAAATTCAGCGCTCAGAGAAAACCCCCAATTATGTGACGGAGGAGCCCATCAAAATGCAAGAAATGCCGCCTTTCTTGGGAACCAATCACAGCTGGGGGCAAAGAAATGGAAAGCTTGAAATACGTGCTTCAGCTTTTTCAGAGAGCAGAGGAAGAGAGCGAGATCTGAAAAGAGAACAGTGAATGCTGTTTTGGTTCAGCAGGTGTCATCAGGACTGGAGTTTAAGCTGGGTTTCTGAATTAGAGAGGTTTGATGGAAAAGGTCTGATTCAGTGTGCGGTATTTGTTTTCATACAGATGTTTCATCTCTACATAAACAAACAGATGTGCCATTAAAATGTTGTGAAAATTGTCAAGAATTGACAATTCTTGGCAACCGTACCACTATATAAAAGGGTAAAACCCTGCTTTAATGAGTAGCTGACATGGTAGCTACCGGCATTAAAACTGCTGTTATTTCAGAGAGCTCTTAAATTCAGTGCAGGCTGAATGAATGAAGATAAAGAGCCTATGATGATGCTTGATTTCACCGCCTCAGGCCTGCCTCCTGAGCAAAACAATATTTTGTAATAGAAGCCTGAAGGCCCTTATGTTAGATCCTTGCTGCCTCTTTACACTGGTCAACAAATAGAGACACGCTGGCACCCATGATGGAACATGAAGCACAGGGGCAGATGGGTTACCACACCAGAGATTTGTATGCAGATCACATACACATGTGCACACGTGCACACACAAACACACCTACACACACACACACACAGAACACACCTCAGGGGAGTCGAGAGTAGCTCTTTTTCTATATACCTCCTTACATGCAGTCTCGCATCACGGCCTCTCTATTGCTCACGGACACACAAAAACACACACCATGGCAGAATTACACATTTCCATGTCCTGTTTCTTCAGGCGCTTAGATCAGAGAGAGGTGGTGCAGTCAGTGGACAATGAACTCCTCTCACCCTCTACTGGCTCACTCCCTTTTTTTTTTTTTTTTTTTACGAAAAGTCATCTCCTGCACGCTTTCCCTCCAAGCAGAGAGATTAAACTATTAAAACACATCAGTGAGCCACACCAGTGTGCTGCATAACATGTCTGCTTATTGTAATAAACATGGGCACTGGAATTTATTTTGATTCTTTTACAAAAACACAAGAACACTTCATGTGGATTAATCAGCAGCTAAAAATAGCACCAACTAAAAAGCAATATTAGCTCTATTTTAAGGAATGCATGTTAAAAATTACAGTAATTTTGAAGATAAATGTCTAATTGTAACCCATGTTGAAAGGATTCAGTGTTTGATAGAATATTTTGGGTTTGGGGCTGAGTGCACAGACAGGTGGTGGTGGTTAGAAGTTATTGAGGAACCATTATCACTAGGTATCGACCAATATTATCGGCCAATATCAGCCTCTTGCAGATATATCGTTATTGGTATATATGTCCTCTGATATGTGCCGATGTAATTATAATAATAACTTAGATTTACATAGACCCTTTCAGCTTACAAAATGACAAAGAAGGACAAGTCAGACAAATGACAGAACAATCCAGAACAAGGTAACATCAGAACTAACATGTTTCTGACTCTCACTGACTGACCAAACCACAGGCCAAGGGCCTTGGTTAACCGGTGGGTTTTGAGAGCTGCTTTTAAAATGTCCACGGTTGGGATGTTGTGAATTTCTGCAAGGAGCAGTCGAATTGGGGAAGAAAATCCTCAACCTTCCGGAGCAGCACCTTGGGTGCCACCAACATGAAGTCTGTTTTTGTTTACAGTTTAGTCGAAGTAGGGTAGATGATACATAGATCTTTAGATGAGTGGATGGTGAAGTGCTGAGAGACAGTTGGGTGTCATCGGCATAACAGTGGCAATTTAGACCATGATGGCAGATGATCTGACCAAGTGGGAGCATGTAGATGGTGAAAAGGAGGGGTCCTAGCACAGAGCCTTGAGGCACATTTAGGTTGACTAAAGCAGGGGAGGAGTTTGAGCCATTCATGGTGACAAACTGTTTTTTAAGGCCGGAAAAAAATGATTGACTAGTGATTTAATAAGGTGTTATTATGTAGTTTGTCCGCCATTATTTAACAAGTTATAACCTAACCCTACTGTTCAGTGCACTGATGTTTTGATTGAAGTTTGTGAAAATATAAGATAGGGTTAGTTACACATATAGGTTAGCTCATACATACAGTATGGGCCTTCATGGCCTTTGAGAGCCATGAAGACCCATAGGGCAGCAGCCTATCTCCTGTGTCTGTAGTGTGAGGAGGCCTGATGTACAAGTACACCTGATGGACATGATGCTGGTGTGTCGCAGTATCTTATCCCAATCCAATTCAAGTGCCAAGCAGGGAGGCATCAGGTACCATTTTTATAGTCTTTGGTATGACTCGGCCGCAGTAGAACCCTGATCTGCTAATCTCAGGGTTGACACTCTACCCACAAAGCCACCGAGTTGGTAGATTATACATATATATTTAAATTTTTATAAATAAATCCCATATGGGTTGGCCCCTAGTTATCATATTGATTCCTTATAAAACAGCTTTATCTTTTAGATATAACACGTTTTCCAGATTCAGAGTATTCTCTCTATTTGTTCTTGTGTATGTTAACATGTTTACACTCTTCTGCTTGCTACAGTTGTAGCTTGCATGCTTGTGGAACTTGGCTCCCGACCATGACGGATTTATTGACTTTGAAGTCTGTTGTTTGTGCAATGTGTTGTGTGCCTGGTTCTGTTTGGCAATTATATTGGCTGCACCAGTTCAATTCCCAATCCTCCATGCAGCTGTCTATTATTTCCATTCTCCTCAGAAAAATAATCTAAATCTGCCCCATTGCAAGTTTTCCTTTGAGTTCCTGCAGAAGTGCATGAAACAAAGACATTGTGCGTGTTCACATTAGTCCACTGCACATTCCACTCATAGAAAATCATTGCCTTGGCCCAGAGGGTGTCCTTTTTCCTGACATAGGTGAGGTCTACATTCTACTGTCTCTCTGTCAGTGCTCTTCTTACGCTGAAGCTGCCACATTACCATCCGTCCTCCCTGCCAAGTTAACATATGTTTTTATTTTTATCCCTCCCTATCATTTACACATATTAATGATCTTAGGCTTCCCATAAAGCCTTTTATCCCCCTCCATCCATCCTGGAAGGAGACACCACACTGTGCTCTTATCCTCTCCTTATTTGCTACAGTTAGATCCATCGCACTTTTTACACAGTGAGCACAAATGCTGTGTCCCTTACCACTAGTTAAAGTCATCATACAACCTCCCTCACCTCCATCTTTCTCTTTATGTCTGTGCCTCTCTCCCTGTGTTGCCTTCACATAAAGCTACACTTGACCTCCATTTCTGTCAAGGAAACTGGAGCATCTGGCTGCTGTCTCCTTGCCTCCCTCATCCTGCCATACCACCCATCTTTTATTCCCTCCAGAGCCCATTTTCGGATCTCCCACATTCTGCCATCCCCTCATTTCTCCTCCCTCTCTCTGACAAAACATCTCATTTCAGCAGCAAAGTGTTACACCTCAGCTCATGAGTCAACCTGTGGCTTAATGGCCCTGCTCTTACACTCCATGCTATTTCTTTTGATTTGCAGCTTCGCACAGGCATTTTTTATGCTGTGTTAAAAAACTACCCACAATAGAGCGAATCAATACAAAATACTGCAAAAAGGGAAACTCTATAACCAGCATTCAAAGGTTCTTTAAAGGTGCTTTGAACAATATTTGATAAACTGCTGAATCAAATTACTCATTTATTGTGAAAGTCTTGCTGGTGCTGCAGATTCCACTGAGAATTGACGCCTCAAGAAGCAATGCCGTGCTGCCTTCAGCCACTTTTCAGCTCAAGTCAAAACAATGTTTACATACACGTTTGGATTAAATTATTGAGCAAGAAAATTCCAGTATCTGATGCAACGTCCAATATTATGTAACATCCGCTGAATGTGATTATTGTGGTTACAGTGTAATGGAGGCAGGATATATTATATTTTAGCAAACTTTATTCCAAACATTGGTGCACTGAAGAGGAAACACTTTTCACGTTAGTTGTTCGACAACAGCCCTCTGTTGGACAGACTGCATTGTTACACCATTTTAAATCACTAGTCTAAGCATTTTTTCCAGCCTTGGAAAACAGTTTTAACAACAGCCCCATATCAGAGAACATAAACACTGATACCGATATACCTGCAACAGGCCAATACTGGCCAATAATAATTACATTATGTTTTAACAAGCGCCATATAGTTACTAACATACATTAATGCTTTGGGGTTCATTAGTTTGTGAGACAACTGGCATATGTTCATTCTACTAAAACATAATCACATTTTGTTGTAGTTAGATAATGTAAAACAGAGTTAAGTAGCTAAGATTTATGATTTGGCTGAAAGCCAAAATGCTTCCAAAGTAAGGTTGGATTTAGGTAGAGATATATACACGTGTGTATGTCTGCGGGATTTACACATTTGTTAGGTGCCGTAGTTTCAATCTGAACGTGAGCTGAGGTGACGTCACTTGCGGTTATGATGCTGGTCTACCATGCTCTGCAGTTGGCTTGATAATATTGCGATATTTTTTTATTTTTCAAAGTGCCTAATTTCTGTAGGTACAAATGAAATTTGCACTATTTTTCTGCAGTTATTGTGACAGCCCTAGTTGTAGTTGTTTAAATCATGACAGCATCACTGTACGTTAGCTCCACCTATTCAACATTAATCATCAGTATACATAGTTAAACATACTGCGTCGTTGTGAGCAGATCTAAGAGCGTTGTATGATAATGTACATGTCAATATTTTTTCTGGAAAGAGCATCCAAAACAAATTGAACAGTCACTAAATGCTTAACAACATGATAGCTTTCCAAACCAAGTCTAATAAGGAAAATATATGCACATTCTCAACACTCTGACCTAATGTGTAGACAACAGACAGACAGACACACACAAACACACACACACACACACAGCTCTTTTTGATGTTGTCTGTGTTTTAATCATATCTGGGCTGCGTTTTGGAAGCTGCATCAGCACTGCTCAGAGAAGACCACCATTGTTTGAGTCTAATCATGGTCGACGCTCCAGGCGTCAGTTTGATAAACAGACAATCTCTGCTTATAAATAATTGAACAGTCCCGTTAGTTCTCTCGCTCTCACCGTGTCACACTTGCAGGGTTTCGCAGGCGTCTCTCTTCTCAGTCTCATATTTGCATGGTGATACCCTGCTTAGTGAGCTGTTACACTCGCTGAGAAATGAGCTATATGAAGATACTCTGCAAAAAAAGAAAGAAAAAAGAAAAAAGAGCCCGCTGCTTTCACAAAATCGGTGCTGTTGTGCAAAGCGTGCACGTCGTTTCAGCACACTAAGCAGGGTGTCACCATGCTAATGTGAGAGTGAGAAGATGTGATGACAAAATGATGCAAACGCTGTGACAGAGACAACAGAGTCAGACCCCCACTGAAGCTTTTTTCCAAATTTGTTCACATGCAAACATAAACACACACCAAGCTGGTATTGAACTGAAGAGTCAATTAGAAATCACTCAGAAAGAGAACATTCTGTATTTAGAAACCGTGTCAACAGATTATCGGATATGAATGAGAGTATATGTGTGTCTGTTACATGTGCTGTATTGCAGAGTTTTTGTTGTTGTATTATCAGTTAGATTGGACAGGCATGAGAATTGTACACGCTATGTTATTTATATAATGTAGAAATATGGATTCTACATGTAGAAATTGGATTTACATGCAGATAGACTATGCACTTTGTATTTAATGGAGTATTGGGAAACATACATATTGCCCCTCCATCCCTTAAGGTAACAATAGACCTATGATAATAGCAATATTAGCTTGCTGTAGAGCTAGCTAGCTATCCAGCCATTACTCTTAGCTGGCCTAATTATCTTAAAATTATATGAGAACTAGGGATGCACAATATTGTAATTTTTGCTGATATCCAATATGCCGATATTTTTCGACTTACTTGGCCAATGACAGATACTAATACAGATTGCAGAGATCATCAAGTCTCTTCTGTAGTGGAATTTACATATAGTATTATTAAGCGTACTCTTACCGTGTTGGCCCGCCGCCAAATACAGGGAGAAAATACAAAGCTTAAAATGATGTAATGTTGCGCTCTTATTTTAAAAAGATCACATTTTACAGTTTTTACAGAGTAGTGACCCATCATGCATCCTGGTGTTTTAAATTACTCTTGAATTTTTTTTATTTTTTATTTATTTCTTTTTTTTTTACATGTGACATTCCCTCTGAGGTCTGATCTGGGCCACATAATGTTTGGGGCTTCGTCATATGTAGGACGGCCCATATTCAGGCCTCCTGCTCAGCAGTCCATCACTGTCCTTCGTGTGTCCTTCCTCTCCTCCTCGTGTTTGTGGCTGGGTGGCTTTTTCCTTTTCTTCAGGTGACCGTGGCGAGCCAGGAGAGCTAAATTGGGTTCTTGAGGGGAACATCACAGCCGAGAGGTCATGAGCTCAGAAGTCCAGCAGTGATCAGTTAGATGTCACACACCACCACCTCTTCAGGCCTGACGGGGAATAGGTCTACAGCGAGAGTGCTTCACATGTCGAAACTCCGACCTGTTTTCTTTGCTTCCTGGTTATTTTTTCTTTCTCTTCTCTGACTTTTGTTCCTCTTCAAGCCCCCTTGTCTGTCTGTTTCTATTTGTATTTTCTCATTCCCTCTGTTTTATTTCCACCTTCTCCTCCCTCTGCCTCCATCACTGTTTTTCTTCTCTTATCTCTCGTTTTGTGTTAACTGCATCCTCACTCCGTGTCTGTTTGCCCTCAGAGGGAACACATATCAACAACAGCCTGTATGTTTCAGGTCCTGCCGGGTTTTTTAATGCACCATGTGCTTGTGTGTTCAGGCAAAAGCATTAATTCCTCTCTGATGTCACTTATGTCACCACCCCTTCTATACTGTGCATGTATACACAGACAAGACGATAACATCGCCACTTATAACTTCAGCCACCTGCCTCTCACACGTGTAAATGTGCTTGTATGCCGGTGTGTGTGCGCGTGTGCGCGTGTGTGTGTGTGACTGCATGCATTGGAGGTGTGAGCATTTTTTTTTTTTTTTACCTTATGCTCTGAGTGTTGAGAAGCACTCAGCGCATCTCATATGGTGTGGTGTAAAACATCTGATGCTTTGCTGTGAAGTTGGGCTCTGCAGGAAGACATAGTGTGACATTTTTAATTAGATTATTTTACATTCAGACTGAACATATAGCAAGCAATACTTTGGGCGAGGCTGTTGTAAAGAGCAGTGACAGCTAACAGCTGGAGTTATCAGACTTGACCTTTGAACAGCTTGAAGGGCACAATAGCTCCTGTACATATAGAGGAGCTTGAGCTCATGATGCCTTGTCTGCTAAAATGATAAATTAAGCACTTTTACTAAAAGGAAGATTATGAAAAGAATTGAATCCTGGATTATTGTCTTTTTACAAACGCTTACTGCAGAGTTTGGGACCAGCTCACGTCGAGAGAGAGAAGATTTGGTAAGACGGGTGACCAAGGCATTACAAAATATAAGCACGGATGAAATTTTCCAAATCTTCCTTTTGAAAGAAGGATCACATTCTCTGAAATGCGATGTGGTTGAAAACAACAGTTGTAAACCAGAAAATATTAAGGATTTTACATTTTGTGCAGGTGAACAAATGTAAGATACAGGTAATTTTGCATAGCAGAAAATAGAAAATAAAGCAGTGTGTCATCAGCATAAAAATATGATGATGATTTTGTATATATATATATATATATATATAAATAATAAAATCATGTGGTTTATGTTGCCAAAAAGAAGGGTCTCTACAGAGAACAGAATTTGGTCTTGGTTGACTGTTGTGGGTTCACTGTTTAAACAAGCCGCTGAGGAAACATGATTGTTAATGGAGATGGAAAATGTCC
Source organism: Naso vlamingii (assembly GCA_029822935.1). Classification (NCBI taxonomy): domain Eukaryota; kingdom Metazoa; phylum Chordata; class Actinopteri; order Acanthuriformes; family Acanthuridae; genus Naso; species Naso vlamingii. The sequence goes on from JAPQLA010000010.1 coordinate 9,724,178, forward strand.
ATATTTGAGTCCAGATATGTATTCAATGTCTCTGTATTAAAAGTCAACTTAAATATAGGAGAGAGCCAGGATGAAAGAAACACAGTGATTTACTTTGAGCCTATACAAGTCTGATACTTAACCGAGAAGTGAAACTTTAGGTAAACTCACTCAAGTGTTAACTTTTTTTGAATGAAGTTTTTTTCATTGTTTCACGTGTCATTGTTATGATTATTTGACCAATGAATTAGTGCTTTAACACATCCTAAAGGGGAACATGTCAGAGTTTGTCAGTATTTAACTAAACCAGGTTTAACCATCA
>JAPQLA010000010.1:9724578-9739053 GCA_029822935.1 Naso vlamingii
ACGATTGAAACAGCTGTTTCTTTCGTTTCTCTGCTGTAACAATAAGCGTGATAAGCATATTGGGTGTAATTATATAAGCATAACATACTGGCTGACCTTGTCTTTTTCAGTCTTAAAGTGCATTATGTTTAACTTTACATCACCCAGTATGAATCGCAGTAGGAATTTAAGTAGACACAGTGTGTTAATAGGCTAAAAAAATCCTAATGCACATGATATGTCGTAGAAATTACATTTAGTAGTTTTTTAAATTAAGATAAAGGACATAATATGTTTGCAGTTACATGTGCAGAAGTACATTGTTAGATAAATTTGATAAAAACAACAATAACAAACAATTCAAGTTTATAATGTTGTGTTGCATCTGTCTGGACAAATGAAACAAGGGGCAGCCTTTGTTCAAAGACAAATTACACCAAAGTAGGTCCACATTTACACAAAATAGCTCCTGATATTGATGGAGCACATGTGAGTTATTGATCACAGCTGAAATTAATTCCTTTCTTTAACATAATCTTTATATTACCATATATTGCAATACCATAAGCAGGGCGATATATTGCAATCTTTTCAGTCTTATTTTAGAAAAATTGTCATAATATAAACAACACAATATCCATAAAATCTGAATTCAATTTTTTTTATTTTTTTGTGCAATCCAAATAACATAGCAACAGTTTTTGTGCAGTAGCTGTTGGGGGTTTAAAAAACCTAAAATAAACCAGTATCATAAATCTTTTAATGAAAACTGTTCATTAAAAACAATGTTTTTAAGAATCGATACAATGTTGCTAAACATAATATTGCTATATCGATATGTATTGATATTTTCTAATGCACCTAATTTACGCCTGAGTCAGATTTTCATCAGCACTATGAAAAACTAATTACATTTTCATTGTTTTGATAGAGAGACATCTAGTGGCAGACATTACATATTGTACATTTAAAGTGCATAAAGTCTTTAAGTTGTTGTAGGAGGTCTAAATGCTGCTCATGTGCACACAGCTTGATTCCTAGCATGTGGTGCATGTGCAATACATACAATTATTGTGATTTCCATAACAACATTAGTATACAGTATATACTATACATAACAAAACAACAGTAAGAATTTTTAGTATGCAAGACATATTTAAATACCATTTGACATGTCAGTTTTGGATCTGAGCAATGGATGAACATTGTTCCACTTGATACTTTGTCTGCAGTGGTTTCTGGATGAAATGGAGTCAGTGAGATATTTTCAGCCACCGTGTCTGAGTGGATTAGTCCAGTATTCCTTTAAGGGACATAACAGTTTGAAAAAACTGCCACTGTGACTCCCTCGCTTCAGTTTGGATTACAGGTTTGGATGAAACAACAAGAAATAAACCACAAATATCTCTTTCAAAGCTACAGCTGTTGAATCCGTTGACTGAATGCATTTAACTGTTTTTTCAGCTAAGTAATGAACAGAAATGGAGCTAATGGCTTTTACCTATCTTTAATTAAATTCCATGATTTATTTGCTGTATTTCTGCGATTCAAGGACATAAACGGAACAAACTCACTCACAGATTTTTTACCCTCTCTGTAACTTCTTCTCACCCACACATGCCGTGTTCCTGAAGAGCCATATTGCTGATTTACACCTTTTTAACCTTAATGAGTAGCGACAGGCAAACACTTTTTCTCACACATGCTATATTTATAAAGTCGCCATTTTTGGCCTGAAAATCTACAGCAAACCCGTCTTTCTATGTTTGTCTCTCCTCATATTTTGCAATAAATGGATTTATGCTCTGTGGAGTTTTATGTAGAACGCGCCAAGATTAGCAGGATGTTTAATCATGAAACCTTTTGAAATAAGCTTAACATTTATCAGAGTGCGAGGCAAGAAAAAAAAACTGCACAGGAATTCTTTTCGTCTGCACTGAGGAGAAAGGTCCTTGGGAAAAAAACAAATCAAGCAGCACTGTCAACTGTTTGAGTGTCTGTTTATAGATCTTTTTGGACTAATATTCTTTCTGTGCTTGACTTGAGAGAGACGGTTGGTTCATTTTATTTATTTATTTTTTTGTCCTGTTTGGCATTTTTCCCTCACTGCCACAACAGATACCAGAATGGTCCTTGTGTGTTTTGGCTTGGTCAAGCTCTCCTCTCTCTCACCTTCCCACCGGGCACAAATCTCTGCTCTTTGAAGACAAGTGAATGTAACAAAACATGGAGCAATATGCACCACAGGCGGACAGCAGACATACAGTCTGCACTGTGATGACGCATTTATGCTCCTGAAGTACATCGATTTGGAGTATTTTTCCCCCAAACAGGACCAAGAAAGGTAAAATTTTAGGCATCTTAGCACCTGGGAGGACAGGTGTAGATGGAGGATTGGCTGAAAGTTCCACGCCGCTCTTATTTAAACCTCCATCCACCTCAGCACCAATGCATTTGCACAAATTTGTCAGTACAGCGGCTGAAGATGACTTTAAACTCGGGCAATCCTTAGTTTCTTCTCAGAGTGTAAGGTTCGATGTAAACAGGGCAAACACTCGAGTATTTCTGAAATCCACTTCAACTCAAGTCCGTAATTGGCCTTGAATCATTTTGTTGGATTAAGGACAGATTAATCAATTTGCCAGACAATATGTATCCGACAACATTAGCATATTACAGTTGGCAAATTAACAAATATATGTCAGTTTCACTGGTTGGTTGTTATTTCTTTTTCTTCTTTTTCTCATATTTCTTTTATACTTTTCTTATTTTTCATATATGTGTGTGTGAGTGTGTGTGTTTTAATTTTGTTATTGAAAGGGAATTCCTCACCTTTAAAAAAGCAGCTGGAGCTTTTTAAAAAGAAAAAAAAATCACATCATCCTCTTCAGCTGATAGAGCAATGTGGTTGTAGGTTAGCTTTTTTTTCTGGACTTAAAAGAGAGGGCAACAACAAACGAAAAAAATGTGAGCTGAAGCAAAAACAGGGAGGGGAGCATGCAGCGGAGTTCCCTCCCAGTGAGTCTCACGCTGCAGCTGACATTAGCTTGTTAGCTCATTAACAAAAGTTACCAACTGCAGCTTTAACAATAAAACTCCTTTCTGAAGAATTTGTAACATGTCATGACATTATTTGCCAAATGTTGACATACTGAAATAGGAGAGATACAATTTAAAATGTACATGTACATACATGACTGTACATATTTCACACATATTTCAAAAATTTACAGGTTTCTTAAAGTGCACTGAATAAACAAAAATGGCAGAATCACTATTCTGATCTGTGTGGAGGAAACTTTTGTACAGGACAGACGAACGTCTGGCTGTATTTTTGTTTATTTGCAGTTTAAGCTTCTAAAGCACACAACAAATAGATGGCTGGGTTGAACAGCTGAAATGGGCGTCTTAGACATAAAAAACTTATTTATGTAGTCTATAATCCTTCTTAAGCTAAGTGTCATTTAAAGTGTTTCAGACAGCTTGCAATTATATCAGTATTATGTCATCTATCGTTACATGACTCCTAATAGTGCCTTTTCTAACAGTTAGTCCTGTGAATGTGAAGATTTATTTCTTTTGCACATCATGACTCCATGACCTGCATAATGGCATGTACCTGTTACATGGATGTACTGCACCCAGCCAAATGCTGTTAATGCTGTACAGTCATGTTCGCACTTCAGCTGACAGTGTGTGTCTGTGTGTACATGCAGCCTTGCAAGTGTGTGTGTGTGTGTGTGTGTGTGTGTGTGTGTGTGTGTGTGTGTGTGTGTGTGTGTGTGCGTTCTCCTGGATTTGGGCTGCTGATGATGATTTGATGTGTCAGGTTTCATTTACACCTGTCTTTGCCAGAGACACTGTGAAATTAATTGAGCCAAAACATTAATTTGCTTAAGGTTTCTCAAAATGTCCAACCAGTCATTAACATGCCTCACGTCAAAGCTTGTGGGGATTTTTTTAAGTTTGTGGGCAACAGAGTGGAAATATTAGAGCAGAGGATATATATATGTGTGTGTGTGTGTGTGTGTGTGAGTGATTGATGTACAGACAAAGGCAGTGAGAGGACGAACAGATCATAGGAAAGTGCTGCAGTGGAAGTTGATTATGAGGTTGTGAAAATGCTCTATCTGCTGCTTTTTGAGCGACTATCTGAATTCATTTGTTCTATAGTGAGAGTTATTAAGTAGATCATCTGACAGTCCAGTAATAATGCAATTAATTATTCGCTGCTGTACTCCCTGTACAGTTTTAATTAGCTCTTTGCACAGCATCTGCCCATCAGAATTACAACAAAAAAATCTGACATTTCATTTTCCGAGTGTCAGAGCTGCTGGGGAGCTGATAATGGCAGCGTTGGTGGGGAGCATATGATCAGTAAATAAAGCTGTTCACATAAAGCTTCTGCATTTTTAGACATTTTGGGGGTCGTGGAAAAACTGTGGTGAATAATAGTCTCAGTTTAGATATGAAAATATATCCTTACAAACCATATGTTGTTGACAAGTTTATCCTATATCTTATCAAATATAAATTTCACTGGTTGCCATTAAACATACACTTTGTTTTCTGGAGTGCAGTATGACAGTAACTCTCTCCACCGTTGTTTTTTTTTGCTGCTGTCATTACTTAGAATATTAATTTCTTTAAGCATTTCACCATCTCCCAATAATAATATTCTGGAGTTTTATTCAACTAGATTTCAGACCAAAAATTTTATACGGTCCGACTGATATATCAATTTGCTGATGTAATCGACCAATATTCTTCTCTTGCAGATATATCTGCATCGGCTTATGAGTTCTCCAAGATGTGTTGATATTGAAACTGTTTTTTGTTTTAGTTTTTTAATAAAAAATGCTTGGACTAAAGTTGTGTACACACCAAAAGTGTCAAAAAAAAAGTGTGTTGTGTGATGGCACGATTATAATTTGGGGGGGGGGGGGGGCTGTGGTAGTGCGCCATTGAAGGAGGAGACCTGAAGACAGAACTCATTAATTGTTGTGACTGAACACAGCCTTTTCAATTTTGTATGGGCTGTGAAGATTTGTTGATTTTGAATGGTTATTTTATGGTTCGGCCTTCCCTCCTTCCTTCCTCTCTAACATCGTGCTGGCTCCCCTGACACTGCAAACTTTTGAACGCGAGTTCCAAAGTGTGACCCTCTTTTCTGCCGTGTAAACTGGCAAACTGCACAGACTATGAAAGCAGTGACTATGCTAATGCTAATGCCAGCGCAAGTCAATGCATTCCGCAATAGCCACCAACAAACTCTGATTAAACCCTCCACAGTGTACCAAAAGCAAGTTGAACATGACGACAGTCCATTGAGGCAAATTCCAGCATTGGTGGCATGATGAAGTCAAACTACAGCTTAATTTCTTTAATTTGTGGCTGCTCCGGGCTTAGCTGCAACAGGAAGTAAACAAATTCAGCAGCTTCTGACAGTGTCATTACAAACTTACACCACCGACTACCGGCCTGGCATGCATACTACAGCACTTTTGGTTGTTCATGTAAATGCAGATTTTTTTAACAACGCAAAGGAAAGACTTTTCTGTTTTTAGCAGCGCTGCTCTCGTCTAAACATGGCCTAAGAAATTCTCAACCAAGACACTCTAACAAGACACACTTTCCAATCTGGACTTTAAAATCTTCCTACAGTGCGAGGTAATGGCATTATAAGTATGCAACTAAAATTGTGGTTAATCGCGATTAACCACTGAAATTTAGAGATCAATCACAATTCAGATAGCCCTAAAATATATAAATATTGGCCCATATATATTGGAGTTTTTGTCACTCTCTAATATCGGCATCGTCCCCCAAAAAAAGTCATATCGGCCAGACCTTACCAGAGTCTGTCCAAGTATGTGCACCTCAAAAACATGCATGAGATCACAGTTATCTGCATACTGTGGCAAAACTGATGTAACCGAGGAGTCAGAATACGCACGGTAAATCTGTGCTTCTATGCTGAAAGGCACAAAATACTTGCCACTCAGTGAGACTCATTATGAGATGTATGTTCCAGGTTGGTTGTACTCAGTCTTTTCAGTGTTAAGCAGTTGGATGCTGCAGTTACTGCCACTGGGACATCCACGTGTGTGTTGTATGTTGGAAGATACAAGTCAAGAAGGCGCCATTTAACCGAGTCGTCTTGACATGAGTGGTGATGATGAGCGAATGACAAGCCTGGCTGAAAACCTGAGTGGATGCGATCTGAAGCAGGGTTCCTGATGATTTCACGGGAAGGACCCACTGCACTGCTGATTGTGATGAAAAGTGGAAGGTGGAGGGGCGGAGGTGAGCTGCATCAATCGGTCAATGAAATGAGGGCTGAGAGCGACAGAGAAAGGATCCGTTTTTTAGGTTTGACAGCAACGAGATGATTTGCTTGGCAAAATCTGATTGGTTTTTCCCGTCGCCCTTAGTCAGCTGATTGAGCTAGAAGCTGAAAAAGGTGCAACTTGAAAGAGAGGGCACGAAAGATGTTCCTACGCTAGGTTTCATTTCCTTCATTTTTCATTAATTTGCACAAATGAAGATGGAAAAGTTTGAGCAAAGTAACCAGATTGTTCTGGTCTTTACATATCTGCAGCTGTGGCTCAAGTCAAATTAAAAATTCGGATGCTTCAGAGACTCATATTGCGACACAGTTTTGAAGTTTCCTTATCTCCCATTTTGGTGTGACATACATATTTTAGAGTCTATGGCCTGCAGTCATGGAGCTGTGTGTATAGAGAACTATTAATGAGGTAATGCCCTGCTGCAAACTGTGACCTAGATTTATACTGGAGTTCAGCACTGACCAGTCACACCAGTGCTGCTGCACAGAGGCAGCACTCCTCTTTTATCTGAAACACAACCAGCTCCAGCCATGCATAGAAAGTGAAGAGCCAAAAGCACAACTGTCAATCAAAATGAGAAGAAATTGGTGAATATTTCTAACAGAATTTATTGAGGCAAGGAAAGAAAAAGCCTTCGTTGATTAGACTCAATAAGAGGCATCTTCATCCAAAGGAGGTCCATGTAAAGGTGAGAGCCCATAAAATCTGGATGCTGCCGGTGGTGAAGTAAATATGAGGTGGAGAAAACGTCTTGTGACTCCCTTTGGGCATGCTGGGTTGCTAAATAGCAGGTCTGACAAGGAGTGAACCGACTGACAGAATCATATTATGGTATTCAAAGACCTGCATCCAATGAGCGACTGGCTCGAGTAACACAGGCAGAAAGATTGTTCTGAAGTGTTCAGAATATGTGAATGTAAGAGATGTTGACAGCATAGGCAAGAGGAAGTCCTGGAGAAGATAATAGTTTCGGGGGGGCAGTTGCAAGTTAAGTCTTAGAGAAATAAAGGCAAAATGTAAAAGAAAGGATCTTCCTTGAAAGCTTCCAAGAAAAATGTTGCAGAAATCACAGAATTTAGGACTAAGTCCAGTTAAAAGGAATACATTTAAGGCATATGCTGTGCATCCTCACTTGTTTCTGCATAGCTAGGGTCTGTCGTGTCAAGCCAGGATTCTGCGTTTTTTGATTTTCTGTTTACTTCCCGTTTTATTTTGAAATATGTTCTCCCTGTGTCTTGTCACCTTTACTGCTTCACCTGTGTCCTATCTCACTCACGTGTGTTCTGTCTGTAATCATTCCTCATGTGTTTCAGCCCAGTTTTTTCAGTCCATTCTATGTCAAGTCATCTGCTTTGTTTACCCTGTTCCTGTGAGTTAGTTCCTGATTCTGCACAAATAAAATACTTTATTTGAGCCTTTTCCTCTAACCTGGTAAACCCGACCCATTCACTTTGCAAAGTAACTCTGTGAAAAGGATCTGGCCACGCTCAATTGGGGATTCTTTGCAGAATTTGCAGCCTTAAACCAGTCGGCAGTGACACTGACTGTATGACGTGTGTTGTGGGCCAGGCTGTTCAGCTAAATGTTGTAAATCTGCGCATAATGATATAAATGTGGTTATACTGCAATGTGACGGAGATTCTGACATGTATCATAGAAAGAGACAATTAGACATTTTTTCTTTGAAATAAAGTCACATTATCATCGGGTAGATGCAGCTACAGGCCGCAGCTAACCGCTAACAGCAGCAGCTCCACCCGCTCGCTCCCCTGAGTCAGGGGCTCAAACATGGGTAGCATACAGGCAAGTGGCAAGGCTAATGTTAGTTTTCCACAAGCTGTAAAATAATCACATTGATACCCTCATATTGTGTTGTGGTATTAGCTATTTTCATCAGTTTTAGTGCTTTTGTACGTTGTTTTTTTAATGTGTTGTGTTGTACCTGAGGCTGCATGAGTCTCATGTCCGCACCGCACGGATTGGTAGAAAGACTCCTACTAAAGACTCCAGTTTTTTCCTACGTATAGTAATGGCAAAAAACACCAGTACTTTTCAGGTCGCCAAGTTTTTATCCGTATGGTCAGAACATTCCTTTATTTAACATTGCGTAGTTTTTAATAACGAGAGGTTTTTGGTAGCCTGGTTAACCAAAGCAGTAGGCCTCCGCCATGATTGAACTACCAGAGTTTGACTTCTACGTCATTGAACTGAACAAAAAATTGGCCAAAAATTGGCCCGTTATTCTAATGATGGGCCTACTTGCCAGACTGATTCTCAGTGAAAACTGAGCCGAGCGGAGAGAGGGCGGAGCCAAGCTACTGCTGTCTGCTGTCTTCTGCATTTGTGTCCACCTGCTCCTCTTATTGTGACAGTTACAATATTTTAAGAGAGAAAATGTTTTTCTTGAAAATACCTTAAAAAAAATAATGTAACACAATCAACATTATCAACAGGAACTTTTAAAAGTAAAGATATCCTAATACAAACTTTAATTGGTGAGGGACATATCGTCGGTCAAAACTAAAACAAGATCAGCGATGCACAAATCTGGGTGATTTTGTTCACGTTTTTCTACAATGCACTGTGGCAGGGGCACCCATGTTTGCCCTGCTGAGTCCGGTGAGATAAAGAACACTGTCTGCTCACAGACATCCACCTGTCTGACCTGCTGACCATGATGCTACAGAGCACAGCCTTGTCACACGGTGACCTCAGTGACTCACGGCAGTCTGAGCAGTCTGCCTCAGCAACCCACTCTGCTGCCACTCACCCACTGACATAAGTTTTGTCTCACTGCTCGCCTGCCATCCTTCTGTTTACTCTCCACTCTCAGTCTTGTGCTTCACATTTTGTACTGCTGTCTCTCCTCTAGGGCCTCTGTTTTTTTCCCAACACTCTGCAATATTCTCTCACATTTCTGCTCACTCAGTCCCCGCTCTCTCTCTCTCTCTCTCTCTCTCTCTCTCTCTCTCTCTCTCTCTCTCTCTCAATCCTCCACATCTTTTCCCAGACCTACCCCCGGTGGGCAGCAGGCAGGCAGCAGGCGATGACAGTTGTATTAGCAGTCAATTGTGAGGTCACTTTTTGCTCAGCTCCACTGAGACTCTACAGCACAGTCTGAGCCACAGAAACAAAGAGAGAAGAAGATGAGGGGGCAGTAAATGGAAAATATTGAAAAACAGCGAGATGGGAGACAGGAATATGTATGGAGGAGAGAGAAGGATAAAAAAGGGCAGCAATGAAAGAGAGTTACTAGTGAAATGAAATCCAAGGAAAGTATCTGAGTAAAATGAGTGGAATACATCATTTGTGAGCTGAATGTTTTATTTTCCCTGCTGCGTTTAACAAAAAAAAAAAAAAAAAATTGACTGCTTTCTGATTTTCATGCCATCGGTGAACTCCACCTACTCATATTTATGTTTATTTGCTGTAGTCCTTTCAGCTCGAGTAAGAGAAGTGTGAGACTGAGTGTGGGCGTAGAACCCAATGTGGAGAGCCCCGCCATCTCTTGATTGACATTTAATTGCCATGGCAACGAGTGGGCTGAGAGTGACTGCTCCCCTGAGAGCTCTTTAGTCGCCAAGTTGCAGGAAAGAAGGCAACTGAAGACTTTAAAGCAAGCTATACCCCTGTCATTTTACACAGGACTCTGCACCAAAAGCAAACCCCTTGCATCTACTGAACAGATCTTTATACAGATGTTCAAGCCCCCGCCCCCCACCCCCCACCCAGCTGCTGACCCGCTATTCAGATTTAGCAGCTTGCGTTGGATCCTCGTGCCCTATCTGTCCCAACATTTTGGGTGTTTTTTCTCGCTCAGTTGGATGTCGGCCTCCAGCATCATCGTGTTGATTACAGTGATCTGTGGTGATCTCAGGTTCAGAGGGACAACACGATGACTGCGACACCCTCCAGCTTCCAGATGGTGTTTGTCTCTGTGTTGTGATCTGGCTGCATACAGTGTTGACTCACCCCACCGTCTCCCATTGCCTGAACCTCGCCTTCCCTCCTTGTCACTACTTCTTCTCTCTCTAAGCTCTCAGACACTTGTGTCCTCGCAAGCTTAGCATAATGTGTGGAATTGGTGTGAACTGTTGAGCAAACAGCGATATAAGCAGTTGTGTGAATGTTTATGCATGGAATCCTGGAAAAGAGAGAGAAGCAGCCGGGTGGGAGGATGGGGAATCCCTACAAATCTGAACTGTGATGCAGTTTGTTTGTTTTCCACGTCTGCTGCGTACTGACCAGCATCTCTGTCACACACGATATCCCCCTCTGGTTCCATTTCATCTGCAGGTATTATTGGATACGGATGTTCAAAAACTCACAGAGGAGTCACATCTAGTTACCATAGCATCCATTTGTAAGCACAAAACCCCCCTGCTGAGGTCCAAGCGCGGGGGCGTTCCGAGCCCTCTACAAATGGTGTCATTTCAATGCGCCACCCAGCAGGGGTCCACTCAACTTAGAGGAGAGTCAGTGTGCAGATTCTTAGGCTGGCATTTTTCACAAGATGTTTTGTCTTGAGCTGTATTCAGACCACATCAGGCGACGCAGTCGAAACGTCTCTCCTTCCATTTATTTGAATTAATGTTTGATGAGAAGAAGTTGTGGCATTAGCATGCCAAACAGTGACACTCTCCCAGTTGTGTATGACTTTCCCACAAGCTGCTGCAGAACCCTGAAGTAATCGCTAGGTGTTTAGCCTCGTCCAGACAGGCACATGGATATTTTTTAAAGGAGGGTTATTTCTTCATTCTCACTGAGAACAAGCATGAATGCGACCAACACCAAAAAATGTTGGGATGTAAAATACTTTATACATTTGAATGTTAAATCCTTTCTTTACTGTATATTTGGAAAGAAAGAAAGAAAGTCTGTCTGCCATGATGCCTCCCACACAGTCTGCCACAAACGGAGACAAACAGAGTTATGGAAGGGGGTGGGGCTACAGTGTAGGGGCGGGGCAAGTCATGACCAACGTAAGTGTGTGTGTTTCTACAAAGTTTGTCCATGTCACATGACTCTGTTTAGAAGTTATGCACCTTTTTCTTACAGGCCACTCCCACTTACACGCCCCCTTTTTGCCAGGTGGTCCAAACGGTTAATCAGCTGTTCTTTGGCTTGTGACCAACCTTTGCACTAAATCATGCAAGTCTGTGAATCCATTTGGAATTTATGTACCTTTTTGCAATAGGCTACTCCCATCATCATGCCTGCTTAAAGCCAATTGGCATTAAGAGAAGCACAGACACACACCTTCACACACACACCTTCACACGTTTGACTTCCATGCCAACATTTAGCCTCTTAGGGCAAAACTGTGGCCACCAAAGGGCAGACGGAGTGATCTATAGAGCTGCTGGTTGCAGCTAAAAACAACCTCCTGTCTGCCCAGGCCCTGATTTAAACTAACCTACAGTAAATCCAAATAAAAACATAAAACACAATTGAAGCACTGTCATGACAATGTCAAACCAACAGGTGGCGATATAATATCAACCCTGTAGCCCAGGAAAACGTTATTACCGGTTCAAAACCTGCAAGGACTTTGTTGTGGGAGTGTTGGATTACGTACATAGCACATTCTGAGGCCACTGTTTCTGAATATAGTGACAGAGTGACTTTGCTCCATAGTAAAGAGTCCTCGTGTTGTAGTCAAGACCACACTAACTGAGACTAGGTCTTGACCGAGACCAGAGTGTGCCGAGTCAGAGTCAAGACCAAGACCATTAAAAAATTTTCCTCTGATTTCAAGGTGGTGATAAAAGTTTAATGTTTCCCAGCCGTCTCAGTGAGCACCTGCACTGTGCCGAGTGTTTTCTCTTGTATGTTGTTTTTCATGTGAATTCTCTGTGATTAAGGGAGCCAAACTTAGATGAATGAAGAAACTAACTATTATACAACAGTGAAACTACAAATGACTTACGTTGTTGGCTGCATTTGAGGAAGGAAGTTTTACATCCAATCACAGTCATTATGTCAACAAATAAATCTGTTGTGGTCCTGACCGGTCTTGATCTAAAATTCTGTGTCCCTTATGTGCGAGACCGAGACAAGACCGAGTCAAAATGCGTTTGATTCCAAGACGAGACCTTCAAAAAGTGGTCTTGAGACCAGGCTCGAGTGCTATAACACTAAAGAGTTCTTATAGCAGTGTTAGGACCGCTACATGAATGTAAACCAAGGAGAACACAGCGTGCACTCTGATGACAAACATAACTGAGAAAGGTGCACAAAGCTGAAAACACAAGTTTCTGAATGTCTTTATGCAGGCTGTAGTTTTCCAAAATAGGCATTTTCATTTACTGAGAACTGTGCTTGAACAAACGGCTAAAACACAAAGAAAAAGCTGCTGTTTGATAAGTAACGGTGAATGTCGTATGTCCAAGGTAACATTGTACTTATTTTCAAGAGAGAAGACAGTTAGTTTTTTAGAACTTGTGTATTATTAGGCTATATATTCATGTGAAAGATATGCATCCATTTTAGAAATTTAGCTTTTGAATAAATGTTTGTGTCATTATTATTGTATTTTAAGAGTTGTTTTTTTTTTTTTTTTATCCCCTGAATCTTCTGTCCTGTCATGACATAAACTAATAGGAGACAACACAGGAGGAAATATTTCAGGGTCACCCAGATTTTTTTTCCTCGTGATATTTGCTTTTTGTGTGTTATATTGCCAAGTTTTTGCCTCTTCACACCTCTTCAGGCTCCTCAAAATTCTGTCTTAGCAGGAAAAGTGACTCATGTTAAACCTGTGATGAGGGGTCACAGAGAGGCTGGGAACCTCTGACTTAATATTGACTGAAAATGAAACTTCGACGGGATCCAGGAAGAAATTCGGGGGATTGATTTGCACTTATTGATACTGGTTGCACTACCAAGGTTAAAACACCGTTTGGTTGTAGAGTTGAAGGAAAAAGATCTAACAATTATTACTGAAACAACTCCATTTCAGTCTGACAGCAAAGATAACGGATGAGCTATTTGGCCCATGTAGCTGCAGGACAGGCTTACTCAAGTTATCACATCCTTGAATCTGTATGTAAATTCTTGAAACTTAAGTTATTCCTCCTTTGGCTCCACTGAATTGTGAAAGTGTTAGAGGGATGGCGGGTAGAGCAAAATTCATTAAGAGTCATAATGCAAGCTGGGTTTGGTGTAATTTTTGACATTTTAAGTGGAGACGATGGCTTCTTAAGGATCTGCCTCCTCTGGATGAGCGCACAGCGGATGATGGGCCGTTTTAATGACCTATATAACACATCCCAGCAGTGCCGTCTTATTTTAGTTTTATTTCCTCAAGTACACTGCAATCAGAGCTCAAGGGTGGAGGATGCACGTGGATATCTTCTGACTGGGCACTTGCTTCTTGGCTCCACCCACCATTACATAGCCTCTCTCTTTCATTTTCAGCTGTCAGGTATAGTTCTGGTTGCATGGAGCTCCTCTGAGGTTTGGGGAAAGGAGCTGTGTGTGCGGCCCGAGGCTGTGCCGTTACTGAGCCAGTTCCTGGCTTCACAGCCAGGTTGGTGTTGCCTTTTTTATTATTATTATTTTTAATAAATGCTGAAATAATATATACCTATTTTATTATTATATATTTCTGTTTAATTAATTTTTTTTCTTTTGCCTGAGAGAGTCAGTATACGTGTATAAACCCAATTTACTGTAGGGGATCATTTAAGTGTTTCTGATTCTGATTCTGAATATAAAATGCTAAATATTCAGTGCAACGCTGATGTTAATAATAACACTTAACTAAAACAAATCACAAATTGTTCTTATATACATTTTTTAGGGCTCTCAGTCAATTAAAGTCTTTAATCACAATTAATTGCATAATTGTCCATAGTTAACCTGGATTAATTGCAAATGAATCCCATGTTTTTTATTTGCTCTATATGTACCTTACCTTTGATCTTTGGTGAGGGGGAGGAGATCTCTCTTCATCAGCTGTATGTTTGGCCAGCAGGTGGTATTTGAGACTCGACATTCTCTGGTGGTGACTCACTTCACATCGACAGTAAATACAAATAAGTTTGGTTTTATGGAGAGAACCATCCGGCAGAGCTTTAAAGCTGAACTTGCCGCTCAAAAGACCCTTTTCCTTATCCATTTCTGCTCAAGGAGGTTTGTTTCT
>JAPQLA010000010.1:9782056-9793708 GCA_029822935.1 Naso vlamingii
GTGGAAACGCAAGCCAGATCTAGAGTTTACCGTTCCCAGGAGTACCGTACCCAATCTGTTCTGCACTGCTCAGTTGGAAAGCAGCTTTACAGTCTCATCCAAGATGCCATCTTCAGGACTGTACTGTTTCCTAGTCAGTGTTCCAGTTGACCTTCACAGTGTGACAGAACCAAGCAGTGGATGCTGTGCAAGCCCACTCATTGGTTCTGTTAAAGATGTAGGAGAAAAAGTAAGGCAATACTGAACATTTCCATACTTGAACATGGTTTCTCATCTCTGTTATGTTTGAGTAAGCTGAATCGCAGCATCCCCAGCTGATTCAGCGAGTTGGACTGAGCTCACAAGGTAGTTTGGACTGTTTGATGATGGATAGTCTGAACAGATGCCAGCCACGATTCCTGAACGATTTGGTCAACGATTGTTTTGTACTTTTGTCTATGCCTTTACATCTTCTTCTGTCTTGCAATGATGAATGATTTGTAGTGCCAAGACCTAAAACTTTCTGTGTTGTTTGTCTCGTGTGAAGAAAACATCCTCTAGCCAAAACAATAATGCCTGCAGTCGGAATAAAAACATTAGACGAAGTCGATGATGACAAAATGCGCAAAAAATCACCAATGTTGCATTTTCTTACAACAGAATGACGAAACAGGCCCGATTGCTGATTCACTTTTTAATAACCTCATTTCCTGGTTTTCCCAGCATGCCTTTAGAACTCATTGTGAGGTGACCCGCGACATTTAGCATGTAAGAGCTCTCGACTGCACAACGAACCCTCTGATTTCTGCATTCATGTGTAGCAGCAGGTCATTGTGGTGTTTGACTTGGTTTAAGTCTGTACCTTTGTGTCATAACCATCTGTTTGACCATTGGCGCAGTGTGTTCAGATGACTTAACGGTGCATTTCGTCTTTTACTTTTGATCCTTCCTTGATTTTTGTTAATAACCTGGTGCTGAATAAAATGCATTTAAAAGGTGCTATACCACCGTGGGCGGCAGTCCACATTTTGGCTTTCTGAGAGCACAGCCTTCTGGTTGACTGAAAGAGAGGGCCCATGCCCCACAAACTCGCAGTCTCAAAAATGCTCCAGAGCTAGCACCTCAAATCCACACAGTTTACAGCAGAACTCAACTCTCAATGGTGCCACTTTGATTTCCCAATCTGCTCAAAACAACAACAGTTACTCTACTTTTCATATAATGTTAATTATACTGGTTTCAGCATACATGTTTTTGTTTTTGTTTTTATTTTACTATGATTCAATCTGCACTAGGACTTTTTTTCTTTTTCTCTGAAAGAAAGAAACTGGCAAATGACAAAATGCATCTTTCTGACAAAATGCACAGGAGCACAAATGTACTTCTGCTACTAAAATTTGGGTAAAAAAAAATAATATATATATATAGAACGTGATTGCTGTGTTGTAAATTCCTGTCATCTATATGTCCTTAATCTATGTGTATCGATTTTTGTTGTTGGCTGTAATATTTTGTTTAAAAATGGATTTGATATTCCAATGAAGCGAATATGGTTGTCATGTTAATTGCTGCTGATTTTTGAAATTGTTGGGAAATTTTGCTTTGTTTATATTCAATCAATTTCTAGATTGTGTTAGCTTGTTGGTGTATTTCACAAAAATCTATCAGGATACTCCCTAGACTTCATGATTTATCCGGGGTATTCTAAACGTTGGCACAATGTCAGTAAGCAACTTTGCTACAATGTGTAGCATCTTTATGAGAGTGTACTCATACAACCTATGTTGTGACTGAGAACATATAAGGAATGATTTCTTTGTTGTTGTTAAATATAAAATGTAAGTAAATTGTTTCATGGGACCCCCGTTCTTTAAAAAAGCAAAACTGATGTCCTATTTTTGGGAACAATATGAATATTATTAATAACATATGGTGCTAAAGTTCTTTTTGTATGTTTTGGTTTTTAGATGAAAAGAGAAATATTATGCTGAAAATGTAATGTTAAGCCTTACTGTAGATTCATATATCAGACTGTTCATCCCAGAAGAGAAAAATAAATATAGTATTTGAAAGTGCAATATATCGGTACTGTATTTACATGCACATTACACATTTCAACATGTGAAAGCAGCTGCAATATACGGCCTGTAAAGGTTTGAGATGTGAGCATACAAACGCTGGGGGGAAGTTAAAGCTGGGGCAGGCAGTTTATTTTTGGTGTCATTGGGAAAAATTCTGTAACAACCTTTCAGCATATAGAGTGTCTACACCACGCCCCTTCTGGTGGACCCCTTGGGATCTTATGTCGGAAAAAATATGAGCGGAAGTCAATGGAAAGACACAAACTATTTTTTGATCCCATTTAAATTGTACCACCAATCTAAAAATATGATGTTTGTCCATATAAAAGATAATTTTGCAAGTCAAGAAAGCCGCAGTTTATCACACAACTGCTTTAGTGTAAGACTCTGATAATACATACAATATTTAGAAACACAACACACGTGATCGTCGAGTGACGTCTTAACAACGATCTCTTACAGAAGCAACTAACTCTGTGTTTGCTGAGCTGCAGCTCTCAACATGTCCATGCTTGGAATGATTTTGACTTCTTTTAATCCTTTTTCCCTCGTTCTGAAGGAACTAAAGAAAATGTGCTAAAGTTACAGCCGTGTTAGATTTGGTGACGGATATTGTGCGAGACAACAGACGCAGTTCAGTGAGCAGTTTCACAGAACACAGTGTTTTACTTTGCTGGTTTGGTACAAAATTCAGCTGTCTTGAAAAGTTACCTTTTAAATGCCAACCATAAAATGTGTAATTCATGGCACAAGCAAACGGACCGGAAAATAATTTCTTTCTTGCTATAGGAACATTTTTCGTTGTTTTTTTCAGAATTACGGTTCCATGGACTGTAAGTAGAATGGCGGGACTTAGAAAATGAAGACTGTGATGGCCATTTTTCTGGGTCATTTCATTTCAGAGCATGTGCCCTGGCCTGCGTTCTACAACTGGCCTTGCAGGAGACACCGTCAGCCGGCTTGAGTCGAGCTGAGACACACCAGATTACATCGCTGAAATGTTCCCTGCAACCATTTGGTCTTGTCATAAATCTTTGGTGAAACTGGCCTCGCTACTGCTTGCTTGACCTCCAGAAAGTAGGAGAGAGGTGAGACAATTTTTGAGACAGATTTTTGTGGTTAAAGGGATAGGTGGCACGGCAGAGTAGTGGTTAGCACTATCACCTCATAGCAAGAAGGTTCTGGGTTTGATTCTCGGCGAGGCAGGACCTTTCTGTGTGGAGTTTGGAGCTCTTTTTGGAGCATGTTCTCCCCATGTCTGCGTGGGTTTTCTCCGGGTGCTCTGGTTTCCCCCACCATCAAAACATATATATTAGGTCTATCTCCAGTCAGTCCCCTTGACCAAGGTACTGGCTTAGAAACTGGAGTTGGTCCGTGGGCGCCGCGCTGTGGCTGCTGATTTTTCATTTTTCCATGAAACCCTCGTCTCTGTGGCAAAGAAAATATCATGGTAAAAACAGGGCTTAGTGTAGAGCAATTTAGGAGTGAATGGTGTCATTTTTCAACCACTGTTACACTGTTTATTCAGGTTATACATCATAATGACAAAGTTAAGACAAAAAAGTTGCCTAGTTTCACTTTAACGTAAACTTTAACGTAACAAAATTTGGTCTGAATCCTTGCAAATTGCATAAATAGATCACAAATCACCTAAAGAAGCCATCAAAGTGTTTTCTGACCAATCCAGTGGCAGATACAAAAGCTTCACCTGCTTCTTACACAGGTTTAAGATTAATACCACTAACAGTTACAGGACATTGGGAGCGCTTACCATTATTTTTCCCATGCAGCCAAGCCTTACAAGTGAAGGTTTCTTTTCCATCCTGCTGCATCTCTTCATGTTTCTGTCTCTCTCCACTTGTTTCATCTGCCGCTTTCTCTCTCTGTTGCTGCCTGGATCGTCGGTCCACATTGTTCTGGGGGGGGATAATAATAATAATAATAATAAAATAAAAAATAAAAGGAAATAGCAACTGTAAACAGCTTGTCAAGATATTGTTAAGTTAATATCTTATTGCCCTCACAAATGTTACAAGTTAAACACCTGCAGTGTCACCTCTTTTTGTGGATTTTAGAGTTTTACTAAAACTCTCATGAAATTGAGGCTTACCTCAGCAGAAAAGTACAGGTGCATCACTGAAGGCATAATATGCAAAAATCTTCCGAGACACACCAATCATTGTAGACAGCTATGCAAAAGTAAATCTTTGTCTGCAATCATGTATATAACTTTTTAATTTTAAGTAAGCCTCAGTCTTTGAATAAACTGTTTTTTTTTTTTTCTAGTCAGAATAATTGATCCTTTTTAAAGCTATGGTAGCATTTCGTCAAACCTCTGTAATCACACGGCGGTAGGGACATTATCAGAGACGTTTTAGTAGGATCACTCTTCTGCACAGTAGCAGCTGTTTTGGTTTGTGTAAAGCAAAGCATGCTGGACCTCAGATCAACGCCCAAAATGGCGGCACGATTGAAAAGTTTTGCCTGTTTTATCCGAGTTTGTCCTGTTTACAGACAATTTATTTAGTTGTTTTCGCGGCACTTAAGCACACCATTTTCACACTGGTCGCACACCGGCATTTTTTCTGAAAGTTGCTGAATAAGACAACAACCAGGATGGTCTCAGGCTATGCGCTCGTATTTGGGCATCACTTTACCAATGCTAGGCTCGGCTAAGCTAAGCTAGGCAAGTAAGCTAACTACTGTCAGATGAGTTCTGGTTAAAACTTCGCTAGTTAGTTATGTCTTGTCTCACCTGGATGTCCATGCTGAGCTGAATATGAAGAAGAAGACCTTTACATAGAGATGGAGGATGATGTGAAAAAAGTGAAAAAGGTAAGTCAGCTGATAAAGGTACTTTGTACTCTAAGTTGACCAGCTAGCATGCTAACTTTCCAGCTAGCCAGACTGGGGGAGTTGGCTGTTACGTTAGCTTGCTTAGTTCAGCTAACTATCAAATAAATATCATCGGAAAGGAGCAAAGCAGCCATAATACACATTAATATATTTTGTCTTTCATTTCAACGAGCGTTACATTATTGGAGAAGGTGTTAATTAAGGTTACTGAATAGTTTTTACATAAAAGTAACGTTAAGCTAAAAAAGTGTTAAAAGTTGAGTTACAAAAGATAACTTATCGGCTCAACTCAAGATTATCGTTACCTTAAGTTTCAGGATGTTTTTATTTCTAACAGTCATATTACTAATAACTAACGTTAGTCCATTCAACTGTGTTTAGAATGATAGCATTTTAAGTTACTGAGTGTTCCTTATGATAAATGTAACTTAAAGTTACTGTTGTTGTATTAATTAGGCTAACGTATTAACGTCAGGCTCTAACGTTCCGTTTTGAGATTTTTAAACAGCAAGGGTGATATTTAGGGTGGTATACCTCAGTGTAAGAATTTTAGATAAGCAAATAAAAGCACACAGTTGTATTAATAACCCTTGTTTAGCGTGGGCGTGGGTCAGGCTGGTTTGTGTGCTCAACATCAGCTGTCAGGGCAGAGCTAATCCCTGTCAGTCACAGTAAAACTATCCTGCCGTTACACACACACACACACATACAAATACTACTACTACATCCATTTTTATTATGGAGACAGATCTTTCCGTGCAGACACATAGGTGACATTTCTTTTATCTGTTCTTCCTACGGTGTCTCAGAACAGACACAAAGGACAATCCCCTCTGCTCTCTGGTTGGCACAGGAGGAAAGTGAAGGGCAGGACCCGACACTAGCCTGAGCAGCATAAGAAGTGTTTGATGTTAACATCTTTGCTGTGATCCTGTGGTCATTCTGTCATATTCCCGTGACAATAACACTGGAGTTACTTCCCATTAATTCCATCCTTTTGAATGTGCAGCAGAATTTGGAAGGAAATGTGTAATGATATCCAAGAAGGTTTGTTGTGACAAGGAAATGGTTTTTATTACACTGATAAGAAAGATTAAATCTGCTGAGCTCTTTCAAACCTACAAGCAAAACATCTGTTCACTGATTATAAGTTGCCCAATTTGTGAGCACAAAAAGTTGTCATAGAAAATTAAACGCTAAAAATTCACACTTGCTAGCATCATTTTAGCTTTTTGGATTGTCAGACATCCTCCATGAGGAAGAATTCGTTTCTTTTGTCCTCAAACCATTTATAGCCTCTTTTTGCTAGTCAACAGCACGAAGGCAATGGTAGGAAAACATGAATTGTGTCTGCAAGGTTCAGCACCTACTGATTAGGAAAAATCTTCTTTATCTTCAGGAAATGCTGTCACCATTATTTATATTTTTTTTTGTACCACTAGGTGGTGATAGTAAACAGCATTTGCCCCAGATGTATTTATATATTCAAGTTACAGAGTATTATATTACTAAACTGGTTCAAGTGAAAGCTTACACACCTTCATATGATAATCTCTGGTTTGCAAACTGTTTATATGAACTTATTTATAGGAGCATCATGAGATTCAGACAGATATTTGTAAACTTTAAGAGGTGTCTGACCAAGGTAAAGATTTTTTCACCTAAATACTACCTGAAAAAGTAACCTCACCCTTGATACACACATTCATAGTATTAGCTTGCTTTTAGCCCAGTTGGAGATGTAATGTGAACACTAACAAGTCAACATTAAAGGACATCCCTATGCACCTGAAAGCTGGAAAGGAGAGGCAATGATTATTTTTAGAATTACATTTTTATTTTTATACCCTGTTGTGTTTTGCTAAATATAGTTGAGTCAAAGTGATGTAAAAGCAGCAGTGTCTCTTCTGTGTTGAAGTTTCCCTGCATTGTTCTTACATTGTTTGTGAGGTTGGCTTCTTTATGCTGTGATGCCCAGTGACACAACAAATGCACAAAGAGGCCACACAAAATCCTCTCTTATGTTTCTTTGTAAATGCCTCTCACCAAAAAAGATCCACCTGTCTCACATTTCACAAGGAGGAGCCATTCAATGTTAATGTGCTTGTCCTCACAAGCTACAAAGTGTTTAATAATGGACTGGTCATACGTTGCTTTTCATGGCGTCTCCAGACTGAGATCAAATGTCAGCACATCAGACAGGAACCAAATTACGGGACCAGTGTCAGAGTCAGACACGCCTCCCTAACCCTTTCATCATTGGTGTGCGTGTGTTAACAGATTGTTCATTTTGGTTCTTTGATCCTGCTGCTGCAAAGGCCTTCATATAGGATGCTCAACTTTCTTATCAGTAAGCGAGGATGACTTTATAGAACTCGAATGTTATCAAAAATCTCTACAGCAGTTTACACATACAGCAATGTTACCGTGTACTGTTAAAATTGAAGGGGCAGTTTACATGGTGCAAGTTTTTGCAAACAGGAAACTTTTGTTGCTGTTGGGCCTCTCTTTTACACAACAACGTGATGGTGCCCCCGAAAACACAAGCTTTTGAAGCTGCGACCACAGCTTTCTTTCTGGCTGTGTAAACTGGCAAATCACAGAGCCTGTGACAGCGGTGACAACGCTAATGCTAATGCTAGTGCAAGACAATGCATTGGCCACTACCAGACTCTGATTGAAGACTCCGTAGTTTACCCAAAGCAGGATGACAGTCTATTGAGGCAAATTTGAGTGTTCATAGAATAATTTTAGAAGTCAAACTATGGCTGAATTTCTTCCATTTGTGGCTCTGGTTAGGGCTAGCAGCAACAGGAACTAAACAACTTTAAGCAGCTCCAATGGTATGTCATTACAAAGTTACACTGCCAACTACTGGCCTGGAAAGCATACTACAGCACTTTCGATTTGTGTTAATGCAGTTTTTTGTAAAAAACACAAAGAAAAGACTTTATAGTAGGGCTGCTCTCATCTAAATGTGTCTTGAAGTAGATTTGGTCCACAGGCCTTATATAACCACTAGAGGGTGCTATCGCTATTCAGATTTCTTCCAATCATTGCAGTGTTTCAAACGAGACCAAAGAGACGATGAGCAACGTGACGTGGAGAACTCCGCTTTATCTACGCAGTGAGCTATGGACAGCTCTTCATGTTTCTAAAAATTAAAACAAGCAGACGCTTCCGCCTTAATGAAATTAAAAAAAAAAATTAAACTGCCGCACAGCGCTTCGCTCTGACTGACTCTCAGTAGCAGCCATCACGAGTCAAAAGTGAAATTTAAAGTATGCTACGTGAAGCCCAAATACCCATACGTCTTTCACATGCTAACATTAATGCATTTGTGAGCTCAGTATCCAAGTGTATCATTTGTAGCTTTCAGGCCGTTTTATCATCTCTAAGTAGAGAAATGAATGAATTTGTGTCTCTTAAACACTTAAAATTATTTTTAAAACTTTAGTCAAAATGAAACAAAAAGATTTCTTTCTTTTTTTTTTTTGCATTTATGGATTTTTCCTAAATGTTTACTAACCATGAAGACATTCACACCACTTGTAGATATAGCTAGAAAACAGTCTAGGTGAAGTTCATTCTTCTTACTAGGTTTTTATGCCTATAGAGCATGTTAGTTTGGTTAGCTAGATAAGAAAAGATAAACTTTATTGTCCCCCCCAAAAATGCTGGACACAGCTGCAAACACATAAACACAAATACATAAAAATACAGTACATGACAATAAGTGGTCGTACATTTCAGAACATGACAGTAAAACAGGACATAGTATCACCTTGAGTACAAGTAAATGCTGTTGACCCTTTGGGTTCAGAGAGGAGGTTACACATGTCCTATAATTAGAGACTTGCACGTCCCCGTGGTTTAGAAAATTAATAAGTCACATGCCCTGATATAGAAGAAATTGCACTTGCCCAATGATAAAAGAACTGCAACTGCCCTATAAAAAGAGATACAGGAACATGCACCTGCCCTTTGATAGATTGCACAGGCTTTAATATGAAAAAAATTGCACATTACCTATGATAAAAGACATTAAACTTATGTTTAACTATGACCGAAAGAGTCAAACCCTAATATAAAACTGTAATGTAACAGTAAATAGTTAAATTTCTGAAAAAAAAAAAAACCTGTGACATTGGTACATTGACACTTTGAAAAGGTTGCTGAAGAAAAGGGAAATAAGTCTTATAGCACTACATCACATAAAAACACTTTTTGCCTTATTGAACGAGCAGCTTGAACATAATTGCAGATGTGCGTTAGCATATTTAAATCAATGTTTTGTATTTCTATGGTTTAGCAGTGATGTGCGTGGACAGCTGCAGGGCTGAGTTCACAGTGAGTGATGGAAAGCAGCAACCATCATGATTAAATCCTCACATCATGTCACAGTGAAATATGACCTCGAGTAAAAGTGATTAACACACACTTCAGTATCTTTGACGCTCTGTTCAAAACAGCCTTTGAATGCTTCTGCTGCAGTTATTTAATCGTTTGAAAATTCAAAGCATGAACGCTCATGTCATTACAGGAAGTTGTGGCTAGTCCTCTTCCTGTTCTTGTGCCTCAGTGTATCGTCAGAGACACTTCCCTTCCTCTGTAGGGGGTCACACCCCTTACACACACACACACTCTGTGTTTGATCCTGTCTGTCTGTCACCAGTTGGCAGCTGTCACGGTGTGTGAGTAGAGGCAACAGGTGACTTGTTTCAGAAAGAGAGCGCAGCAGCATCCGTGCTCAGGCTGAATAGGAGACTTTTATCGAGGGTGGGTTCATGGAGAACGAGGTAGGCCTTTTAAAACGCTTTGCCATGTTTGGTTTTGCACATTGGCCTGAAACAAAAGTTACTGAGGTTTTTCTTGAACCAACTTTACAGAGCTCTTAAACACTGCTGCAGTGTTTGTCGTTTTACTAGTTGATACACAAGCTGAAGATCGCCAGAGTTGCAGATTGTTTGTGAGCAAAGCAACCAGAGGATCTAAAGTAAATACATAAACATTCATCAGAAAAGAAGAATATACTGTCTGTTTCTTTTATGATGCATTTGTGGCAGCTGCTCATTGAGATTCTGAGGTTAACGTTCATGCTGTGGATGCAAAGACGTGCTTCTCCATCACGTTACACGCAGCTTTCGACTGCAAACCACACCAGTATTGCAAAATGCAGTTTCCTTTTGCACATGCTATTGTTGACATTTGAGCAACACGTATTGGGTAACCCGGGGAGCTGTTCATTTGCACTCTGAAGAGTCCATCTGCTGCGTCTCACTCTGCAGCTGACAGCAGGGTCAGCAGCATTTAGACATACATCAGTAACATTAATATGTGCCACAGTAGAGCTGCAATGAGTAATCGAATAGTCCATTAAGCAATCAATAGAAAATTAATCTCCAACTATTTTGATGATCCATTAATCATTTCAGTCGTTTTTCAAATAAAAAAGTAGAACTGCTCGTGTAGTGTCTCACATGTGAGGATTTGCTGCTTTTCTGTGTCATTTCTGAAAAAAAAAAAAAAGAAGAGTTTTTGTGTTTTGGGCTGTTTGGAAAAAAGAAACAATCTGAACACATCACATTTGGCTGCAGAAAATTGAGATGACCATTTTTAGCTCTTTTCTGACTTTTCATGGAATAAACAATAAATCAATTAATCTGAAAACCAGTCAGCAGATTAATCGATAATGAAAATAATCGTTAGTTGCAGCCTTAATACCACAGCAAACAAGTTTGAAGTTTGTGCATTAAACTTGTAGCTGTTTTTGCACTTTATTAACTGTATTGTAAGATTATTGCAACCGTGTGTGTCGTGTATGTGAGTTGTCCTGTAATAATCAATAATAACACTGTTTCAGTGGTTCAGAGTCTGAAATGCTACGTATCCACTCAAAGTGAGTCTCATTTCTTGCTCAGGTTTGAACAATGACTTGACAACAGTTTCTCTCAACTATTCTTTCTTTGTCTCCACAAGCCTGGTATCGTGTCTCCGTTCAAGCGAGTCTTCCTGAAAGGAGAGAAGGGGAGAGACAAGAAGGCCCAGGAGAAATCCACGGAGCGCAGGGCCCTCCACACCTTCTCACTCTCTCAACCTGACCACCGCATCGACCCTGACATCCTGCTCAATGACTACATTGAGAAGGAAGTCAAAGTGAGTGTGACCAGAGGGAAATGTTGTGGTTACATTCACTTACAAGGAAGTGGTGATTTACATGATAGCAGTTTCGCCGTGTGTTGTACAAATGTGAGTCCAAAGCTTGTGTGTGTTCTGTCCTGTGCAGTACTTGGGGCAGCTGACATCAGTTCCAGGATACTTGAACCCATCAAGTCGCACAGAAGTGCTGCAGCTCATTGACACTGCAAGGGTGAGTATCACAGTAAGAGGCCTTAACCTGACACATCAGCTGGTTGTAGCGCTGCCACCAACGACTATTTTTAGATTGATTTATCCGTCAACTATTTTACCCATTAGTCATTAAATCTGAAGGATTAATTTTACCTCCCAAAAATTCAACTTGTAATTTTTAATATAGTAATATGATAATAACATGACCAAATGCTTTTTAGCTTACACTTTTCATTACAATTTATATGAATGTTGTTTATGAACTCTATATATGAATTATCTAAATGTTATATTTATGCCATCACCTACACAATGAGATGTGCTTAAAAGGGGCAGAAGTAAAGAAAATAATTAGATGCTGTATGCTACATGAAGCCTGCGCATT
>JAPQLA010000010.1:9988950-10019159 GCA_029822935.1 Naso vlamingii
CGATAATCAAGAATTGTTTGTTTTTTAAAGTAAAAGGAATTGCTGGTTTAGCCTCTTTAATAGGAGGATTTGCTTCTTATTGGTTTCATTTATAATAATAAATGAGGAGTCTTTGTGTTTTAGGCTATTGTTTGGACAAAAGAAGCAATCTGAAGACGTCTCATTAGGATCTGTGAATTTGAGATGAGCATTTCTCACACGTTTTTGACATTTCATTGAATAAACAATTAATTGATAAATCTTAAAAGTAATCAGCAGATTAACTGATAATGAAAATAATCATTAATTGCAGCCCTAATCATGGGTCAATTCGGAGACAGTGATCCTACTGGCTGCTTTATGCACATTTTAGTGACAGGTGACGTCACTACAAGCTGATTGGCTGCTGAAACAAGTGACGTGCCCTACATTCTAAAACTGGCCTCTAGCGACTTGACAAGCTGAGCTGCAGGCGGCACCGTCAGCCGGCTTGAGTCGAGCTGAGACGGACCAGTTCACACTGGTGCAACTTTCCCTGCAACCGTTTGGTCTCGCCATGAGTCTTTGGTGCAAACTGGACTGAAAGAGAACGGAATAAAATACGAGCTGGAGCGAAACCGGGGGGGAGGCTGCAGCAGAGTTGCTACCGTAGGAGTCTCATGCTACAGCTAGCTTGATTTCTAGATGTTGCCACCGCAGCTTTGAAGAAGTTTTAGTTTTTGCACATTAAGCCTTATAATAAGGATATTAACAATCATATACAATGTTCCACAGCATTGTTGTGACAACCGGTGCAGTCCTGAGAGCTGGAGCTCATTGCTGAGCCGAAAACAACGGAGGAGCATGTGCACTCAGACAATCTGCCCAAAAATACAATAAATGCTCATTTTAAAAGACGTAAAACTCGACAAAGGTTTAGTGGTGTCCTCTCATGTACCAACACTAAAACACGAAGCTAAACATAACCCAAAAGCGTCTCTTTCAGCTGCTTTACAAAACAAACACACTGTTTCCTGGTTATATATCCGTGTTTAGCTTCGTGTTTCAGTGCCGGTACATGAGAGGACACCACTAAACATTTGTCGAGTTTTACGTCTTTTAAAATGAGCGTTTATTGTATTTTTGGGCAGATTGTCTGAGTGCACATGCTCCTCCATTGCTCTCAGCCCTTTCTAACCAGTGGTGACATTAGCAACGAGCTCCAGCTCTCAGGACTGCACCGTTTGTCATAATAATGCTGGAGAACATTGTATATAACAGTAAATATCCTTATTATAAACTGAACTTCTGCTTTAACCACAAACAATTGTTACACATACATGTACATACGGAAAACAAACAGAAAAATTCCCAGAAGCATGAAAAAAAGATTTATCTCTCTCTTTGCTTCAGTCACTCTCTCTTTGACACACACACATACACACACACAGAGTAGTTACATTGATGGACCGTCTATTTATTCTTAGACATATCTGCCTCTATTAAGCCGTAAGTGCTCACATCTGTGTGTTTACATGCTGCATCTTATGACCTAATGAGAATAAGAGCATTGTTCCCCTGGGAAGAAACTGCCCCAGTGATGTGCAGCCCCAACAAACTGTAAACACACTCCTGCGCCCTGCGTCAGCCGCCTCACAGCACACACACAAACACACGCACACCATCGCTGCTCGTGGTCTGACTCTCCTAACCTGTTCTAAATCTAAACCTTTATAGTAAACATCTTGGGACATCTGAACGAGGCTCTTGTGCAGAATGGATGTGAATCACAAGGCTATTTTTCATCGGGAGAATTAAATGAGAAGGAGAAGAGACAATCTGGTAACCAGGGAGGAAGAACAATAACATCAAGGCTGAATCATAAAGAAGTTATTTTTCTGTTGTGTTTGGACGGGGACCAGGCGGGAGAAGTGTTTGCAGTGCTCTGAGCTCAATAGCTGGGTTACAGGACACGATGCACAAACGGGCATAAGCAAAGTAATAAGTCATGGAAATGAACATGCGTAAGAAAACACGCATGCACGTGCACACACAATTCTGTGTTTAGTTTAAGCCACTTTATCTCATAAAGATCACATGTCATTCTTATCAGTTTAACTTTCATGGAGTTTTTGTGCAGAGATACAGAAAGTGAAACATGTCAAGAAAAAGTAGCCTGCAAAAAAACTTCATAGAGTCGAGCTCAGCCTGCCCAAAGGTCACAATCAGTGCAGGATTGACAGCACACAGAAACCTCAGGACAGCATCCATTCACGAAATTCATTCATGAGCCACAGGAGCGGCTGCGAATTCTCTCAATGATAACATAAACATTCCCGGCCGCCTCCAAACTTTACTCCTTTTCTCCTCTTTTGTAGCCGGTCCAGAATTCCCTGAGGAGCATTTACTGACCAGATGTGCTCATTTTCTTGCGAGATGTTCAAATCCACGTAGCTTAAATGTCAATACACCGTAAACACTGAAAAAAAGGGTAACACATTGTTATCTGGAAATGGTGTTAACATAAGCCTCTTAAGTGTAATATTGGCAGATGCAGATGATCGCAAAGACAAATTTGAGGACTAAATTTGGCCAAAGTCTATGAGCATTTTTAGCTCTAACTTGGACTCACAAATTATAAATCTACATGGTTTAAAATTCACTGATAAGTTAAACAAGACACTAATATTTTTGGCTGGGCATCGTGTGGAAAAACTCAAAGTTTGCAATGTTATCTTACATTTTTTGTATGTCTTTATTTTCCATTAAAACTACCATGATTGCCCACATGGTGGTGCAAGACACAAACTTAAGACTAACTGAGCAGTTAATGCTCAACTCCAACCATCGATCTGATTATTAAGGTTGCATTTTATTAATAGAAAAAGAAAAATGCCAGCAGAACACTTACTCAATACCGGAAAACTTTATTATGATTGATTACAGAGTTTAAAACCGACTTTACAGTTTGATTTTACAAAATGGAAATAAATAAAAATACCATCAAATACAATGTGAATTGGTCTAGCTATTTTTCTCCTCTGGCTCAGTGCAGTGTAGATTTTCCAACACAGATGATGAGAATTTTGGAATGAGGGATAATATTAGGATGTATTTTCTTCTGTGTCCTTTTTTTTATTAGGTTTTTATGCCTCCCTGCCGGTGACAGCCAGGACCGGAGACCTCATGTTTTTGAGTGTTCTGTCCATCCATAGCCATCCTTCTGGGCCATTCCTGAGATCATGATATCTCAAGAACGCTTTTGAAGGATTTCCTTCAAACTTGCACATCTGTCCACTCTGACCCAAGGATGAACTGATTAGAGTTTGGAGGTCATAGGTCACTGCAACCTCATGCCTCATGAGCGCGATATCTCAAGGACACCTTAAAGAAGAAGTTTGTTTTATATAAGGCTTAGGCCTTATAATAAGGATATTTTAAAAAATGTACAATGTTTTGCAGCATTATTATGATGAACGGTGCAGTCCTGAGAGGTGGAGCTTGTTGCTAAGGTCATGGCTAGCTGAAAACGATGGAGGTGCATGTGCACTCAGCTAATCTGTTGAAAAACACAATAAATGCTCGTTTTAAAAGATAAAAAACTCACCAAAATGTTCAGTCATGTCTGCTGATGTTCCGACACTAAAACACAAAGAGAGACAACGACTTATAACCTGGAAACAGCTGTATGTTTGATTCCTGAAGCAGCTGAAAGAGCCATTTCTGGGTTATATGCCGTTGTTTAATTTTGTGTTTTAGTGTCAGAACATGAACGGGACATGACCAACATTCAGTGAGTTTCTCGTCTTTTAAAACAAGCATTTATTGTGTTTTATTATTAGCTGAGTGCCTATCTCCATTTTTTTCAGCTTGTGGTGACGTCAGCAACGAGCTCCAGCTCTCAGGACTGCACCGTTTGTCATAATAATGCTGTCGAACATCATATATGATCGTAAATACCCTTATTATAAGGCTTAATGTGCAAAAAGTGAACTTCTCCTCTAGGCAATTTTCATTGAATTCAGCACAAACCCACTCTCAGACTCATGGATGAATTGATTAGATTTTGGAGGTCAAAGGTCAAAGGAAACTGTGACCTCAGATCTGTTACCTGTTGAATCTAAAATCCTGCTGTCCTCCTCGCATGCACTCTTCTTAGAAACAACAACCTAGTGTCTTTCCAGAGCTCCCTCGTGTGTTTCATTCATTCAAATTTTTTGCCGATATGCACTCCACTATATGACACAGTACTCTTTACTCTCTCTCCAAAAATACTAAACAAAACAAGAAGACCTCCTGTTCCTATAAAAATCCGTCCCTAATTGGTTTTGCCAATATTCATCCTTACCCTGACAATACCATCAATAACTTTTTTGAACTAGGTTTGCCCAAAAGCTGAGGTATGCAGGAATCATTTGACAGACACTCTTCAGTATCTTTATTTGATGATTTGTCTAATTTAATTTTTCACTATCACTTATATTTTTCACTCCTTTATTGATTCAGATTGATCCCCAAACACTTAACTAGCTCTGTAATCCATAGATCTTATAAAATGTGCACCTAGACTATAAAAAAAAAAATGTAAATAAAAATCTACAAATTGCGCCGCCACAAAAACTGCCCCAGGCCTTCTTTTTGACCCACCACTGTACTTTCATCATCCGGCAACTGTATACCTTGTGGAGGCCTTCAACCACCAGGCTGGTTCTAGTTTTTATTGTTGTTTATTGTTTTCTGGATATTTATCGCCCAGGGCAGTTTTTCTGATTAACCGTTCTGCTGTCAGTCTCTTAATGATGGTGTTACAGTAAAAGGGTGTGTTCAGTTCACCATTTGTGGGCAACCTGACCTGACAAAGATAGTTGAACTGAAATGTTCTTATTGATTGTAATAAAGTTTTGTGGTGGAGTGAATGTGCAGGCTGCACTTTTATTGATGCTGTTATCTAGCTAGAACAGCTTGCAAATATGTTATGTGCATATATAACCACACTCCCTAAACTTTTATCACATAATAATCATATAATTATCCCATGCCAGTTTACTCTAATGCAGTTAGTTGAATGTCATTCGGTAAGCTCTACGTTTAAAAGAAGGAACAAAGTCCCTCATTCATATTTGTCACAGGGCGGCATGACATTTTCATCTATCAATCTAAACAAATGTGACATTTGGTTTAATCTGTCCTGATCAATATGATAATGACTGCATGAACAGCTAGCCTACCTTTTCTTAACATGCTGACACTTGATTGGCTCCTAGCATATTGCCAGGCTTAGTTCAAACTTCCTGCTGTCAGAATATATTCACATTTGCATTAATGTCAACAAGGGCAAGTTTTCTTTGAACCTGCAGTACAGTAACTAAAATCCAGGCCATCAGTACACAAGTTTAAGGAAAAACACAAATATCACCTGTAAGCAGGATGAAGCAGCTTGCTTAAAAAAACCACCACATGTGTGCTTTGTCAGGCAAAAAAGAAGAAAGGTCTAACCATTAATGCAGAATCTGTTCAATATATACAGGTTCTCAACTGCATAAAGTGTTATACAATGTGACACTCTGTTATTGTGAGTAATTTTACTGTCACCCAGATGAGGCCATATAAAGACAACCTGCCTGTTAGATGTAAAGCAGTTCTGCCTGTGGTAAGAGACAAAATATAAACAGTTAAATCTGATATTTTTAATATTAATATCATCAAACAGTGCGGTACAAGTAGTTGGTCTCTTTTATAAGTGCAAGGCTCATGTTATGTTAATGTTTTTGTGGACATCTTCAATTACCCTTCTGACAACTGAAAATGCAATTTTTATAAGGAGGAGTGCTGTTATAAATAATATTTTAATATGAGGTATCAAGTGAAGGTTGTTTTTGTCAGTGTATTCTGAAAGCTGTAACTGGAAGTTGTAGTTAATTTCACCATAGACAGTCATTATTAACACAAGATCCCCCACTGTACATTGTGTCAGTGGTGTGAAATGGTATATACACTTCCCGTCTCCTAAGTGGGCGGAGTCACGTCTCCCATGGAGACAGTTAGGAACCACCGTCCCTCCACCTCATCTGGAAGTGTTATAATGTAGTGTGAATGAATTAAAGCAGATGGATTTTGCCTAGCATGATATTTGTTTGATGTAAATTTGAACTTTTAATTCATGGTTTCTCCTTATGAACATTTAAATGTTTTATGTCTGTTGTAAAGCAAGGCAGGAAGCATAGGTTCCCAAATCTCACGAGAGTGTGACGCTGATTCAGAGAAAGGCCTCGAACAAAGTTAATTTTCTCCTGATATGTGTGTCTGTTAAAATGCAATTGTTGTGTCTGAATGTTCGAAAGATACATGTTTTGTGAGAAATGGGTCCAATATGTATCTTGGTGACAATGAGAAGAGAAAAGAATTGGTCATAATCTGTGATCACATACATTTTTCCCATAAGAATGAATGGACTCCAGACTGCTTCCTGTCTCCTAAAGGGGCGGGGCTGTGGCGAAACCCACGTGACACTAATACAGGAAATGAACGGTCAGTGAGAGGTCTCTCTTTCTATTAACCGTCTCTAGTGTCAATGGTTTTGTCGATATCCTTGTTTTATTTTGAAAGCGGAAAGCGGAACTCGTCTTGCTCGCCGGTCGGTTGTCTGCAGAGGAAAGGGTCTGTCCACAACAATTCGCAGGCTACCGTTACCGTTAACTGGACAGTTTATGCATCGGGTTTACAGCACCGAGCTAGCTGAAGAGGTAGCTAAAAAATTGAAACAAACATCTCAAACACACACATTTGCCATTAACACGCAAACTCACCTGGAGGCAGTGCCTCTTCCTCAGTGTAACGTTAGATAGCTAGCCTGCTAGCTAGCTTAGCTGACAACTTTTCATTCATTACTGCCTGTGCACTTTTCTTTGTTGCTAGCTAACACATAATGTTAGCTTTAGTGACAACAGTAGCTGGGCAGTAGTATATCGTTAACGTTACTCTGTTGTTTTTGTCGTTCTTTTTCGTGTAATCCTAGACATAATAAGTTGGCTAACGCAGTTAATGCTAAATTGGTTTGCGATTAAGTTAATAGTTGACAGCGTTGTTAACTTAGGATGGCAATGATCAGCTAGCATCATCAACCAGCTTATCAGTTGCGTTACTATGCAATACAACGCTGGGATGAGTAATGCAATGAATGCTTGAGCTGTAATAACGCCTTAGCATTTTACATAAAACTGCGACGAGTTATTTACAGAAAGCTGCATCATATGTCGTGCCTGGCTTCCTGAGCATGAACTTTCTGTATCATGCTTGGTAATAAAATAGCACTAACAGAGGATAACACTACCTGGCATGTCAGGCTTTGTGAAATGTAGTTAATGCATGACTAAAACAGCGTTCAGGTTGATGTTTAAAGCATGTAGAATTTCCTGAAATGTTTAAATTGAGCAACTCCCCTCATGTCTTGCAGATGCCTATGTGATCCGTGTTGTTGGTTAAATGCCTGTATCTCCAACAGAAGAGAAGCTGGAGAATCAGATAAATTGGTGCTGCAACTAAGGTGAAAAGTTAAACCTTTTTCCTATAATTTTAATGTTTGTAAGCACGTGTTAGACCCGCTTTTCCACAGGGGAACTGTCTCAGTGTGCAAAGTTACAAACTGTGCTGATGTACAACAACTGAAACAAAGGCATCTTGGAAAATAAGATTTAAACAATGGTATGGGACATAAAAGTCAGAAGCAGAAGAATATTTCTTCATTATGTGCTTCCAGAATAAGCTAGACATATCGAGAATAAATGTGAAATTTTTATGATAAATGTCGAGAATAAACTCGAAATGAGAGAGATTTTTCTACACACACTTAGGGAAAAAAGTATGCATTTTGAGTAAAAAGTATAAATTTTGAGAATAAAGTAGAAATACATTGGCATCCACATGCTGCAGCATGTTGGGATCTTCATCACAGTAATGCCTAAGTCTCAGGTGCTGCGTGTGCCTGAGCTCCACACCTTCAGGTTCAAACAACACGATTAATTGTCTTACTGTGTCTTGTGATGTCACATATCCCCTCTGAATTGCAGGCGTAATATTGATATCCATGCATTTGTTCATTACCCGCTATTTCAGCTTGCACGAATGTGGCCACCTCTTCCAAGCTTGTGTGGTTTTTCCTTCTAAATAAAAGCAATTTTTGACTTTTTTCTTGTAGTTTTGACTTTCTCATAAAAAATCTTCCTGATTTTGACTTAATTCTCAAAATTTCAAGTGTATCCGGGAAATTTTGACCTTTCTCCCAAGTGCGTAGTGAAAAAAATTCTGCCTCTGATTTTTTTTTTTTTCTTTCTAATGCATGGCATCATGGCATTGCATTGCAGTGTTCAAAGTATAAAAAAATAAACAATTGTTTCACTAACATGTTCATTTCCTGACTGTGAAATAGTAAACCCTGGGCTTTTTCCCCTTCCAGCTCTCTTTGTTTCCTCATCTGTCCGTGAAATGGCTGTGATGGTGGTGTTGATGATAAGTGTGTGAGAAGAAAGCACTTGTGCTCCTGTTGTTGCACTACACACTTCCTCATGGATTCCAACAATGATGAGGCACTTGATATTATTGTCACCAACGTGGTGGCAACCTTCAGAACCAGGTGCCACCTAAACCTGCGCACCATTGCCTTAGAGGGCAACAATGTCATCTATAAGCCGGAAGTAGGGGTAAGGAGGACAAGAGACTATCAAAGGAGAAAAGAGGTTCTCCATGTAGATACAGTTGTACACCTCCATACAAACAGCTCTACTGCATTATTAAGGGTTTGTGGTTGGTTATGTTGGCACCATTCAAACCTCCCCTCCTGCCTTTTTTTGTTCGTAGAAAGTCCTGATGAAGCTTCGTAAACCCCAGATAACCGCCTCAATTTGGTCCTCAGGGAAAATCATCTGCACTGGAGCAACAAGGTAGATGTGCGTCACAGGAAGCATTTACACACAAGCCATTTTTTTTTTTTGACTGGAGGACTTGTCAAAAAACAACACACAACTCCCTTTAACTAGTGGAGTTGCTGTTTGCGATTAAAGGGATTCGTCAAACTTTTTTTTCTTTTTGTTATTTTGCCTCCCTCCCGATTTCCAGACAAGAAGATAGATACCTTTCTTTTGACTGTGTGCGCAGTAACAAGGAAGAGATGGGCAGAGCTCATCCACCGCTAATTAGCTTAGCTCAAACACTGGTAGTCAATGTGAAGTGCTAGCCTGCCTCTGCCTAAAGTCATCAGATGAACTTTCCAACAACTCCAAACCGTCCTGTGTGCTTGTTGTGACTTGTTTGTTTACCACGTTATGCTATTTTTAGACTCAGATTAGCACTTTATGTATTTCTTCTGCTTCCTCTTGTGCTGTTTACTGGCGCGTGTGCACCCTGCTGTTTACTTCAGTACGTATTTGATTGTAAAATTATAAAGTGCTAATTGGAGTCTAAAAATAACATGATGTGGTAAATAAACAAGTCACAACGAGCTCACAGGACTGTTTAGAGTTGTTGGATAGTTTATTTGATGACTTCAGGCGGAGGCAGGCTAACACTTCCCATTGACTACCAGTGTTTGAGCTAAGCTAATTAGCGGTGGGCGAGCTCTGCCCGTCTCTTCCTTGTTACTGCACGTGCAGTCGAAAGAATGGGATCTTTCTCCTTGTCTGGAACTCACGGGGGAGGAAAATATCAAAAAGGGAAAACAAAGTCGGCATATACAGTTGCTTTAATTTTATCTGGTGAGAGAGGTGTTGGCTGCTAATGGCCTTGACTCTCGTGCCTTTTTATTGTTGATGCTGTAATGTTGGCTTCATCTGTCGCACAGATATCATAATTCATCTCACGCACCACAAATACCAAGATGACAGTAGAGTGAGTCATTATCATGTTTGGCCTATTAGCCAGCACACTGGTGCTGATGACGCCTAAACTGTTGTTGTCTTGCACCTACGGT
Source organism: Naso vlamingii (assembly GCA_029822935.1). Classification (NCBI taxonomy): domain Eukaryota; kingdom Metazoa; phylum Chordata; class Actinopteri; order Acanthuriformes; family Acanthuridae; genus Naso; species Naso vlamingii. The sequence continues at coordinate 9,998,870 of JAPQLA010000010.1, forward strand.
TACTCTTAATATTGCCGCTTACTGTTTGTGTGTTCCATATATTTTTATTAAACATACACAGGATGCTTTATATCAGTGTTATACTGCTGCTCATCCCTGCTTTCCTCTTTTGTTTAGTGAGGATGAAGCAAAGCTGGGTGCTCGCAGGTTAGCACGCTGTCTGCAGAAACTGGGCTTCAAGGTGAGAATAATCACACAGCTGTTTGTTAAGAAACATTAAAACAGATAGCAGGTTTAGGTTGAGCAGATATTGAGTTCATCTGGTTTCTTAACCTCTTCATGTTGTCTATTGCTAAGCTAATGTAACTAACATATATGTAGCTAATTCATAATTCATGCATGGAAATGCATCACATCCTGCAATTATGTGCAAGAGGTGAAAGAGTAGTTGTGTTAATATAGGCAACAAAATCTTAATTTAATATGTTTCAAACCCATTATAAAATTGTACGGTATTGTGCAAAGATTGACCCTTTAACAAGCATGTGATATGTCTGTAGATTTTATTTGATTTGCTTTGCCATCTTGGTTGTAACTGTCACAGTTTGGGCTAATATCCCTAAAGGAAATCATAATAAGAGACAGTTTGTGAAAAGGAAGCACAACAAGACCTTAAAGTAGCTTAACGCTTAAAGCGATACTCAGGGTGGAGGCAAATTTTTAAAAAAAAAGAACTAAAAGAGTTGGTGTATCTCTTTAAAATTTTACTTAAATAAACAAGAGGAAGAACTTTGTGCTTCATTAGGCTGTGCACATGACTGTATGTCTGTTATCCTCAGATCAACTTTGCGAGGTCACATCTTATGACTCCTACGCAAAACAGCAACGTGTAAACAGGTCAATCTGCAGGTTTATCCTGTTGTGCAATAGATCTGCAATCTAAATAACTGTTATCTTAGGTTTGTATTTGGTGTTAGGCTTGTAGTTTTCATCCAGCAAAGCACTTGTGTCTACTATTTCTGCTGTAACTTTATTGGTGAGTACAGATGAAGTTAAACCAATGGTGTGCTTGCTTCTCTTAGGCCATACATCCATATTGAAAGAGAAGTGACTTTCTTTAAATGTAATGGGATGCAAATAAACATTCCTTAAATAAATATGTCTGTGCATTAATGTGTCTTCTGTTCAGGTGAGGTTTTCAGCCTTCAGAGTTGTCAACGTCCTGGCAGTGTGCTCCATGCCGTTTGCAGTCCACCTTATAGACTTCACCAAGAACAACCGGCCCATCGCCAGGTAAGACAGTACTGTGCATCACAGCCACTTTCATTGCACTACTGAAACCCGTCACTATCATCAGCATCCAGTCCCATATGTGTTAAACAGTATTTAGAAATAATTGAATGTACAGATTTTGCATTCTTCTGTTGCAGATCTCATCCCTCAGATGTCAGTCCAGACTCAGAAATGTTTTATGTTTCTCCTTTTGGTTGATTAGCTTTAAGTTGCAAACGTCTTATCATTGGCATCTATTTTAATTTAATTTGCCTGAGACAACTCATATTAGGAAATAAATATCAGTTTAAAGTTTTACACCTCTTTAGTGGAAGTAGCTCAGTATTTACTAGGACAGGGTGACCTCTAGTGGTGGGAGCACTGGCCTGCGCTTTGGCACGACTGAAAAGCCAGCAGATGGAGAGAGGTGTGTGTGGTCGGCCTCCTGTTCACTTGTTTTGTGTGACAACATGGAATACTGGCATCCTGTTAAACAGCCTCAGAGCTGTATATGTGCTTGTATATAGATTAGCGCTTACAATTAATCAAATTATTATTGAAATTACAATATGGCCAAGTGCAATAGCCAAATTGCAGGAGGTCTTTTGATAAAGGTAAGTGTGTCACAACCTGCTTTTACAAATGAAGAGTTGTGGTGCCACAGAGAGGCACATTTGAAGTGATACAATATGTTACGATTCAATGACTAGAAATCGATATAATGCCATTTTGTTGTCAAAAATAGAGGAAAAGAAAATGCCAGTTTCTGTGCTGTGGTAAAGGAGGTAAAAAAAAAATGGAAAAGCTTCTGAACTCCACAAACATTCAGTTCAAGGCCTCGATTCAATCTGTATGGAGCACAAACGCCGACTGAAAATCTCTCGTTCTCCTGCTGCTTCCTGTCATGATCCACCGTCATCTGAAGAGACACTGCTGACACAACACACATGAGCAGAACCTCAGAGAATGAACTGGAGTAACCTTTACAACTATTTACCATCAGAACTGTGAAAAATATATCCACATAACAATGTTTGACGTGCTAAATACAAGGCACTAAGTTGTAATATGGATACAATCAGTTTTTGCTTTAAAAACATTCAAGATCGACACAAGTCACACAAGAAGTCGACTTTGCTGTTTAGCTGTTAATGTAGTTTGATTGTAGGATTAAAAATCGATGTATCGATACATCAATGTATCGTTACACTGCTAACATTTTATAACTTGTAGCTTCTTTGCCACAGCATCCATATTTTAAGCTTTGTATTCTGACAAGCTCTTTTTTTGCTGATACTTAGCTTCAGGTGATTGTTGTTGCACTGTGTAACGAATCTATCAGTCCTCTGTACTCCTGTAACAACAGTCTTTAAGTGAAGACAGCATGTTTTCCACTGGAAATGATTCACTGGAATCATACATGTAAATATAGTAACTTCCAAACTGCCAATTCTCCATAAAATACAATCTATACTTATTCAGAACCTTCAGGTTCCCCTCGTTGTGATTCTGGACAGACATATATGTATGTAAACTGCAACGTGATTGGTTTGCAGATGCAAAAATGACCATTCTCTTTGAAATGGTGACTCATTGCAATCACAGTATCTCTCGAAATAATTGCAGTATAATTTTTCAGCTCATGTTCAGCTCTGTTTAAAGCTTTTAGTGGATGCTGCTTGATCATGTGTTGTTGTTTGTCAGTTATGAACCAGAGCTCCATCCTGCTGCCACGTACAGGATCAAACAACTCAAGGCTACCATACAGGTGTTCTCTACTGGCAGCATCACAGTTACAGGTACCTCACACTTACAGTGCTACACACTCATAGAGTCACTAACCTCTCTCAGCCTCCTGCACCTACAGCTAGAGGGCACACCGACTTAAAGGATTGAGGTCACATTTTTTGCGCTTTATAGTCTCTTACAACCAGAAAAGCGGTTTGGAAATAATCCAAATCCTTGAGGAATTTTACTCGAGGGAGTTTGTGCCCTCTTTGTAAATCATGCCATGCATTCTGCTCAACTTGACTCAAACATTGAGGAAATTATTGTGCCAATTTCTCATTTATGTTCTCACCTCTCTCTTTCTCTTGTAGTATTGAGATGACATCTGCAGTTCTTTTTGTCTGTAAAGTTTAAAGGAGAGCTATTATACTTATTTTCTAGTCTTTTATTTTGGTTTTGGCCTCCTATAGTGGAGCTAAACACAACTGACCGAACAGTAAAGTCTGTAGATCTTCAGAAAACTGTGACTCATGCCCCCTCTCTTCCTTGTATTTTCTGCATTCGCTCAAAACTGTCTGTGTCTGTTACTCCTCTCCCTTTTCTTCATGCGCACTTCCACACACTACTGTACTTGCAACCCCTTTACTGACACAAAGCAATATGATAAAATGTTACTTACAGCTCGCGCTTCTCGCTCTTCAACAGGACAATGCAACATGCGGTCCTTCAGCAGCAGTTTAGCCATAAATCCAGCTCGCATGCTCATTTAGGAAGTAAATGAATCCACTTGGAATAACTCCACAAGAAACATGAATGTACTCAACCTCTGTCTGGTGCTTGACTCTTAAGGAAAGTTTAACAAAGTTAACTGTCCTTCATTCACCAAAAAAACCCAAAAACACTATATTGGAGCCATCTCGAATAAAGTGCTGACAGTAATCCCTGAAGCAGAGTGCAGCGGTGTCTGAGCAGAGCGAGGGAGGGTGCAGGCTCAACGCTGTGTGCATGAGCTGGCATGCCCATATGAGGAAGTCCAGCATGCATTAACGTCACTGGTAAAACAGTAAAAAAAAAAACACTGTAAAACACAGCGTGCAGAGCCAACTGAAACAGCCTGCAGGGCTCACTTCCAAATGCATGAACCTCATTATGTGATGCTTTGGCTTCATTTAACCCGAATATCTGACATCGTAACAACATTATAGGTCAGAAAAGACAGAAAAGCATAATAGCTCTCCGTTAATGCTAATTCTTGTTCTTGCACTCTCACCCCTCCTCCACTCCCCTCTATCCCATCAAACAGGACCAAATGTGCAGAATGTGGCCACAGCTGTCGAGCAGGTCTACCCACTACTGTTCGAGTGTCAGAAACCTCTCTGCAAAAGTTGAAGACGGACATAAGGACGGGAAGGAGAAGTCATGTCTTTTATTTGTTTGTTACAAGTGAGGAAGCACCTTATCCTTGGCTTTATTTGCTTGAATTTTACATGACATGGCAATGGCCACAAACTTCTAACAAAATCAACTGACTGAATATCACCTGGATTTTTAAATAATACCCAACAAACCTCAGTCGAACTCTTAAATCTTCCCTCTCACAGAGTTCCATTGTTGTTGTGGATTGTGATTTTAACCACCTAAACTTGCAAGTATGTCTCTCCAACTTCAGCAGAAACTCCTCCTCCGAGCCTGACTTCGACTGACGGAGGAGGACGTTATTTGCATTTTATTTGCTCTGGGTGTTTTTGCATGGACACAGACGACCAGTTTTCAACAATCCTTTCCATTTTAATGCTTTAATAGAGGTGACCATCGGAAAAGTCAGTATAACATGGAGAACTCTCACCTTTTTGACACTAAGTACAAGACGTCCCATCTATCACTTTCTCTGGAAGAATCTCCGTCCAAGGCTCCTTTGTATATGTGTTGACACAAATACAAGGCGTCCACTTTTGTTTACATGTACACAAAGTAAAAGCAGGTCCAAATGCAGATGAACACATCCAGTCACAGTATGCATTAATCTCTGGTTTTAATTGTTGGTTTCTCACATTTCCTTAACTTTGTCTGGTTGTTGGTTCACTATAAATTTGTTCTTGTGTCTCAGCTGTGGCATTGGATTGGAATGCAGACACATAATGTCGTTTCCTCTTATTTCCGTATAATCGTTTTAAACACAAGGCAAACTTCAGATATTTTATTTAAATGTTTTTTCTAGGCTTAGAAAATGTACAGAGGAAGACTGATGTCCAAAGTGTTTTGGAATGTAACGAAAAAATTCTGAAAGGCTCAGGTTGTTTATTTTTGGGGAGCTGTTGAGCCACTCATTTGCTGTCACAACTCCTGTACCTGTTTAGGGTGTTGTAACACTGAGAGAAGGTGAGATATTCAGAAATAGCTTTTAGCAGGTGGAATTAAAATTTTTGAAAACACTGTCCGTAATTCGTTTTTATGGAGCACGGGAGGTGACATGGGTGTTTAATTTTTTCATAATGCACACGCATTTTCTATTTTTAGTAAAACAGGCACTTGAAATAGAAATAAAATGCGCTTACATTTTGTAAAATTTACATGTGAAATAGAAAACCCGCATCCATTTTAAAATTGGAGTGAGTTTTAATAAAATGGGTGCACAAAGTAGAAATTAAAAGCATGTGCAATTTATAAAATGACAAGTGATTTGTGAAACGTGTGCCAAAAAAGAAAAATGTGCGATAAAAAAATATAAATAAACACATCCATGCCACCTCTCGGCTCAGTGGGCTTTAGAAATTGCTGCAAAGATGCAGGACAGAAACTTGGAGAAAAATTGACTGAACTCGTCATAACAAAGCAGCCACTCAAAAATAAATGGTAGTTAGCTTAGCATCGTCACTGTTGAGAGGTTTAGTGATTAGTCTTTGAAACATTAACCATGTGCAGTGTTCACAGAGGCCATGGTGCAGCAGCCAGTCACTGAGTTGTCTCAAAAGAAATACACAATGTAAAATGTCATTCTCTTAAACGATGGAAAAAAAACATTGACGAGTTTTTGAACACAAACACAAACCAAGTGAGGCAACGTATATGTATGTATGTAACGAAGGCATCTGACACATGATGTTGAAAGGATATGGGCTGGACTTTTGGAACCAGTCTCAACTGAAGATTTGTGAAAGAATTTCTTTTGTGTTTTGTATAAAAATTAAAAGTTAGTGATTTAAAAAATAACTGTTGGGTGTTTTTTTTTTTTTACTTTCTGTTTATGCATGTCCTGATTACAGGAGGAGTAATGCAGCTTCAACATAATGGCTCTCAAAGATTTTCAGTGTAACAGAAAGTGCAAAAGGATTTTTTTCCTACGCGAACAACAATAAGAAAATACATCACAGTACAGATTTAAAAATGTGGAATTTTAATCGTGAACACATGCACACGTCTTTTTTTTCTTTTTCCCACAATAAAACATTCAACATGTTAATCAACCAAGTGTGATTTTGGTGTCACTCACACAAGTACAAAAAATGATCATTTCACACATCTATAACACTACAAGAATACGACCTGTTCTAGTATCTAGCTGGAGAGTTCAGCATTCTTTGTTTCTGGTTGAGTTTTTTTAAGAATTCAGCAGCACAACGTGAAGCTGACTTGTGCTGATTTTCATTTTCATGATTGCTTGTTCCCACAGAGCGCCTAAGTCCCGCCCTTCTACTTCCAGTCCATGGGACTGTAACAGGGGCGGGGGGGACCTGAAGCAAGGAAGAAATTACTTTCTGGTCCCATGTGGCTTGTGCCATGAATTAACATATGATAGTTGGCAATTTAAAACATCACTGTTCGTGTCAAGAAAGTTGACTTTTGTTGTCAAACAGTAAAGTAAGAGCACTTTTTGTGAAACCGCTCAGTGAACTACGTGTCGTCTCACACAATATACATCACCAAGGCTAACATGGCTGTAACTTTAGCACAGTTTCTTTGGTTGCTTCAGAATGACAGAAAATAGATTAAAAGCAGTAAAAATCATTACAAGCATGAGCATGTTGAGAGCTGCAGCTCAGCAAACAGAGAGTCAGTCACTTCTGTCAGAGATCGTTGTTGAGACGTGACGACCGAGTGTGTCGTCTTTCTAAACATGTATCTGTCTTCAACAGTTGTGTGATAAACTCAAACTTTCTTGACTTACAAAATTATCTTTTAAATTTACAAACATCATATTTGAGATTGGCGGTACAATTTAAACGGTGTTAAAAAAATAGGGTGTCTCTTTCCATTGACTACAGTAAATATTTTTTCAAAATAAGGTCTCACATGGGATCCGGTGCACCAGAAGGGGCGTGATTTAGCCTCTCTGTACAACGTAAAGAGAGAGGCACTGCTGTCTTTCTAAGACTTCAATGACCATTTGTATTTTTTGTGTCACCATTAAGTTACAGTTTGCCCTCTGGCATGACTGGAAAGAAATGTCTGAGCCTTGTTAGTGTGTTTACATTAGGCCTACACACAGTGAGTCAGAGAGCACCATTCATTTGCAATCCAGCGAAAAACCAAACAGTGCCTTTTGAAGTGATTAGTGTTTGAGATTAGCATTTGATTTCCCTGTAAAGATGATCTGAAAGCCAAGTCTTTTGTAAAACGTCATCACAATAGCAGGTCAAAATGACAAAAACTCAAGTGAATGCAGGCTGGTGGGGAGTCAATTTTATCCCGGAGATCATACAAAATGTCCCTTTCTGCATTATTAGAGCTGTTCTTTGACAGGGAAGAGGTAAAGAAACAAAGGAATTAGATAAATATTATATATATACAGTATTTGATATAATCACATTCAATCCCATTCCGTTGTTGATCTTTCTTGACCGACCTTTAACAAGCAAGAGTGAACCCTCAAGCAAATTCACAAAACCATTAGGCTATTTAATTTCTGTATGTGCTATTTTCCTGCGGTTTGCTTCCTTCACACACAGTATGTAGCTAAAAGGAACTGGACCAACATGGGTGAGACGTACAAGCTCTACCCAAAATTCTTATCAGTACTGAATATTAGATCCTTGCTCTCGACTCTTCATCAGGTAAGGCGTGCAGTTGTCCATCAGACATTTGCTGGGATCTCTGTGGACGGGCAGCTGCTGATCAGGCTCTCCTGAGGCTGAACCCGCCTGCAGAGCCTCACCTCGAAAGGCTTCCTGATAAAGCAGAGAAAGGAGAGACGGAGGGTAAATAAATCAATTTCACAAAGACGCTTACACGACAAACTGATTAAATAGGTGTAGGTGGCTGCTCACTTTTTAGCCAGTTCCTTTGAAATCTCCTCCAGCGTGCGACCTTTGGTCTCCGGGACACAGAGGATGACAAACACCAGAAGAACAAAGCTCATTGCAGAGTAGAGGAACATCACATTGGGAACGCCGATCTTTTCTAGAGACGAGAGCAAAAAAAAGCATCTTACATTTGGGACGAACATTCTATGTTGACCTCGGCAGCATGTCCCATAGTTTTTTTGCCAAACACAGACGAAAAGAAAATGCCTATCTCTGTGCAGTGGTAGAGTAGTACCACTACTTGAAAGGGTGTTACATCACATCTTAATGTGATTTTGTCACAAGATTCAATATACGGCGTAACGTCTAGTTGTCAGTGTTTTCAATAAATATTAAAACTGACTCACCAAGGTTACATGCATCTGTGACCAAGGGGAGAAGTTTGCAGTTTCCTCTCCGTTCATTTAAATTGAAAAGCTACAAAACTAAAAAATAATGCGCTTAAAATTTAAAGTTTCAAACATACTATGACATTTATACATTAAATAACCTACAGGTCAAATTGATCCAGTTCTGTTTGTTATTTTAGTGCTTAGTTTTTGTGTAATTATCATTTTTAAACAAAAATAGATCTGTTTTTTCAGCAGGCAGCTGTTGGCCGGTCTTTGCTGGTGGAAACAAACTGAGCAGTTCCTGAGTGAATTTACGTGTTTGCACATCTTTGAGCATCACATCACAAGCGATCACTGGTGAAGCTGATTTTGAGAGTGATTATGAGGAACTAGCTGGCTCGTTATCTTAATACTTATTAAACACACTGACAGCTAGACGTTACGCCGTATTTCGAGTCTTTTGACAAAATCAGCTTGAAGACCAAATGGCCAGTAGCACACACAAACACACCTGTAAATGTGAGGAAGGTTATGGAGATGAGCAGGTTCGTGGCCCAGTTTACACCCGACACCACGGACACAGCTCTGCCTCTGACTCCCATTGGAAAGATCTCACTGATAACCACGTACACCACTGGAAAGAGAAAAAACATAAAGACATGTACGCAAGGACGCAAGTGGCCATGGTTACAAAGAACAACATCTAAATGTAAAAAGTGTGACGCAGATTAGTTTTGCACAAGTCTGATAATTTACAGTGTAGCGGGGGAAGCTGGAAGCCAGGGTCCACACCGCTTTATCTGGGGAACTGGAGCATTTTGAACTATACTTGAGCACAGCCTAGTTACTGTACGATAACCAGTGTTGCACTTTGTGCTTTACAGTATGTGTTACAAAGTACAACCGCTAGAACCACATAAACCAGAAAACTTGTCTAAACACACGATAGAGAGCACGTGTTCAGGCTGCTGTGTTACAGTGCTGACAGCAGAGATGAAAGTCATATGTGAACTCACTAAAGTGCAGATATCTGATTCCCCATTTAAAGATAAATGGCCTGCAGGTGTCTTGAGAGTTAAAGACTTTATGAGTCTAGGGCCCTATGAATTTGGCGCTCAGGGAATCGCGGACATAATCGCGGCACTGGCCAAAAAAATGTTTATCTACTGTTAAACACAGAATATCAGGGAATTTAATTTGACTGAAATTCTGTTTTTGGGAGAAAGGTGAACATTATCTGGGAAGAACGTTTCGAGGGGGTCACTAATGTGTGGGACCTCTCCTACGTCACTTCACAAAAACTCTCGCCCCCCTCCCAAACAATGTAAGCATGTCGAGGCAGCCACCCGAGACGCCGGCAAAGTCTGAAATAAAACTACGAAACTTGTCACTTACCCCAAAATACAGATTTGAGCCATTTCTGAATAACTACTGCGCATCAGGTGATAGGTTGTTTTGCAAATTCTGTCAACACACTGTTGATTTAAAACATGTAAATGCGTGTAAAGACCACTTGCAGTCAAAAGTCCATGTGACAAAAAAAGGAAAAAAAATACTGTACTTGGAATTCCAATAAATTAAAATGGAAAAAAGGAAATTTGGGAAAAAATAAAACGGATTTCATAGGGCCCTATGATTAGTCAATCACCGGTTTTTAATTTGTGCGCATGTGTGTGTGAGAGATTGGGAGAATAAAACTGGTTGGATGGGTGCTTACTTGGCCCGAGGCTGATGGAGAACGCTGCCACATACACCAACAAGCTGATCAATGATGCCAATTTCAGTGAGGAAGACACTTCCAGGTAAGTCTTGTCTTCTCCTGACTCCCCAGTCTGGTCATACTCTCTGCTGAGCAACAGTGCCTTCTCACCGTTCCACTGGTTGGAGAGGTGAGTGGAAAAAATGTCACTATTGTCCAATTCTAAAGCGGTTCTGTTTAACTCCCACGGTGTGTTCGTGTGGTTGGGTACAGTCTGGCTCTTGCACAGGCTGGTGAGGTGAGTGTGGCTTTGCAGCGTCAGTGCACCGAGCGCAGCTAGTGACAGTCCCATTGCGACGGCACCCACACACAAAAAGCTTTTGGGTCCCACGCGGTCGACCAGCAACACGGCTGGGATGGTGCCAACTACTTTTACCACTCCAAACCCTGTGGAGGCCAAAGTTGCTGCGGCGTCACTATCGTAGCCGACACTGCGGAGGAGAGGTGAAGCATAGGACAGGATGTTTGGCTGGCCAGTAGCCTGCTGAAGGAAGACTAAGCCCACGCCTGTTAGCAACCGTGAGCGCAAGTTGGCCTTGCTGCTGAACAACTCCCAAAAGCTATGCTCAGACTCCTGTTTGAGTCCGGCCTGGATGTCTCTGAGCTCCACTTCCACATGCTCCTGAACGCCACCTCTCATTCTGGCCAGCACTCTCCTGGCCTGCTCCACTTTACCCTGTGCAACAAGGAAGCGTGGACTGAGTGGAAGGAACACAAGGATACTGATCTGCAGCAGCGCCGGAGGGATTACGAGTCCAAACGTATACGCCCAGCCATGAGGCACAGTCGCAAAGGCGTAACTACAGCTGAATCCCAACATGACACCCACAACCAGCATCAGCTCGTACAGCGTCACCAGCAGACCCCGCCTCTCCCTCGGCGAGATCTCAGCAATGTAAAGACACGCCCCTGTCCCGGATAGCGCCGTTCCCATGCCTACTATAAAGCGACCCAGTGTGAGTGCAACAAGTGAGGTTATGGCAATGAGCACAACGCTCCCTCCAACCACCAGGGCGGCGCTCAGAAGCAAAGAGCAGCGGCGGCCATAGCGATCCAGAATGGGACCTCCGGCCAGGCAGATGAGGAGAGCGCCGAACAGGTGGGAGCTGACCAGCAGTTCCTGTTCGCGGCAGGAGAGGGACAGGATGCCCCGCAGCTGCAGCAGGACTCCAGAGGTCAGACCCATTTCATAGCCCAGCATCAGGCCGCTCAGAGAGGCCGCGACAGCCGCTACCACCACGAGCCAGCTGCAGCCTGAGAGAGAGAGAGACAGAAACACAGAGTAACTCCCAGATTTCACTGCATTATCCCTGAAGGGCAAATTCAAAGCAAATGTGTGTAGTTTCATTCTAAGAAAACATGACCGTGCACAACATTTTATAACACACATATCAACAAATTCACAATCTGCACAACTTCTAGATTCAGGATTTTAAATTTTATCATGATTCCTACAACAAAACATCAGATTTTTTTCTTGTAGGGATCCACAAACAACCACGATATTAAAGTCAGAAACGTGTAGGCATGCAAATATTGAACCTCGATGTTAAAATTACACTAAAGTGACCACACAACTGACTCACTAACATGATTCACACACAGCATTTGGAGCCCTTGCACATGCCCATGCTCAGGTTTATGTGATGCAGGTGATGCCAGGTAAAGACAACAAGTTTTAGGCTTAGCGTGGACTTGGGACAGTTACTGTCTATGTCAACAACCCAGCTGACACATCAAACACCTTTTATCACCTCCTCTTTTATAAGTCAAGGGATCATAGGGATTACATATAAGCCTCAGGTGATAAGTTTATTTCCTGCCTTGTTCTTTTGAAACCTGTATTGTTTACATTGGCTAGTTTTAAGATGATAAATTTTCACGTTAGGCAGAATTGTTTTGTACCATGCCCAAAAACGATGGCTCTCCTCTCCCCTGCAGGAGAGCTTTTACATGAGTAATGTCATTCCGTGCCTGAATACACTTTCATATGTACACAGTGCAGTACAGTAGGTGGCGCTATGCACGTAGTTGGTTTGCAATCACCAATACACACAAGAAGAAGCAACCACTTTCTTTTTTCAAGCGAACATAACGGATGAACAGCGGCAGTTACAGAAATATGCTTTTAAATGTAAAAAATAAGCAAAAATCTTCTGGCTCCTTCTTCACATGCACATGAAGTTAACTGCCATGTCATGGTTGCTAGGTGACAAGAGGAGTGCGTTGTGACCCGATTTAACCACCTATCACATAGCACCCCCACTTCCTTGAGCTGGCACGGTTGCTTTCACATCTCCTGCAGACCGTGCCCGAAACTGGACTTGAGGGTCAAGAGCACTCAGATCTGGGCCGGGTCCCAAAGGTGAAACCACCCTGAGGTGATGGAGAGGGCTGTTGTCTCTTTAGACTTTCAGATAAACTTAAGAGCAAGCAGCAAAAGCGTTTTCATTCTAACGAAGCATGTCTAAGTATTAACTAGGTAAATCTAACCTTACAGCTTAAAGCTGCAGTTGGTAACTTTGGGGTAAACAATAACTTTTTTGCGTTCTATTGGAGAAAATGTCATTAGACCCATAGACAGCTGTTAGTAAGTGACCTGGTCTGAGAGTACGGTGAGATCTCTGTGTTTTCCCATCATGCCTCTGTACTCAGGAGTCTAAAAATCAGCTGTCAACTGTCAGCCGGCTTGAGTCGAGCTGAGATGGACCAGTTTACACCGCTGCAACTTTCCCTGCAACCGCTTTGTCTCGTCGTGAATCTTTGGTGTAAAATGGCCTTAAAGAGAGAGCAACAACAAATGAAATAAAACGCGAGCCGGAGCGAAACCAGGGAGGGGAGGCTGCAGCAGAGTTGCTTCCTTAGGAGTCTCATGCTACAGCTTCATTTCCAAAGTCACCAACTACAGCTTTAACTATGTAATATGTAAAAAAAAATAAATGCTGCTAATGTCATGCTTGAAGATAGTTTTGGCTCAATAAATTAATAAGACAAATCTAATTTTCACAAAGTCACAAGGGAGAAGATCAGCGTGAAGCCTCATGTCAGCAAATCCTGCAGTAAGGTGTTAAAGAGCAACCCAGTGGGGTCATTATGTTATGTAACTGACCTTACATTCTGACCCCTCTGGTGTGGGGCCAACATTACAACTATTCATTACTTCCAGTCATCATCAAACTTGCACTGGGGTCTTGTTTACAGTTTTAAAGCAGCAGAGGGTCACATGTGGAGTTGCTGTCAAGAGCATGACAATCTCACAACAATCAGGGTTGTCAAAATACATAATATAATATACTACACATGCTTTTTTGTCATTTCACGTCACAGCACAGGAACTCAGATAACAAGCCCTCAGTTAAGGAAATTAATTACAGGAACAGGACCAGAGGAGGCACTGTATGCACAAGAATAACTTCAACTTTATTATATGCTTTAGTGGGACAAAGAGATGGAGTAAAAAGCACAAAGTCATTTGTTTTGTTAGTACAACATGGCAAAATGGATGTTACACTATCTGAGAAACAAAGGTGTCCTTGCAGCACGATTTTAAAAAACTGTCCCGTAAATATTCACAGGACCGCGGCTCTCCTCCCTGTCGGTTTCCTCTGATCATCAGGTCGTCGGACAGAGCTGACTGTGTGGAAATGGAGGTTGGAAGTTCAAAAGATAAACGCTGAAGCAATCTTGTGTGCTATTTTGAATGTGTGTCTGTGTGTGAGTGTGGAGTCTACGCCTTCATATGTTGTCATGCATATCACTGTGAACTAACAGGCATGTGTGTTATCAATACAGCTGGACTGATAGCAGGGAAACAAAGAGGAAACTGATGAGCTTAGCATGTAGACATTCACACTATTCATGCACACATACTGACAGTGATAAACTTTTTCCTAATAAATTCTTGTAATTGCTTTGCCACACTGCTAAAGTACTGTCATTGACTTTAATGTGCATCTTTCCTGTGACAGCTTTGAGTGCTGTTGAAGTGCTGTTATCATTTGTGAGAATTTGTCCTTTTCGTTCTAATTTGATTATCATGGCGCAACACGCAAGATAAACAGAGATGCAGCTGCAAACTGCAGGGTCCTATAGGGGCTTTAGGGGCTGCTGCACTGCTTCACCTCTCTCCATCCTTTTCTATTATCTAATACTGGGATTACAGCATTCAGTATGTTAAACTGGACTCTCTTGTAATAAGCTTTTCAGCCACTGTAAAATCAGCCTGAAGTTACATATCTTCCAGAAACATTCATGTTTTCATTTATGTAGATGTTTATAGATACAACACTATGTCACTAAACCCTTTCACTGTTACTAAACAAACCTTTTCACTGCCTTCATTCTAAGTGGCTGTGAATGATTCTGGTATCTTAAGTCATCATTGGTATTGTCAGCCTGACAATGAGTACTGATCAGACAACGCCGCTCTTTTGTCTGTTGTGCATCTTTAAAGGGATATCCCAACTTTTTAGGTTTTTTTTTTTTTTGTTGTTGTTGTTACTGCCTGCCTCCTGAGCTCCAGACAAGAAGATAGACCCCATTCTTTCAACTGTGTGTGCAGTAACAAGGAAGAGCAAGGAAGAGATGGACAGAGCTCGCCCACCGCTAATTAGCTTAGCTCAAATACTGGAAGTCAATGGGAAGTGCTAGCCTGCCTCCACCTAAAGTCATCAGATAAACTTTCCAACAACTCTAAACGGTCCTGTGTGCTTGTTGTGAATTGTTTATTTACAACGTTATGTTATTTTTAGACTCATATTGGCATTTTATCTTTTTTTCTTCTTCTTCTGTTTACTAGTGCATGCACCCTGCTGTTTACTTCCAGTATAAATTTCATTCTAAAACTACATAAAGTTCTAATCTGAGTCTAAAAATAACATAATGTGGTAAATAAATGAGTCACAACAAACACACAGGACCGTTTAGAGTTGTTGGAAAGTTTATCTGATGACTTTATGTGGAGGCAGGCTAGCACTTTCCATTGACTACCAGTGTTTAAGCTAAGCTAATTAGCAGTGGGCGAGCTCTGCCCATCTCTTCTTTGTTACTGCACGCACAGTTGAAAGAATGGGATCTATCTCCTTGTTCAATCTGTTCAAAAAAAAATGTGTGTACCTGGGCCTCTGAGTGGTGCCAGTTTCTGGTGCTCAGAGGGGTTGGCGGGGAGGTAGGAGGTCATCTTTCTGGTTTCACTGTTGGGATCCATCCTTAAAAACCTTTTACAGTAGACCTGTGTAAAACACATACAAGCAAACAAATTTCAACAAAAAACATCATTCATTATATAAACTAAATGTGGAAGAACATGTCAGATCCTTCTTGTTTTGCACAAGGACACACATGATGCTAAGACACTTTGTGACCTAAAGGACTCTGCAGAGAAATCCCTGAAACTACTGAGTGAGCTGATAGTTTGGACCAAGCCCCTCTTATTTAACTGATGTGCTACATGTAAGTTTTCCTTTCTAGTGCCCAGATGATTTTCTGGAGTTTTGGCATTGATAACAGAATCATACTCAGCTAAGCACAGCAAATAGTATCTTAATTTAAAAACTATAAATATTTTCTTTTCTACAAACCCCTTGTTTGCCACAAGCACTGTTGGGCAAGTTACTCTGGAACAGTAATAAGTTACTTATTACTGATTACACCTTATAAAAGTAGTACATTTACTTTACTTATTACTGTGGATCAAATGTAATTAGTTATGTTACTCGTTACTTTAATATAGGCTATTACTTTTGTAACCCAACTGACTTCCTAAAAAAATGACAGCCCCTTCAGCTCCCAAAACTTATTCCACTTTATTGAAACTTTTTTTTTTTTTTTTAGCAATTTAAAGACATGCTTAAGCAGAGCAACACGATCAGCAGCTTATTAGAACTTCAACATTTGCGACGGTTCAGATCAAAATAATCTTCTTGTAGAAAAATATTTATCGGCACATGCACGTATATCTCATCGTCATCAGGCAAATGAAGACAAAAAAACACATCCCTGTCCAGTACGCAGTAATGCAGCATTACTTGGATCGGTAACGGTAATACAATTACTGTTTTGGTAGTTGTAATCCCCTACTTTGATAGTTACTGGGAAAAGTCAAGAAATTACTGTAATGCGTTAATAATGCATTACTTCCCAACCCTGCCTGGACACAAGTATCCAAAAAGTTCATCGCACCTGGACACAGCTGTCGCCTTAAGATGTAGCCTATAAATATCTGATGTAAACACGTAAACATGATAACACATTTTGCCATACATTCAAAGCCAGCTGTCCGCACATGGCAACCATTAATACGTCCTGTGATGGACACTTCTGGAATGAGGTTTCACCTCATTCTTGTGCAGAGTGCATGTCCTCAGACTGAATAAGGGGCTGTCATGATAAAACAGTGCGCTGTTCACCTTTGATTCAAAGAATTCGGCCCAAACATTACAAATAAAATGTCCTAATAAACTTCACCTTACACTTACAAGCACTAAACAAAGACTAGCTCTCACACACAATAGGTGAGGCATTTCATTTTCCCTGGTCATCACACTAAATGCACTATGCTACACTTGCAGTAACATTTTATGACGTTCGTAATCCTAAATAAAACGTAAATGACTTACAAACGAGACAACTTCCTCTACAAGGTGTGTTTTGTTTGTTTGTTTGAATTTGTGTCCCCCTCAAGTCCATGAATTAAGCTTAAATGTTGCAGGTAATTTTAAAGAGGCGTGTCTTTGAAGCTAAAGCCAAAGTTTGCGAATTTTTTAAGGCTATGACTTTGACTTGCCCACTATTTACGTGCAAATGAGCCTGTTTACGCGAACGCTACGTGTGAAGTTCCGGTGTACACACGCGGTGGAGCGGTCTGAACGGATACGTGACGCTTTCTTACCTGACACCGCGGCCGTGTGTCTCTCGTCAGCTGAGATTCGTGTTTATCGGTCCATTCGCTTTCTGCAAACTTTCCCCCCGACTCCTCTCGTGTCGGTGCACGCACAATACTTGTTTTGGTAAAACACGTTTTTAGCCCCGCCCATGTCTGCACAGCCCGCCAATAGGAAGCGGGGATTCAGCAATAGAACGCCCAACGTCAAATACGATTGGCTGAAACTTTTCCATTAGAAGCTCCCACAGCTTGATGTATTTATAATGAAACAAATTCCTGTGGGCTAATGTTTACCTTTTGTTGTACATTATTAAGCGTTTATTTATTGAAAATATTTGTCTTTTATCTTTCTGTGCTGTTTTTTATTACTCTTAGTTGCAGTTTTATCTTATTATTAAGTTCTTTTTTTTTTTTTGCTGTAACATCAATATAAAATGACATGCAATAATATACACCTGTATCAATAATGCTCGTTCTCTCATACTGCTAGTGTAAACAAAGAGGGCAGTCACCAGCTGTTTTTGCTCGTTTCTCATGTCCTGTTTCCACGAATGCAGCAGGACTGAGCAGCACACCTGCCCTGCTGCCTCACAGCTGACAGAATGTGGCCTTCTGTGTTTGCACTTAGCGCCTGGCCTACTTCAGAGATGCATTTAGACGTCCAGACAACCTATAGAATCCAACGTTTGACCCGTTTTTAACCAGCGTCATTTGATCCTCACTGTGTGTGTGCACACCCTCGCGTGTGTTATGTCATAACTCAGTAACCAAGACTGGGCTATGAGTGGCCTCAGTGTTGCAGACTCACCTTTAATATGTGACATAGTAACATGAGTTTTATTATAAGCTACTGTTATATAATTGATTGAATTACTGACGAATCAACTTTTACACATCATAGATTTCTTATCTCAGGGATTAATGATATAATGTTACTGATTGTAGTTTTATAGTTTTATTGAGTAGAAACAAAATCACTTATTCAACTCTTTGTTTGCAAGACATCCTTTTCTTAATTAAAGACAGGCACGTCCTTTTACGAAACACAACCTGAAATTCCCTGAAAAAGGAAAATGCAGGAGACTTTTGGCAGAATCAACAGACACACCTACTGATGCTACAGAGGTCACATTTGCATGATGTTGGTTTGTGCAAATAAAAACAAATTATTGAACAGGTTTGCTTTTATTTCGAGAAGTCATAGTATTAAACTCATTTACATTGGCAGCAGTGCAAAAAAAAATACTTCATAGGCATAGGCCTAAGCAAAAGTTCTGTATCCTTGTGTAAATTGTATTAAAGCATCAAATGTTTAACACTCATTATGCAACAGGATGAACCTGGCACACAGTTTATTGTATATTAAACTGCTGATTCATACCAAAACATCATTTTAATGCTGCTGGAGCAGAAGATAAATCCAATACTTATACAGTACAAATGTGTGAAACTGCATCAGATGAATGTTTTAAGAAGTTACTATTAGCTATGGATAAATGTAGTTAAGTAAAAAAAATATAATATTTCCCTCTGTATTTTTGATTATAAGAATTAAACATGAGAAAATGTAAATTCTCAAGTAGGCTTAAGCACAAGTATGACAAATACAGTTGGGTAAATGTGTGAAGCAGTTCGGCTGCCTAAAGATTACCTAAAAATTTTTATCCCCTATCTTGTGAATTGTACATACAGTGCTGGAATTTTGGTACCACAATATCAACCAATGACCTTTTTCATTTTTGCTCATGTGCAACACAAACAAGCACAGCCATACTTTGCCTCTACAGTCTCTCTCTCACACCGTCCTACACAAACCCAATGCCAAGAATCAAGTCAAATTTGCTGGATAATCAACTTTTTTGTGACTGCTGGTTTTTAATATGTGGGAGGTTTAGCTTACATTAGATCCTCAGGACTATTTAGAGGTTAAGATTATGTGAGGATAGAGATGATTCTTGTCCACCGCGGCTCGTGGATTAAATATCTTAAACTACACATGATTGCACAGATAAAGGGGACACATACTTTTAATTTGATTACAAATTAAGACCCCAACAGACTAAATAAAGACTCTTATAATTACATAAGCAAAGCACTTGGCCTCGTAGTCATTCAGTTTATGGGAAAGACTGGGATGATTCAGACACTAGTGGGCTCAGGGGGGGCCAAGGGGACCCCACATGGTGCCCTAGGGTTTGAAAAAACACAGCAAAAGTGCTCCTTGGATGCCTCAATGGTAGATTTGCCTTTTTCACATGGGTCGCCATTGTAGTTCCAAAACGAGGCCTGGTTGGGCGGGTGCAGCGGAGACGTTTCATAGCAGCACGACAACACCCAGAGGCGTCACTTCGTCCACTTGCGACAGATTTTAGAATTGACTGGAAAATGGAGGAATGTCCAACTCTGAGAGGACACCCTCCTCCTGTAAGAATTACACCCAAGGACACAGCAGTAAGATGACATCCATATGAGTGAAGTGATGCCTCTGGTGTTGTTGTGCTGCTATAAAATGTCTCTGCTGCACATGCCCAACCAAGTCTCGTTTGGAAACACACTGGCGACCCGTGTGAAAAAGGCAAATAAATATGATGAAGTGCCCTCTCTGGTGCCCTTCTAGTCCATGCTGGTGCAAACAACAGGTGCTCTTTTAACTTTTTACATTTTCGCCATGGCCTCTCAAACAATAATGTCAGTCTCATATGTCAGCACATGCCCAGCTTGCAACTATACAGCTGCACATGTGATAAAATATCCTCCAATCCCAAAAGACAAGAACCTATACAATAAAGCTGGGGTAGGTAATATTTAGAAATCAAGCTAACGCTAGCTGTAGCATGAGACTCCTTGGGAAGCAACTCCACTGCAGCCTCCTTCTCCTGTTTTTTGCTTTTATTTCTCATGTCGTCGCTCTCTCTTTTTAGTCTAATTTGCATCAAAGATTCACAAGGAGACATAACAGTTACAGGGAAAGCTGCAGCAGAGTAAACCGGTCCGTCTCAGCTCGAGCCGACTGACTGACCGTGCTGCTTGCAGACACTCTGTTGTTGGCAGAAGCGAGTCAGAGCAAAAGGCACGT
>JAPQLA010000010.1:10131511-10149191 GCA_029822935.1 Naso vlamingii
GTACTTTTCGAGTCTTTTTCTGATATGTTCTTGATTGACTCTGTGTACACACTTTACCTCTCCCATGTTGTACTTGGTTCTTAATGCTCATAAAACTGAGGACTGCAGAGGAAATTCAGCTGGTTTTCTGTCTATATGCTGTGCAATGTTGAGTCTACCATTCAAAAACTAAAATAAAGATTTTTTTCAAAAAAACAACAACCTAAAAGCTATGCAGATCATATCTTTACTGTCAAGAGCCACCACAACATCCGTAGTACACCTCATTATTTCCAAACATCAGAATACTCCCATTGCTACATGTATGTACACTGAGAAACCTGTTTGACTTGTAATGTTTGCCTTGTCATTATTCCCACTATCTGCCCTTTATTATCTATCATTTCCCTCAGGCTCACCAGCCTATGTTTAAAGACCCTCAGGGAACACTTCACTCAGCTTTCTGCACCTGGATAAAGTTTACACACATCCAGCCTGAACCCAGCCCTTCTCTCGAAGAGAATACGGCAGTGCGAGAAAATGACTAAACAGTGATCCAAGTCTGACACCAGGCCTCATCATCTCCTTCTGTCTCATTACTACATAACAGACCAGTGTCCCGATGAAAACAGTTAGAAAAATCCTCTTTTCGAGGATATCCACTAACTCTTCCAACATCCTTCTCCAGTCTCAACTCTCAAACATTCAGTGCTTCAGGGGCAAGATTCTCCATTCAAACCAATACCAATGACTCAAATGAAAAATGTGACCAACCTTGAGGAACTTTGAGATAACCTAAAAAAAAATGCACACACTGCAGCAAAAACATCCTGCAGAGTTTTCAGTCTGTTACAAATTTTACAACACAAAACATACATTCCCTCTTAACTAGCACCTAAATATTCCAACATCAAAACTGAAGTGCTGTACAAACACACATGCTCACCTCATGATTTATATGGAAATGAGGCACAGAGTATTGTTTTAACTGGTAGCGTAGAATTAGTTGAAGACAACAACCCTTCAAATGTACATTATTTCACTCAGACAAACAGAAGCACACCCACACACAACCAGAGACTCGCCCAGACACGGGTGCATTCAGGGTATATTGACTCAGTCATCTTTATTTGAAATATTGACAAATTCACTTCTGGCAGAGTGTGATGACACACCAAGCGTAACCCATAATATTAAAAGTTTCAAAAAACAAGAAAATCCGCCATTACTTCAGCTTTAAAGGCATAATGTCAACTCATTGTGTACACTCTTTATGCACAGTGCTTGCACTCGTAAACTTATTTCTTCACCATCAAACATTAAAAGTATGCTCACTTGTCTGCCTGCACGTGCATGTGTGTGTTCTCCCTCCCTCATGGGAAAATCTCCAGGTGTCCTCGACGACCAAAATGTCTACCCCATGATCTCAAACACAGGCAGCAGTAAACCAGCACAATGGTTAACTGATCCATATTCCAATAGCTGCAGCACACCTGCAAACCAAGCTCATCTCTTTTTTCTCTTTTGAGGGTTCAAGCAGTTTAAAACTAGAAAAGAGGCCAATTTGAAGAGAGATATATAAATTTTTCTGGTTAAGATTAAACTACTTTATATTCATACAAAAATGTCAATTAAAAGCCAAAGGCCAATTAAAAATGTAGGAAAAATGTGAACTACAGTAAATGAGAGAAATTATTCTAAAAGTGATAACAATACTGATATAGTCACTTGAAAGTTTACTTAGCTGCAATTCATTTCAAGCTGCCAGAGTGACTGAGTGATTCATTTCTCATTCTGTTTGAAATCAACATGAGTGCAACACAGGACTCATTTTCTTGCCTCCATGATAAAAAAAAACAAAACATCAATTTTGTAGTATTACAGTTTCTAGCAGTTTTTAAGCGGTAATCAGCAGTGCACTCGTCATTCTGTCACACTGTTGGTCCCAAAGCATCTTCGCTCCACATGACTGATTGTGGGGCACAGTTTTAAAAAGTCTCATAAGGACTGATGACCCTGAGCGCTGCATTTTTGGGTTAAGTTCAGTCAAAGCAAAATTTTCTCATACCCAGAAAGTCAGTTTAGCACCAACATGCATGCAGCTGGATTGAAGTGCTTTTTATTTCCTCATCTATCTGGTGAAAGCTTTTCGCTGCTTTGCACGAACAACGTCGTCAGGTGAAGGTGTGTCGAAGTGAAACGGTGCAATCGGTGAGAGAGTGTGCTGATCTTTGGGCTTGTCTTGCGATTTACACAGAGAGGCCTGGTAACCACTTCCTGCCCTCTGACATTTTATTGTCCCCTTCAATATATTCCTCACCCTCTTCTGTTTTCTGCTGCTTTGAATCGACAAAGTAATCGCAAACACTGATGGCTGAGCAAAAACTGAAGAATCCAACCCCAAGGCAAGCGGCGTTGGAGAGGACGGAGAAGGGAGGTTGTGTTCGAGGGGTTGAGGGCTCGCTCCATCAGACTGGGCCATGAGGGTGCTCAAATCAATAGGCTGCTTCAGCTTAGGTGGCCTGGAGTTTTTCTGGCGGTTTGGCTTGTGGGTGGTGATATCTTCTGCAGTACTTTCTCCTAACATACCAGCCCTCTCTGGTTTTGCTGGTAAAAGAAGCGAGGTGAGAGAGTAGGGTGACCCATTTGAGGTGGTTGAGGTTTTGCCTTTATGTGTAGACACCAAATGTGACAAAGCGAGCGTCTCAGGGATGCCAGATGGTTCTGTCAGAGCATTTGCAGGAGATTCAGTGTTGGCGAGGTGAGGGGAAGCTAAGAGGCTGTTGGTTTGGTGCTGCAGGGCGAGATGAGACAACGAGACAGCCGCACCTTGGCACGCAGGAGTAATACTGGTTGGTTTAGGAAAGAGTGTGTTTGTTGGTGGATCTTTGCTCTGCGATGGTGGCAACTGAATGTGTGTGTTCTTGTGTTGGTGCTGAGAAGCGAGCTCAGACAGTGAGAGCGTTGGTGCTGGTGCAGCCATCCCCTGACACTTCACAGAAGCAGGGAAGGAGCAGCTGACAGTTGGGCTGCGATTTGAATGCTCCTGAATTAAATCGGCCAGCGATGGGCTTCCTTTAGGATCTGCCACTATAGCTTTGAGTCCTGTCCCGACTCCCATCGAGTGCTGATTTTTCTGAAGGACAGAACTGAGACTCCCGAAACCAGGAGGAGCAGCCAGAAAAGAGCTAGCAGCTGTTGTCTTGGGGTTATTTAGTGACAGACTACTGAGTGAAACTGAAAGGAGGGAGGGAGTTGAACTGTGAGAAGTTGAAGACATACTTAAAGACGCCAAAGTTCCCAGAGAAAGACTGCTTGGGTTAGAAGTAACGGACGGAGGTGAATTAGGTCCAATGGGGAGAGCACCTAATGAGGGAACACCTAAACCTCGTCCTGTGTCAGCTACTCCTGACTCCTTGAGCTGGGCCAGACTGGTGCCACTAATGTCTGCACCAACATTCTGATGGTTAAAATCTTTCATTCCAGAGCTGCTAACCACTGGATCAGCCTCAGACAAGAGGTCACGCAAGTTTGGTGCACTTGCTTGTGCTGCTGGTTGTTTGTGTTTGGAAGTTATGTGTGTGTGAGAAGCAAACAAAAAGGCTCCTTACCTTACAAAAGCCAATTGCAGTTTTCAAGAAGGAGACACAGGAGGACCACAGACAGAAGTCCGATGAATCATACCATAAACAAGAAAGGAAAGAGCAGGAAGAAGGCACTTTGTTAACATTTGCATTTGCATGACTTAAATATGTCTGGCTTTTAAGCTTTTACGTAAACAATTTTAATTTGCATTTTTTGAAAGATTTTGTCCAAATATCTTCTGAAGAACCAAAAGGTATTCAGTCCAAAATATCATGATACAGTATCAAAAGTTTTCAGTATATCAGGCTATATTTAAAGCAAAGGTAGGCAATATTTGGAAATCAAGCCAGCTGTGGCATTAGACTCCTCAGGAAAGAAACCCCGCTGCACCCACCCCTCCCCGTTTTGGCTCCAGCTCGCTTTTTAACACTCTCTCTTTGAGGGGCCACTTACAAACACAAGTTTTGCATCAAACTTTTGTTGCAGTTCATCCTTTCTTTTACATGACAAAGGCGTGCTGGCGCCCTTGAAACAGAAAACTTTGGAAACAGGGGCCTAGTAATCTTTTGAAAATGCAATCTTTTTGCTGGCTGTGTAAACTAACAAAACAGAAAGCCTGTGTAAGTGGTGGCTAAGCTAATGCTAATGCCAATGCTAGCGCAAGTCAATGCATTCGGCAATAGCCACGACCAAACTCTGATTAAACACTCCACAGTTTACCCAAAGCAGGTCTAATATGACGACAGTCTGTTGAGGCGAATTTGAGTGTTTGTACCATCATTTTAGAAGTCAAAATACGACAGAATTTTCATTTATTTGTGGCTGCTTAGGCTTTAGCAGCAACAGGAAGCAAACAGCTTCGGCAGCTAAAATAGTATATCACTATAAAATTACACCACCAACTACCAGCCTGGCTTGCATACTGCAGCGCTTTTGGTCATTCATGTAAACGCAGACTTTTTTTTTATTTTAAAACGCAAAGGAAAAAAGTTTCTCATTTTTCGTAGCACAGAAGATTCAAGATGAGACAAAACGGTGGTAAATGGAGTAAACCGATCCGTCTCAGCTTGATGCAAGCCGGCTGACAGTGTCACCTGCAGACATTACTGACAGCAGAGGTGAGTTTTAGATCTCGTGATGACATCACCTGTTACTGAGAAGCTAATAGGAACACATGCTTTCTGAAATTACCACAATTGGCCGAAAATACCTCGTTAACGGTCTGAATACAGAGCATACAGAGAGTTACAGAAGTCTTAGAGTTCTTTCAGACCACCTGGATTACAGTATGCTGAAAGGTTAACATGGAATTTTAGCACGATAACACCAAACATAAACTGCCTACCCCAACTTTAAATAATTGATCATTCTTATTTTTAAGCCAGGCTAGGCTCTGAATTCTGTTTTATAAAAATGTCTTTATTATGAGACCTAAATCAAAACCCCATAATTTTCTTATATTCATTACATTATTAACAGCTGCCTTCTTTGTATTTAAAGTCCTTTAAACTAACAAGCTTACAGCTCTTGATCAGACTCTAAAAGCCCCTTGTACAGATCACTTTACCCATATATATTCTTCACCTATATGATTGTTATCTAATTATAATACAGTCTGAAAATTTATTAAGATGTAATCAGTGCTTAAATGTGAGCTGACCTACTTCTAACCGTTGATAATGTTATAGAAATGGACTGGGCCTTATTATCGGCCCTGGTGCCATGCAATATTCATGAAATCAGGCAAGTGAATATTATACCTTCGAAAAGGAGACTACATTTATCAGGAGCAACCTAACACCCAAGGAAACACTAATAGCAAAGCATCACAATAACCTTGAGTATTGGATTAAAGAAAAAAAAAATCCAATCCTGTGCTTTGATTGGCATATGACTTTAAAACTTTATAAAAAAAAAAAAGCTCTGAAAACTTTAAACACCACTAGTAACCATTCTCTAATATGTAAATAAGGTTAACATGTCAAGGACATCAAATCCTGACCACTAAAAATGTCATAATTTGATCCACTCAGGCGTACCTTTCTCAGCCACGGCCTCTGGTTTGGTTCTTTGTGGAAGTGGCGCTTTCTCTTGGCTTACTGTTGCTACTGAGGTCTTCTCCTCGGTGGCATTTCGGGTAACTGGTGCTGTCTTGGTGTCTTCAGACAAGACGGCATCCAGTGCTCTGTGTGGGTCGAATTCACATCTTATGGCTGCCTGGGTCAGGACTGAGTCTGGCACAGCATCGCCCAGCACAGTGCGCATATGGTCCAGGCAGGAATACAGCTTGGCTAAACACATGTGAAAACAGACATTGTATTTTTCAACCATAAATAATTTCAGATAAAACAAGAGTGTAAAAGTAAAACTACTAACCCATGGGTCTTAATGTCTTCAATCTGCCAAAGATGGCAGTTTTTATTACCTTGATCAAGAGGGTCAAGGTCGTGGCTGATGGTCGGGGACATGGGGACATCTTCTGCTTCATATTCTTCCTCTTCTAAAGGTTCCTCCCTTGGAACTTGTCTCTCTTGACGTGAGTAGATGAACTGATTTGCTGGACAAACCAAAAACAACTTCACTTATTGCTCATTAAGGAAACGTAAACTAGGAGCTGTGATGTGTGGCTAATTGTGCGTAACTGAAGTAGTAGTTTAATCACACCAACATTTTATTTACAAATTAAAGTTAATCAAAGGAATAATTTCCATTTTTGAACATGAAGGTCTACGAAAAACCTGACACAGTTGTTCTGGCCGGTTCTGAGGATTCAGTAATTAGTTAGTTACCCGTTTGAAACATAAGTACTGAAGTATCTCAGCTGCTTTTACTTTGCACTATTTCTTGTCTCTTGTATTAGTCTGCATTGCAGTCAGCCTGTGCAGGATTTAGCTGTTTTACAGTTATCTACTCTGACTTGCATCATCAAAACAAACTTGCCCGACTATAATAGTGAGGATGACACTCTCTTTACACCTGACCCAAGGGGAAATCTTCATGAACCTGAAGCTACGGATGATGAATGTGTCAGATGGAGTTAGAACGGGCAGAAATAGAGAAGCTATTTAAACCTGTTGCTGCAGCAAAGAAGAGGCTGAATGAAAACTTCACAATGCCAAGTTTTTATTTTCACAGTCAGGAAAATCACAGGTACACACCATTTTTAAAAACTTTCCCCTTAACACCAAATTGTGTTTTCAACTACAGTGCAATCAATGTGGAACAGCTGATAAGCAGCGTTACTGGCTGACTCACATGAGAGACCAAAAAAGTGCCAAGTGAAAGCCAGGTCTGACACAGTTTATACAGGTTTTCAACATATCATCATCACTATCGCTGTCAGACAAGTTTGTTTCAATGATGTGAGTCAAAGTAAATAATGCAGCATTCACATGGAATCAGGCAGAGACACCTTATGAACAGCACAGGAGAAAACAAACAGTCCAACAGAATGACAGGACGGCAAAACGGAACACACCTGAAGATGTGTTGCTACGGCAATGTTGTTTTGTTTACAAAGAATGGCATAAATATATTTAATTACATTATTTTGTGACTATTATTTTATAACTGTTGTAGTTATGCATGCAGCTGTATTCTCTTAATTTTCCATTGCAAACTTAAAATAAAAGTTAACTTCCCTCAAAACCTTACATTCCGGAGGAAAACCAGCTTTGTGCTGGTTTCCTTCCATGTATCAGCTTTTTATGTGACATCTTGGTTGGTTTTCAGGCTGTGGTGAATACAACTCCAGGTATTATTCACTATTATTATTCACTATAACCTTCATAGACTGGCTGCAGTGCAGACCAATGTGAGAAACAAATAATAGTGTCAAGTGACAACCAGCTCTGAGACACTAGTGGTCAATGGATTTATGTTCCAAATAGGTTACTATTTTGAATGAATGTTGTTTTTGCAAGTAAAATGTTTTAATGCCGAAGCCCCGCCTGTCTGCCGAAACTACCTACTGTACCTTCGGAACCAGCAAGAAACTTCAACCGCGGACACTAAAGGCAGGTCAACAGCTTTACATCCATTACGCTACTGATAGCTGTTTCATAGATGTTTATGTCCAAAAATGTGAACTATTCCTTTAATCTGCTGGAAAAAGCTATTTTTCCTTTAACTTGAAAAAAGGTTTGAAAAATTCCCAGATTATTTATCAGTAAACAAACATATTTGTTGTATCACTGAGGCTACCCAACATTTTGCATCACTGGTACCAACCTGTTGCTGGTGATATACAGTAGTCATCATCCACAGACTGCCCATACATGTCATCATCTTCAAAGTCTGCAAACAAAACAAACAAACAAACAAAGGTTCAAAGTTGTTCTCTTTTTACGTTGAACAAACATACACATGTACAAACAGAGTTGCTGGAAAGAGAAACAGTCTTTTGTTATTGATGTCACTTTGCCATGTCAGCTACTTTAATGAATACATAAACTGTATAACCGCATCCCTGTAGTTTCCTATATTATGATAAAGTTGCATGTTTGACGAACTGAGAGGCTGAGTGAGTTAATATGATGAGGGTATATCAATGTTCTTTATCCAACAATAACGGAGACGTTTTGTCATTTCTTTCAAAACATTAAAAAGATAGCATGCTAGCTAAATAGCTGCTAGTTATAGTTAATATAAACATTAGCTACACTACTACTTGTGGACATACTAGCGTTTTACATTTAACGATAGCCCGGAAATTTGAGTATATACTTAGATAAGATTATTATAGAGCAAGTTATGTTGTGCCAGGCGCAAAGTGACACGACAACTGCGTTATCTTGCCAGCTAAACTAGCTAGCATTAGCTCATAGTGCTACAATGAAAGACAGTGAAATTTAGCTTAGCGGCTAGCGGGTTTAGCGATTTGAGGCACTGCCGTGACGTCTAAACCACCACAGCTAATAAATGACATCTACCTTCATCGTAGTTGTAACCTCGAACATTTCTGTGCCGAGACATTTTGCCTATGTTGCTTCTCTCGGCCCCAGCGTAGATGTTTTACGGCCCACAGGCTGTTGTGACATGTGTCTCACTGCCCGGCTGCCATTGCTGCCGCAGCTGTGAACGTCACGTTTGATTCTGCAAATAACTGAGTAAAATAATATATTAAAAAATAACAATCTACCGATTGGTGTCTTTCGCTCTATGGACAACCGGATAATCATTAAAAATAATCATAAATATAAAAAATAAAAACTTGTTTTAGAAAGTTTTTTTTTCCTGTTGACGCAACTTCCGGTTGCAATGCATCAATATGGCCTGGTATCAGATCCCCCAACCAAGCTAAACATCAAAATTTGCATTCTCTCCGACCAAGAAGAACTGATTTCAAATCAGTTGATGTTGGTAGATCTAAAACTGATAATATGTTTATACTTTGAGTACATTACAAAACCTGTATTTTATTATTTTTACTTAAGTAAAGAAGTTGAGTCAGTACTTTTACTTTTACCTGAATCTATTTTTTACACAGGTATCTGAACTTCTACTTAGGTAAAGTATGTGTGTACTTTTGCCACCTCCAGAACTGAAAGATCAGTAAGAAGGTATGTTGCCTAAATGTGTCATTAGTCCTGTTTATGGAAAAGCAAGAGACACTCTGATGGAGATGGTGGTTGTGGTGATAATGACAAATGACTCGGGGGGGGGGGGCACCAGAGGGGCAAAATAAATCAACCAATAAATCAACCAATAATGTCACGAGTCAATGATGACATCAGGGACCCAGGAGATTTTGTTTTAAATGAAAGACGGAAGTGGCAGACTTTAATGTAAAAATACAAAATAATTTATTGATAAAAAATAATAAATTTGACTAAAATAAGAGCACAAATATGGTCCAAAAGGGTTGAAAATGCATTTTTGACTTCGGTTTTGCTTGATTGGGTTCATTTAATTGGACTACCGTCCTTGTCCGGGTATACAAGTGGGAGGGAGAATTGATTTATTGTCCGACTCCGCTACAGTAGGTGGCGATATGCCCCATTCAGCTCGTTGCTTTTGGACCTTCTTCCAGTTAGCCAAACAAGCTACAAACAAGTTAGCAAGCAGCTAGCGAAATCCATGTTGAACGGTGAAAAAATGGACAACTTTACAGTGCTGTACACTTCATATTTACACTTTACTTTTAGTACACATTCAATGCAAACTTCCCTTTGTGCTTACAGGATTTTTGTGTTCGTACTGGGTTTCTTCTACAAATTTTTGCTGTTCAAGTTACAGGTCAAAGGCCGTCACAGGGACTATTGATCATGTGCAGGTTGCTTAGGCCAGTCTTGGGTGCAGTTGAGGTGTATACATGTGGGAGTTATTCGACTTCCATTCGCGTTATCTGGGTGTGTTAGCTCAACTTTGAGAAATTTGATTTAGTACGATTTCAGTTGGACTAACATGTTTACGTGCATTTTAAAAGTACGGTTTTAGCCGGACTGACGCAATAAATTGATTTTTTCTAACGTCATGTAAACATACTGACTATTCTGTTTTATGAGCCAGAAAACACTTAAAATCCATACTGATGATGATGTCTTCACAACATGACAGATGAACTATGAAAACGTGGCAAAGAACTTTTTCCTCTCTGCACAAGAAAAATTTCTCACTTTAAGATGTCAAGAGCAGTGCATGGAAGAAAAACATGAGACAAAAGACTTACAATTTTTTATGCACCTCTCTCGAGGTGTGAATGTGTAAACCATATTTCTCAAAGGTCATGCCCTATAGTTACAGACCAACCAATCAGAGCCCACACTTAACACTTCACACACGCAGTGACATCATTTTTCCTGTCATCTGTGTACCACAAGAAACATATCCCCTCAATCAGAGAGATGATGTTCGTGTGTGCTGGAGTTTGTGCATTCACAAGCTCCTATATGTGTACATGTTTATCTCTGACCTAGTCTTTGCATAATCTACATCTATGCAGGTGTGTGCATGTGTGGTTTTGTGATACATTGTGTTTTCTTGATCTCATCCACGTGCCAATAAAAGAAATGAAGACAAAATTTCCAAATCTAATGATGCAGATGAAGTTTACACTTCACATCTGCACAGTGAAATGAAATGAGGTTTGGCACGTCTCCCTGGACTAAAAATAGAGCAGAATAAAGACAGACGTCTGCTTGAGTAACTGTGAAGACCTTTTCACAATGAATAGCCCATATTGCACCTGGCAGTTTGACAAAGAGCAGCTTTAATTGGCAAAAGGCTCGTAAAAACAAGACGGGGATCAGTCATATCAGCAGGGGAGGGTCATGAAGTGTATCACTTATTGTGCAAAAAGTTTTATCTTTGGTTGGAGCTGCGCGTGCATGTGTAGAGGTTTCCCCTCTAAAGTTCCACTTCCTGCATTTTAAAGTCTTGCAACTCTACAAGTCAACATAAACAACTGCACATGGAACACATGCACAAGTTAACAGATACAAACACGCTCTCTTTACAAGGTCGCACAGGTGACAGAGAGGGAACTCTTCCTTTGCAAATGTTTCTAGGACATTTTAAAAACCAGAGACAGAGACAGCACCTGATATGTGATGAAAATGGAACATATTGCCTAAGTGAGAAGTGATGTATGGAACAGTCTCAACGTTTTAAGTGCAGTGTTTGCAATGCATTAGCCAACAAAATCTTTACTTAGGAAAAATTTAGTGTTTGACCAAATAAATTTGCTTGTTTGTTTTTTGCTTTCTTTATGTAGTCATATTGAGAGATGAATTAGCTACTCTAGTGTGTTGCAGCAAAGCTGAGGTGTGACTTTTCACACTTCTTCACAGGGTCTGAAAACTTTTCTATAAGACCTCTTTGGTCATATCTGTGTATACAATGTCACCACAGACTTCACGAGAAATCTAATCAATTAATCAGTTTAGGTTTTCTGAGAGATTTAATGTTGGGCTGATTAGATGGATTAAACAGATGGATGCACAGATGCGAGAAGAATGAGCAGCTCAGTGGAGAGTTGTTTTGTTTAAATGATGCAGATATTACACTATTGAATGACTAAAAAACTTTACATCCATCTATTTTCTCTCTAATTTTTATCATATTTAAATCTAGGAAATGCACACAGTGGTTGGTAGGGAATGGATGGCAATGGTATCTGGAATCAAGTGAAAGCAAATGATGCAAATCTGTCAACAACAGCATGTAAATCTGAAAACAGATTAATCTGGGTGTAATTGTAGAAGACAAAGCCTATGTGTGAGTGGGTGAGGGGTAAAGGCCATCCTAAAACTTGGCAGTCGTATGAGGTAATGTTTTACATAATTTGCCAAGGGCACAAGGCATCATGGGTAGAGTTTTTCACAGGAACTCACCCCCACGGAAAATGCAAAACCTACACCCTTGGCAGTCATTGACAGGTGGTCCAAACAGCTTAAAACCATAGAAACACATAATGTCCTCAAAGAGGTAATTGTAAAAATAAAAAGTAATTTATAAAGAGGTTTGACTGCCTCCATACAGCATGTATCACTTAGATGAGAAAATATTCTTTTAAAAGAAAATTGTTCCTGAATAACGATTCCTGGATTTCAATGTACTACAGAAGACTACAATAAAGAAATTATGTGTATGTTTATATACATTTATTGCCACTTATTGAGGGTTATAAGTTTATTTGACCACTAGAGGTGTAATGATACTTTTTAACAATAATACGATGTGTATTATGATACATGGTTGGTGATACAATACAAGAACAATGTGGGCTCATTTTGTGCAATACGATATGATAAAATTCAGTGACTAGAAGTCAATGTACAGTGTTGACATGATTATTATCTGGTCATTTTCAAGTGCATTTTGGCCAAGAACCACATATGTGTCACGTAAAAAACGGGTGAAAAGGTTTAACTTTTAACCCAGCCTCAATTTTATTTCTGACTGTGCCACTGGACTGTTACCGTAGTTAAGCTTCTCTTTTTTCATACGTGGCCGTGCAAATGAATTGAAGACATGGATGAATAAAAATATTAAATGATGCATCGTATAACATTAACATTACATGAACAGCAGCAGTGATGCATTAATTACTTTTAACATGAAATCCAGAGATGAAAAATTTAACGTAAGAAACGTGTTGATAATGCTAATATATTTAATTTTGGTGTGGACCGTTGTGGACAGAAAGTAAACATGGCGGTGCTGTCTTCCTCTGGGACTGTCGTCTTAACAAAGCACTCTGGGATGTTTCCGCTTCAAGTGTTCGTGCATAGCAGTTGCAACTTCACATTGTGCAGCTTACAGAAGACCCTGGTTTTAGGTCTCTGCTTTTCTCACACTTTGGATGGTTGTGGGTGAGGTCTCTTCTCAGTCTGAATTGTCTGAGTGCAGGTATCTTTGCTTTCTTGAGAGCTGCTTGCGATACTTTGATGCACTTTTTCAAATCAACGTAGTTACGCAATCAAATATGTCCATTTTGTCCGCACATCTTCCCAGCCCTAGTTGTATCAACCAATAAAACATCGACACAATGTGCATTATGATACAAGAACGATATGAGCTCATTCAGAGTGATACGGTATAATATGATTCAAGGACTAAAAATTGGTGTAGAAACGTTTTTTGGTCAAAAATACAGGAAAATAAAATGTCTATTTCTGTGCAGTGGTAGAGGAGGTGAAACAGTGGAAAAGCTCGATACACTGAACTCCACAAACATTCAGTTCAAGGCCTCGATTCAATCTGTGCGGAGCGCAAACGCCGACTGCAAATCTCTCGTTCTCCTGCTGCTTCCTGCCATGATCCACCATTATCTGAGACTGACCTGAAGTAACCTTTACAACTACTCACCATTATAACTGCAAACATAACAACGTTTGACATGATAAATACAAAACACTAATTCTTAGCATGGATACAGTCGATTTTTGCTTTGAAAAATGATTTTAGATTGACAAAAGTCACACTTGTTGGACTATTTTCCATTTACCTGTTGATGTAGTTTGATTGTAGGAATATAAATCGATGCATCGACACACTGATGTATCTTTACACCCCTAATTAACCACATAATCATAGTGGATCACGTTCACTATGTATGACTTGGGATCGACCCCTTCTTACCGCAGCCCTTAAGACAAACACACTCTCTTAAACACGCACAGACAATCAACACCACACACGTTTGGCCTTCCCAACATGCACTGGGTTTGAAAGCTTGGTGGAATGATATCTCAAGCCCAGGGGCCATCATTAAAAATCATTCAAATGAACCAACCTGTGCACACAAAGCTTTGCAAAGGGGGCAGCCATCACAATACCTGCCCTTAACCTGTCCAATCGCGCCCATGCAAATGTCCTCTGCTAAGAGTCAATGGGAGTCAGGCTTCCTGCTCAAAGTACTATAGGGAATTTGCATAGCCTGGCTCCCTTCCCTCAATTTGGTTTCAGATAACAAATGTTGTTTTTAATATTGCCCTCTAGGGAAAATACACATTTGGGACTTGTGCAGTGAAAAGCTAAAGACACATAGCCTACTTGAATTACTTATCCCTTATATCAAGACAATAATCCATTTAAAGCTATTGCTTATGCTTTTATCTTTGCATACTGTATATTGTATAATGCATGGATAATTTAGGTTATTTATTTTACATCTTTCTATTACAATTTTATTTTTTACATTGCTTATTACTGATGCTTTAGATAGTTTTTGGGCTGTATCCTCTACTGACCTACTTTTATTTTTATGTGGGGCATCTTTTATTACAATCTTGCACGATAGTTGCAACCATTAAAATTTAATTTGAATAGATTACAGGTATCATCTCCTCAAGGCAAAAAAAAAAGAAAGAAAAAAGAGTGGGACAATGCTTGTGAAAGCCAACAGGTGATTGTAACTGATGTAATGCATTCAATCACACACCTGCCATTAGATGAAGTGGCACTAAAAGTTACATGTAAGTTTAATTACACAAACATGTAGCCTCTGGAACAAGAAAGTTATTTTTTTTATCACCTGGTTGTATGAATGATGGGCTAATGCATACATGACAAGTTTATTTAGCTGCACTTTATTTAACCCATGTCCAGTCCTGTAAATATTTGTATTTCTCACTAAGTGCTTCACTTCACTGAACACTCTGTCCACACTGTTGAATCTAATAGTGAAATTTGCTGTCCATGGTTGTGTGTGTATGTGTGTGTGTGTGTATTTGTATAGTCCTTTATCAGGCCACTAATATGATGACTGCCCTGGGACAATAGGCTGCTCTGGGGTGATGGTAATTACAAATGACCAGGACAATACGGTCTCGTATGGAGGAACTAATACAATGAGAGGACACATTTACACAAATAAAGCATTTACCCCCCCACCCACCCCTGCAGTGAATGGCTGAGCTAGGGCAGTCCTGTTGCAGGGAGGATGAAGAACTCAACCAAAACAAAATAGTCATAATAATACATAATGTCCAGTTCCCTTATACAGACTAGTGCATAAGTTATGCAATAAAGCTATGAAATGAGCACTATTACTACTCATCTTTGAGAGAAGTTTGCTGAAAAACAGGCTCAGCTAGTTCCTAATTTCATTGTGGATTGTTTTGAATAAATGCAAAGACATTATCAGCAACCTTCAGCTTAAAAAACTCAAAAGGCAACTTGAAGAGGGACGAAATGCAAGGGCACTCATAGGAGCTGTTCTTTCAGTTATGTGCAATAGATTCCCACAAAAAAAGTTGAAGTGTCACTTGATTTCTTCAGCTTTCTTTGTCTGGGCGAGTACATAAGGTCATTTTTTTTTATCGTCGGACGATAAGACTGAGCTCCGGCATGTCTTATCAAACATCTGTATTTTTTAGCAGGCACCCTGTAAACTGTCAGCACAGGCAGGAGGCAGGGCAACTTCACTTTCCTCGCATGCCAAACACCTATTCTGCGATTGTTTACTTCGTCCAGACTCGTTAGTTTCCTTCTGCTTTTTACCAGTAGAGAAGTAACTCATGAAAATTGTTGACAAAGACGCGTGTAGCGCGGACAGTCAGGCAAAACGCGCCTTTGGCAAGTCCACTGTGTTATGCTTAAGATGCGTTCACAAACGCCTCGTAAATTTGGATGACGTATACTTGTCACGCTGTAGCCTCGTTTATTATATTCACTGAGACACCACAACTATCCCACCAATGCTAAAGTTACACATTTTTTAATTTGCAGTATACTATAGAGACAATTTTAGTCGTGGGATTAGTATTTTTGAATTAAAATGAAGGCTACATTTTTCAAAACAATGTTTAACTAGAAAGGAGGGTCGCTTCCGATGAGATGATATACAAGTTTACAAGCTTATTTGAAATATGTGTACGTTTCTGACATTAATTTCATTTTCTTAAATACGAACAAATTTTTATGACTTTTCCCACGTTCGATCAAACCGTAACAGCAAAAAAGATCAGAGGGCACTTGAAGTACTCTGTAGTGGACATGCGCAGTGAGCAGCACGCGTCGAGGAGCGCCAAATTCACCGGGATGCGAGCGAGGGGAGGAGCACGAGCGGAGGCTGCTGCGTTTAAATTAATGTCAACCTGCCGCTCGCCGGGAGAACAAACCCAGCGCACATAGCGAAAGTACGTGCTCAGCGCAACCTGCGAGCCGCTCTACACACAGTAAAATGACTCGGCGGCCGAGAAACAGGTAAGTCCAAACGACTATCACCTCTAAATTTGCATTCTCTTTAACTTTCCCTTTTCCTGCGTGTTATATCTGAGGCGATTTTCGTCTTTTAACAGTCATTTGTGTTGGATAACGTTACCGTGCGGCGTGACTAGTGGGGGTTTTATTGACCACGTTTTTTTTCATTTTTAATTCATTTTCTCTCTCTAAAAAATGCTCTGCTCGTGATTGTGCACCGTTTCGTTTTCCTGGCCGTTAGAACTGAGCGGTGGCAGTGCGGGGTTCTCGCTCGCGCGCTCATGACAGGTGGTGGTCATCTGGCATGTGCGCTCCTCGCGCTGCTGTCAGTGGTGAGAGAGAAAGGGGGTCTCTCTCTCTCTCTCTCTCTCTCTCTCTCTCTCTCTCTCTCTCTCTCTCTCTACACACACACACACACACACACACACACGGACATGCGCGTGCCACAGCGTGCACGCGACAGCGCGAGGACATTTGGATTAATAGGAGTCTATGAAACATATTTCAGCATGACGTCTGTATGTCTCGGTCATAACGCACTCAGAGGACTTGAATGTGTTGCAGAAAACAATTTTATGACCTACATTCAGTTTATGAAGGCTTTGAAAATGTTTCATGTATTGCGCTGGACTGATCAGGTGATCGTTACCCAAATCTTTTACTCACAAATGTTCATTTTCCTAATTTTCAAGTCCTGTAACTTGTTGACTGGACCTCATAGTACAAGATAAAGTTTATTTTAAGACCGTCCTGAGTTGCGGCTGCATCTCTGACTGCGAGGGGTGATCACTGTTATTTTGGAAACTGCATTTGTCTCGAGAGGAGGCTGTATTTTTTGGCATCTCTCTTGTTTTGACAGAGTGTTCCCCCACTTTCTTTCTCTCTCTGTCTTGATGGGCATCGATCAGCGCCAGCTTTTTCGGGTTGCTTAGATTAAGTTTGCGTGACAAGTTTTTACTCGAGTTTCGCTAGTGGTGGCCCAGCTTCCGTTTGTTTTTTTTTTTGGTTTATTCTCATGGTTTTATGCAGACAACTCAGAGAAAGTCATTCACATTGGTTGAGAATCGAGCAGTGATAATGAATGTTTATTGATGAAGGTTTCAGGTGATTCATGTCTCTCAGGATGAGTTGAGTATGGTGTGTTCCTTGTGTTATTTTTGCTCGTTTGTGCACAAAAAGATCTCTGCAATTTGTATGTCTTACTTGTTTTCATATTTCTTTTTTTTTGTTGGTTGGATTGTTGAAATGGAAACATTCTCAAAAAACTAACAAATTCACCTTTTCTGCTAAGATATTTAAAACACGAATTGACAGATAAACACTATTTTTCCTTTAGTTTTCTGTATGGGCAGTGCTGCTAACCAGTTAGTCATGCTTTTGGGTAAATGGACTAAAACAAGGAAGCTAATCCACTTTAAATATCCTCTTGTACAAGCACGCACACACACACACGCACGCGCGCGCACAC
>JAPQLA010000010.1:10214791-10231474 GCA_029822935.1 Naso vlamingii
ATATGAGGGAGGTCAGTTCGAGGGGAGACAGCCAAAAGATCTCTCTCTCTCTCTCTCTCTCTCACACACACACACACACACACACACACACACACACGCACACGATGCACAGTATGACTGAGAATACACTCGGCCTCTGTGCTTTGTGTTGTGTAAGTATATTTGATTCTCTTTAATGATGCCGCTGGTCACGTTTGCAGACAGCTCGCTGCAGAGATGTGGGTCAGCCAGTGAATGGACGGCCTGTCTAAAGAAAACAGTGGCAAAGTACTCGCGTCCACATTTATGCCTCTTTGTGTTTGTGCACGTGCAAGTTTGGCGAGCACGTGTGTCCAATTTATCTTGCATTGGTCACTTACACCCTGCTTTACTGCAACTTTTATATCACATGTTTGAGGTTGCCTACTGAGCGCTTCTTCATGGCACGTTTAAAGAACTTTGACACAAAAAAGGAAAAAATCTGCTTTAGCTACATTTAAAGGTCTGATTTAAGAAACAGCAACATTTCACGCTCCTGAGTCCAGAAGCTACTTCACAAAACATGACTGGTGAAAACCTCAACATTGCACTCATGACTTTTTCCAGAGTTATGAAACTTATTGTACTGAGTCATTCAGATGATCAGCATATGAAAAGACATCAGGAATATGCCTCAGTGTCTGTTAGAGGTTGCACTGGGTCAAAGGTCAGTGACAGCCTTCACTTCTGTTACAACATTTTCGGACACATTTTCCACCACCGATTTGCTGCAGACTGTAAACATTAACCCTCGGCACTGAGGCGTCCAGGTCAGTTAGCATTCTTACCCAGCATGCGAACTTGTGCGGCATTCTGCTCCGACCTTTTAAACGCGACTGCTCCACGCCTCTGTGGCCGAGAGAAAGAGGGAGAGAGAGAGAGGCTGAGATTAATATTACAAGACCCCAAAATAAACACTGCTATCAAAGAGCATCGATGAAGCTCGCTAACAAATAGAAACTGTGTGAAGAGTCATGGTGACCCTCTTTGTAAGGCTTCACACACAGAGACCTCTGGGCTATGAGATGCTAATTCTGATTAAATGTCTGTGGGGATAAAATTAAAATAAATCTATCAGTGTATTTAAAGACTGCTCTTCATCTCAGTGAGTAAGAAAAGGTTAGGTGCATTCAGTGACAGTGGCATCTGCTGCTCCAGTAGCCTCATGGCTGTGTGTTGACCAGCGACACTGAAAAAGTGGGTCAGGCAGCCTAGTGGCATAAAGCGGCAATGATTTGGTCATTAATCACAAGCTTCCACGTGGTTGATCCTCAAGGTCTTGGGTCTTCAGTCATCTCTTTTGTCATTTTCTGTCAAAGTTGTGCTTGTGTCAAGTTTCAGTCATGTGTTTTTGTTTCCCTACACTTGCAACAGACACCCAAATAGGTCAGATTTACAGATTTTCACATCATGTTATGTCTGATCATAACCCAGTCCTACTTCAAGGCTGTTAATAGTGAAACAATCACCATTATCATTAAAAGTTGGTGGAAAATGCTTATGACCTACAGCAACCATGAACTAGATCTACGGCTGCAACAAACAATTTCTTTTTTGTCATTTTGTCCAAAAGATGTTTAGAAAATAGAGAAAAATGCTCACAACAATTTCCAAGAAACCAAGATGGAATCTGAAATTTGCTTGTTCTTTGTTCAAAACTAAAATATTCAGCTCAACTTAAGCTATGTAGCACCTTTAATACAAAACATGCAGCCCAAAGTGCTTCACGTGGCAAAATAAGAGATTCAAATCAAAATAGAACAAAGTAAAGAATAAAAGTGGGATAAAACAACAAATCAAAATAAAACAAAACAATAAAATACAACAAATAAGGCAAGATAAAAATGACCCCAAAAACAATAAAACAACAAAAACAATAAAATGTTAAAAACAGAGTTTAGCTAAAGTCACTGTTTTCTGTCTGCCTGTGTTATTTCATTATAACATTACTCCTGATTAAAACTAAATTTAAGACTCAGCTCAGTAAATATAAAATTCTGTTAACTATCAGATAAAGTTAGAGCAGCAAATCCTTAAATTTGACAGATTTTTGTCATTTTGGCTAAAAAAAAAGACTGATATGATGAACTGAATATCAAAAATGAAACACTTTTTCTGTCGATTAATAGATTTATCCACTCTTTGTTTACTCTATGTGTCTTATTAAGTCTGTATTTGTGACTGATACAGGCTGCTGTTTTTCAACTCAGAGTCACTACTAAGTGCCTCATCACAACCCAAAGTCCCCAGTCACAGTTCGTGCTCACTCCGCTCAGTACATTTTTATAATGGCTAAACATCTGTGAGCGTGTACGTGGTGGACAAGAGTGAGAGTGGACTGAGTGCCTAAGCAGCGTTAGTTTCCAGAACACATAAATACGAGTGGTGGGGGAAAGGAAAAAATAGCATAAAATTCTTAGATGCACTGCGATTCAGACATGGATAATTCAGTTTTAAATAACGTAAAACAAACAGAACTTAAGGGCGGAAATTGTAAATGCAGTGTGCCGCACATCTGGACAATTTACGGGAAGCACATAAAAAAGAAAAAAAAAGAAACACGGCTGACGGGACCCGACCGA
Organism: Naso vlamingii; assembly: GCA_029822935.1. Taxonomy (NCBI): domain Eukaryota; kingdom Metazoa; phylum Chordata; class Actinopteri; order Acanthuriformes; family Acanthuridae; genus Naso; species Naso vlamingii. The sequence goes on from JAPQLA010000010.1 coordinate 10,217,392, forward strand.
CACCCAGGGGATTAAAAGCTGGTATGCGAGAGCACTTTGGCTTCTACAAGGTGACAAAGTGCACTGGACAAGAGCCACGCTGTATGTCAGCTGTGTCACACTAAGATTAAAACAAGATGCATCAATTGAAGATGATTTTGACGCGTCGGTAATCATTTTGTAATCCAGTCGTAGGCCCCTGAAGCATAATCGAATCGAATTGTTGGGGCCCAAGAGATTTCACCCGCAATAGATACACATTTGCTATAAAACAGGAAAGCAGCTGACCAGGGATCTAACGTTAACGTGTTTTAACGACGATAACATGTTTATTACGATACATGGTTGATGATATGATACAAGAACGATATGGGCTCATTTAGAGCGATACAATATGATACGAGTCAATGACTAGAAATCGATACAGTAACGTGTTTTTGCCAAAAATAGAGGAAAAGAAAATGTCTGTTTCTGTGCAGTGGTGGAGGAGGTGAAACAGTGGAAAAGCTCGATACACTGAACTCCACAAACATTCAGTTCAAGGCCTCGATTCAATGTGTGTGGAGCGCAAACGCCGACTGAAAATCTCTCGTTCTCCTGCTGCTTCCTGCCATGATCCACCATTATCTGAAGAGACGCTGCTGACACAACACACACGAGCAGAACGTCAGACAATAAACTGGAGTAACCTTTACAATTATTTACCATCAGAACAGAGAATAAACGCATCCACATAATAACATTTGTCATTAGTATTGATACAACTGATTTATGCTTTGAAAAAATGATTTTAGGTTGATACAAGTCACACTAGAAGAACGATTTGCTGTTTGCTTATCGATGTACTTTGACTGTACGAATATTAATCAATGCATCTAAACAATGAATGTATCATTACACTAGAGATGGCCAATAAATTGATTTTAAATCAAAATGGGAATTAATTTGTTCAGAGTACGTTAAAAAATGAACATCATGAAAATGTATTTGCCCTCAAACTAGGGTAAATACGGAGGCCTACATCTTATTTTTTATATGTAAAGTTAGGCTGGCACTTTAATAATCCCAAATTGTGGGATTCGTCTTTGTTTGATCCAACGTTTATTTATTACTATTATTATTTATTTATTTATTTTAAAGTTTAGTTTGGTTAAATCCAGGTTTGCACTTTATTCCCAATAGGGAAATTTATGTGTTTGAAATAAAAACAACATTTTTTAAATTATTCCCTTCTTTTGAATGTGGTATGAAAAATTAGGGATTTCATTTTCATGCCATGTTGCCCAGCCCTACGTTACACCCCTACAGCTGACCTGACGGACACAAATCATCGACTATCTGTTATCTATTCCACACACTGGGTCTGTCCCAGAGGAACAAAGTCATAAAAAAATGCACCTCAGTAGGTGGATTTTATCTAAATTTGCACACTGTTGTTTACCGGCGGGCAGGAAACAGGCGGATGGAGACAAACCAGAGGCAATGACACTCGACTCATCCCGCCCACGTGGTTATTGCATGTTTACATGACGCGCTCTGTCAAATGTTTTTTCCATGATCTCTCACTCTGCGCTGACTTCATTATTCACCTCAACTCGACAGCTTTCCAAAGTCTCTCTCTCTGCTTACGGGTAGCTGCTGTCAAACAGTTTATGAGAGAAAGGTCTGCTCATTGTTTCCTGCATGTTCACCAGAGAGGAGAAAAATTCAGTTTTTGACAAATTATAAACCACTGCTACTGTTATGTATGTGTGTGTGTGTAGCAGAAACACACAAGCTGCAATGTTATACTGTGCACATTGTGAATTTGATATATATGTTTTGTGCAAGAAGACCGAATTTAAAAACTTTTATTTTAATTTTCTGGGCAAAAATGCACATTACATGATAAGGGGCAGAAAAGCAATGAGGAAATCAACTAACAGGTGCTGATTTAAAGTGTAACCACTGCATACTGAAGACAATTTTTACATGGTGACAAATAAAAAGACCTAAACCATGTTAGAAAGCTCTGCAAAATGCTAGTAAGTGGGCCTTGAGTTGAACTGTTTCCGACCAAATTAGTTTTTCACATGGACGGCTGCAGCTCTGCATTTACGAACTGTAAAACAGCACTGACAACAATCAGCTCCCTTTGTCCTGAAACAACCACTTGATCTGAACTTCCTGTATATGTTGTGATTATAAAGATCTTATGAAGCACTCAAAACTGTTTTGAACGACACGCACACTGTAGCTCATAACCAAACACATCATAGGTGCTGTCACTGCACGCCTGCCCCCTTTGTCTACATGTGTGTGCAGGAAAGGCTGCAGGTTCACTGTTGTAGAGCTGTCAATACTCTGATGTGACAATCTGAAAACAAACAAACAAACAAAAACAACTGATGTTACTATTAAGAAAAACATGGTCACTAGAAACTGACTTCCTTGTAGTAAAAACAGTCACTGAGCCATATTCAAATAGCCTTGGCAGCCTACAGTATGTCACAATAACACTATAACTTACACACACACACACACACACAGTATACATTATAAACTCTGGGCATTAAACACACCTCACAGGTTGACATAAAGAATGTAACGCTGCTGATTGGTTGTTTCACAGGCCTCTTTCAAAACAACCGTGTGTGTGTCTTCATACGGCGGTCAGGTCAAAGTCTACATACCTGGACATTTAACCATCGTGGCAGCTCGCGGACAGCAGGTGAATGCGACAGAATCAGGCGCGTGCGGAGTGTTTTCATGTCACGGGAAGCGCACGAGAGAGCCGCATGCAGCAGGACGAAAGGTGACCGTGCCCCGAGTGACACCTTTTAAAGAACAACACTGACTATTTCATCCTCCTCCTCTCGCCGGTGTGTGTGACCTAACGCCTGCTCGCACGCGCCGTGAGGACAGGGTCGCCTTGTGAACGGCAAGAAGCTGAAGTTCCCGATCAGCGTGGGCGCGCGTGTCCGCGTGCCATTTGTATTTGTGAACCGCAGCGAGAGGAGAGGGGAGGGGCTGGTTGTAGCTCAGGAGGCGGGACTTCTGGGTAGAGGACCAATCAGCGTTGCAGACGACCAAAGTTTTGACCAAAGTTGGTGTCATCTATTAAATACTGTTTTAATTTTATGGGATTTTTAATTTTTAATAAAAAGACTGAGTGTAAGGAACATAAATCCAAAGTCCAAGGGCCCCTGCTTTCCTCCCAATGCTCTTATTCTCTGAACATCAGGTCAACAGTGATGGACTCCAGTACTTTTACTCAGAAGATGAGGAAATGCAAAATATTCAGTTTAAGAACTCAGCTTAACTTTAACTTCATGACTTGATCAGTTTATGGCCAAGAAGCATTTATTGTTCCAACCCTCCATTAAACCTGGATACATTCTGGGATTTCATTTTTATATATGTTTTTAGTTATACACACACACACACATACACACACACACACACACACAGGGGATTTGTAAAATGGACTTTTCCTCATTTTTGTGTTAGTAGATTTGTTTTGGATTTGTTGTGGTCAATGTGGAAAATCTAATAAAGATAACTGAAAGTAATAGATAACTGTTTCGTTGTTTCGTTAGCAATAACAAACACAAAGAAGAAAAAGGAAAAAAAAAAACCCTGGACGAACAGATCAGAAGCTTTCAGCTACTCAATGTCAGAGGCAAACACTGAAGCTTTACTTGCTTTTATTTTTCAGATCATATGTTTTTAAATTCCTTTCCAGTGAAAACTATCTTCAGATTTCATGATTTTGAATCTGACAAACTAAAGGATTTCATGGCCCTTTATGGGTTTAAATCAGAAAGCAGAAAGATGATCCACACACCGCGCTCGAGGCTCCCAGCAACTTTAATAAGTGATGTTTTAATTGAGTTATCTTCTTTGGGCGATGATCAGTTTACAGAACAATGCAGGATGCAGAAACAGGTAAAGACCTCACACAGGTGACTGTGGTCCACATAACTGAGCCAATCTACGCAGGCTGGACCAGTCAGAGCAGAGCTGAGTGCCACTGCCTGACACTCCACATGAGAGCAAAGTCTTAGAACCTGATGCGTTGCATATTAAAGCGATACAGACCACACAAATACATCATACTCATGATGATCGCATATCCTCATGTACTGCTGTAGATTAAACTCCCCAATAATAAAGTAAAATATAGATTTTTGTTATATATAAATCTAATATAAAATTAATATAAATAGGCTATATAATAAGTGCATTTCTGTTTGTGTAACACAATAAATTAATCCTTATAAACATGCAGTATGTGTGTTTTTCTAAGACCTTTTATCCTCAGTGTAGTTTAATCCCTGATTAGTGCTGTCAGATTAGTGTATGTGTGTCATACTACGCACAACAAAATAAATCTAATGTTTCTTCTCCTCTGCTTGTTTATGTGTGTGTTTGAAGGTATGTGTGACGAACATGGTTGAAATTCTGTCTGTTGAAACATTTGACTATGAAATGCAGTGAGGCTTGACAGCAAAACTGAAACAGCTGAACTGTGTCGATGCCATTTCTGCAGTTTCAGTAATAGTTTGGATGTCTGTGAAAAAAACCCACAACCACAAGCAATGGGGACACTTTAGTCAAGAACTTTAGAAAAAAGTCCAAACACAGGGCAAAAACTCTACTTTATTTCAATAATGACAAATTACTTCTTGTTTCAAAAGCATTTATATGTTTTAAAATATACATAAAAATGCAGAAATTACACAATAAAGAAGCATTGTCTTACTGAGCAATACTGACATCTGCTGGAGCAGAAGGTAAGGTACAAAACACACACACACATACATGCACACACACAGTGTTTTGTACTTGAGTAAGCCAAGGTTGTTCAAAGAATTAAAAGTGTACAACACCGTAAGTGCTTGTTGAACACGTTGCGTTACATTAGCAGTAGTAGGTGAATAAAGAAGTTAAAAGGGATCTATTTTCTTTCACTTTTATTTCCTCTATTAGAAAATATAGGCCTACAGCATGTTGTGGCACTTTTCCTGGCTCATTTTTCACGTTAAATAAAGCTCCAATTAATTGAATTTTTCTGTTTTTCATTTTGCTGCACCATTAAGCTAACTCCGATGAACTACATTAAATGGTAATGTGTCTAATGACATGGTCCCTGTCAAATAAAATCAAACAAATATTTCAAAGATGAGCAAAATACCAACAACAATACTACTACTACTAATACTACTACTTTTAACAGTAATAATAAAAAATTCAAAAACCCCATCAACTAAAAAAAGCTATAAATTAGTGAAAAGAGGACAAAATGAAAGGACTTCCTTTATACTACCAATTACTTGTTTTGTTCCCTCAAAAGAACCCGAAGTATTTCAACCAACATACATTAAGTCTCTACCCCAACTGTCTACTTGGCAAACATTAAATTTGCTAATCTCATGACAATAATCTTAAAATGTCTTAAAAGCTTTAAAATTTGTAGCATGTGTTGATGTGACAGTTTGTGCTTTTATTTCACTTTAACCTGTATTTTGAAGACTGATATCCATATTGAGAATGTTGTTTGAAGTGAATGTGAATGTTCTCATCAAGATGTTGATGTTGTCTATTTTATCCAACACAGCACACACATGCTTTTTCTTTCAGTATTTATGCTGACAGCTCAGCAAGATACAGGATGTGGGTTTGCAGGCAAGCAAACCTGTTCTGCTGTGGAAGATCAAGGCGTCTGCAGATACTTCAGATGCAAATGTCATATTTCATAAGAATATAAATTAAAAATGCAATTAGTGAATAAATATTGCTAGGATTCAATAGGAGGCCACAGAGCCCATAACATGCTAGGAGGGAACATTTATGGGCTTTCACAGTGTGTTTATTATTGATAATAGCTTCCTGTAATTCAATTAGATAGAGGGATTAAATTGTGTAAACTAAAACATGACATTGTTTTTTCTTTTATAGAGCCTCTTGTATATATGTCGTGCGAGGGCTTTGTTAGGTTAATAGTGTAAAAGGAAATAAGTTCTTTTTTCAACATATGAATTGAGTATCAACTATGAAAGTTGAGTAAATTGAGCTTAGTATTAGGTCAAGCAAAGAGAAATGTTTTGGTCTGAAGTTTATTTTAAAACACTTCAAAATGCCATGTAAACATCATGCATGAGTTTCAGTAATGGGTGTGTGTTTGTATGCAAGAGCTCTAACCAAATCTATAAGCCACCACCCATGAACTGAAAATAGGCCGCCCATTCTCTGCACTGCAGGAACTGCCGCTTTGCAGATGCACGACAAATGTGTACACACTGTCAATAAATACTTGTTTTTATTTAAGTTAAATGTCTTTTTAAATGGCAAACTACTACATTTTTGAGATAAGAACATTTCAGTTTTGCTTTACGGTAAAAAGTTACTCCTTGTGATGGATGTCAAACTGTACTGTAGCCTTACTGACTTGCAGAAATCAGACGTCTGATGTGCTAATCAGAATCTGTTCTGCAAAATACTAGGTGACTACGAGAGACATGGATTAAGAGAGATGATGTCTATCGAGAAGATACCTGTTCACAACAAAATTTTTCTTGCATCACATGCTCCAACAGTCATTTAAATGACTTGATACAACATAAAAACCAAAAGAACATCAAAAACAAGAGCAGAGAATTGTGACTAGTGGTGTTTTCTTGACACATCTGTCATGTTTTGCATGGCTTCCCATGTTTTTTGCAGGTCGTCAACCGTGAAGGCTCCTCCAGGTGTCTCCTCTGTCCAGTTCTACCAATAAAACAATGTAACTGTCTTTGACAGAGGCCTGTAGATGTGTGGGACACGTGAATGAGCTGTTTCCTCCTTCATGAGGTTTGTGGGTGACAGGCTGCACCTTCTTATTTCTGTGCATGGCAAGTTTCCCTTAAGAACTGAAACAAACTAACTTCTCATCCGTGACATGCAAAAGGGAAAATACAGAAACTGGATTTTCATTTTTGATCTCCACCATGTGCGAAACATCTGCTTATGCTGTGAAATGATCTTCAGCGGTCTAACTTAAAGGATGACTCTGAATTGATGTCTGATAGACGTTCCATTCAACAAACAGGTGTGTTAATCTGGTCCGTCTTTCTCTGCTGAGATGATAAAGCACTGTCCCAGCATGAAGAGAGGAGAAGTCGATAACCCTCGTTCTGGACTCAAGAAAAGAGGTGAGTCTTTTTTTCAAAGTTTTGGAGGTAGTTAAGATAAATGTTATTTAGGCTACATGTTGGATCTTATGTCATCGGCATAAAAGAAAAGTCTAGTTGGAAATTACATTGAAGTGAGTAGTTCAGGACAGGTATTTTTAAAGCATTTAAAGAAACACTTACATATTTTAGAGTTATTGTTATTTTCAGAAAGAAATGATGTTTGAATGTAAGCATTTTCACACTTGACAATGTCATACATTATTGAATAAAACATTGCCAAAAAAAAAAAAGTAACATGTGACTGTCAGAGGTCACTGACGTGTTACGTGTCTACGTATTTACTGTTTAAGTATCATAGAAGAGAAAATGGCAGCCGTCGTTGAGCGAGTAAGTCTGTATTTCAGGCTAAAATATTGCACTTGTGTACAAGTATTCGGTGAAGTATATGGGAAAGTTAATCTAGGCTGTTTATTTGTGGATTAACTTGATATACCGATTAAATTCAAGTTGGTTTGTTCTGTTCTGTTCTGTTGTTCGTTAACAAATGCTAAACGATTAGCACAGCTAGCATATTGTCAACTGACTTCAATTTAAATGATTTGCTGGTGAAGTAGTAGGCTACATCTTGGTATAATTATGGGTGTTATACAATATATTTCCCTTTGATGATACATTTTTGATGATGATGCAGATCTCAAGTGAGTGTGAGGACAATCGTGATGGAATTCCTGGAGAAATTGTGTACGGAGAGCAAACAGTGCCCATTACCTGTCCAAGAGTAAGATTTTTTTACCATTCAGTTCAGTGCACAGTCATAATCAATTTCAACGTATACGCTTAATTATTTTATGTTGTTTGTCTTATTTTCTGTTTTGTTCTTTTGTGGATGTCCAGGATGCTTTTGAGCCGATTGCTTTTGAAGACGGACAGGGCCCATCCAGGTTAGGCTAATTTGTTGTGAAAGAAATTTTGAACACTGAGTACAATGTAGAAGACGACTGTGATGTAATAATAAAATGATTGATGTTGTGTTAAAAATACACTTATGATGATATTGCATAAGCAATGCCTCTTTAATCATTTCAGTATCAAATTTTTGCTTTGTCATAGTAGGTGACAGTAATGCACATTTAACCATCTGTTATTTATTTGAAAAATTCCTGAAGTTAAACTTTTCTTTTCATTTACTTTTGTTCATTTATTGTACAGACACTCTTCCCCTCCTGGTGCTTCTTTTTCAAAAAAGCGACACATAATAATCAAAGCTGAAGATGAGTTTGACTGATATTAATGAATTGTACTGAGTGCCATTTTTATTTTCTTTAGATATCACAATATCATTGTTGTGAATTCTTTAGACTTTCATTCTGCTGTGCAACTTTGATGTGCAGTTTGAATGACAATAAGTGGAACTTTGAATCTCTGACAACAAAGCAATTAAACACAAAGGCATCAAGACAAGGTGTAAATGAAAAACAAATAATATCTAGAAGGACTGAGACAAGATCAAATGTTCACTTTGCACATGCATTGTCTGGACTTTATATTCTCTCTAATGTGTTACCACAGGGTACATCTATTAACTCTAATCATTTCTCTGTGTAACTGTTGTAGTTTTGTGCGTCCTTTCCAACTTGCCCGTTATCAGAGAGATGACACTGCTGTGGATACAGATCCTCCAGTGACTGACAATAATTCACTAGCCAGGTAAATAAAGCCACCATGGTTCAATTCAATATGTTTCATTTTACTGAGTTGAGCATTTTCTACCTCAGCCCTCTTTTTCTCTGGCAAAACGTTTGCAAAAAAATGGAAAAACAGTGATTGTAACATAAATATCACAGTTCATCACAAGTTGTCAGGGAAATAATGAAGAGAATTCCACATTTTGTGATGTTAAGTCCAGAGGAGACACTGGCTGTTCTCCCAGGTGAAGGGACAGCAGCTCCTCAGGCAGCTAAATATGTATCTGCCTGCCACATCCTGAGGGACTCACCATCGGTATAGCATGAGTAAAAAAACTATAAGACACCTGTGTGCTTTATATGCACTATATATGTAATATCTATTACATACAGTATATTAGTAATATGTATATATTTATGTATGTTTTTATTGCATTTAATGAAATGTATTTTAATTTTATTTTTATTTTGTCATTGATACTTTGGCAACATCGTTAATTTGACAGTCATGCCAATAAAGCATGTTGGATTGAATTGAATTGAATTGAGAGAGAGAGAGAGAGAGAAAGATTTTTCTACCTATTATCAGACCAGTAACTTCTCTGTTGTATCTGCTACAGTCTTCCTGAGGAGGAGGAGGAAGAGGAGGCTGAAGATGACCTGTAGAGGATCCAACCTCAACATGAATGACTTGGCAAACAGCAACTTACGTCATTAATGGATTGTTGATAGCCTTGTTATTCATATTTATTTGGTTGTCTGCTATGATGGTGACTTTTCACCTTTATACTGAACCTGGATAGTTGTTTTCTCTTAGTGTTTATGTTAAGTTAAAACAACCATCAGCTGAAGGTCCAGCTTTTAATATTTAAAACACAGACACTAGCGGCATTACCCTGAATTACACTAAATCTTTGCCCCCCCCCCCAAAAAAATAAAGCTATTGGGAGATTACTTGGTGTGTGTGGAGGCTATCATTTTGTTAAAAGGTGCACTCTGGATTCCCAAAGAGACATATGAATCTGGACTTACAGCTAAACTGAATCTTTGCCTGATTTTTCTATTAAGTTATGCAGTTAGCTCAAACCTGCTTCTTTGATCATACAACTGTTTCACATGTGCAGGGGTTAAATTCTTAACAGTATTCCCTTTTTAATGAACAATGTGAAGGTACGGAGGGAAAAGTAGGCTATACAGAGCTCTGAGAACTTACAGACTAACCTGTAAACCAATAAAACTACATGTAAAGAAAGTAATGTCAAAAATAAAATATGCATGTCCAACCTCTGAAGAGCCTTTTTTCATTTAGGTTTAGCCACTTAAATTTAACATATACCCAGTCACAAATTATTATTATTATTATTATTGTTATTATCATTTTTAAGGACCAAGCCCGTCAGTCAAGGACTCCTCTAGCAATGCCAGAGGAGTCCTTGACTGGAAGGCAGGAACCCTATTGTAATTGCTGCGTTTATTATTATTACGCCACTTCGAACCAAAATTTGACCCCCTAAACATGCTAAAAAACTCACCAAAATTGGCATGCACCTCAGGTCTGGTGAAAAATTTTATAAAATGTAAAAATTAACCCCCAGGGTGCCGAAATGAGCTCTCTAGCATCACCAAGAAACACTAAAATGGCCCCTATGGCCCATAGGAATGTCTTAGAGATATCAAACCGAAACTCGATTGTTTGACTCTTTAAGACCTAAAAATCACCCACTGACACCCCTGACCTAAATCCAACAGGAAGGTCACAACTTTAAAAGTAATATTTCAGACCCAATTTTGGCTTTGTATATTCGCTATCTCCATCAAGGGCATTTATTGTATCGGCTTCAAACGCTGTTAGATGACTAAGGAGACACTGCCAATGAAAAGTTCTAAATAACTTTGTAATAACTTGAATGGTTTGGATTTTATAAGCTGTCAAAGTCAAGTCTCAAATCCTGTCGTCTGCCTCTTCTAATCTAAATGAATGGGAAAAAATCTCAGAGGCAGAGAAAACGCCCTGATTACACACCTCAAACAAGTGGCCATTGTGGCTAAACCGTGAGTTACATCAATGAAACGACCAGACGTACAGCACCACATAAGTTTTGTGGGGTTAATTTTTTTAAACATGGCCGCAACAGTGAGGTACAAAAATGGTGCCACCTGGTCTATTTCAGGGATTTTAAGCATCAATTATAATGGCTGCAAATGGGACAAATCTATGGACTTGGGTCGAACTGAGGCCCATACAGTCTAAAGTATAAGTCTGACTGCTTTGAAACCCACATAGATGGAAAGATAACAAATTTTCCTACCCGGACATGTTAAGTTTATGTAAGATTTGGCAAAAGTTGTGGGATCTATGAGGAGGTTTTTCCCAGCGTTTGAGTTTTCGTCTCAGCCTTGCTTCACTCTCATGGTCATGTGACTCACTCTAACTGTAAGAACATTCCGCAACACACACCTATTAGAAAATCTGAGGGAGAGCAAAAAATGCTTTTAAACTTACACTCTAATATCTCAATAACAGTAAGAAATAGCAAAAAACATGAATATACAAGATTTGTAGGTCAAAGTCTTTTGACCTATTTAAAGTTTGAACGAAATCCATAGCTAAAACTATATGGAAGCAGTGAAAGTTCAAAAAGGTGTGGGTTCGATCACTTTCTCCATTAAAATTAATCAGTACTGATGTGTCTGGCTGCAGTTACCTCTCATCCCCAAAGAGAATGCCAGTGCACATGTCAATCAAACTTTGACCAGGTCACATGAGGTCAAATGAATGTAGATCTGCCATTTGAATTGAATGGACATTTGACTGTGTCTGCAGATACTTCTCATCCTCACTCCCCTGACAGTGCACATCAATCAAACTTTTTGGGTCTACCCCTGACTTTCAAAGTAAAAGCCCAAAACTTCTTCAAAATAAAAGTCCTTATTTTTTAAAAATGACCCTAAAAACCTTTAAAATGGATATTTTATGAATTTAATCCGCTGGAGGCCGTGACTGGGCCTACCCAACAGGCCAGCATGCGAGGTCCCAACCAACGCTGCTTGCACCTTTAATCATTATTATTATTACAAGTAGTATTATTACTTACTTACTTAAGTTTTCAACTTAGTTGGTCCATCTGCCTACACATAGTTTAAAGAGTATTTGTAACTTTTCTGCAACATATCAGTTGCTGATAATATTGTTGTCATAATTGTTTGTTGAATATTTGTGTATTTGAAGAGTTCCTTTACAAAAACAGATAAAAGCCATTCTAAAAATGAATTAAAAACAACCTCTTCACTGAAACTACTTGGAGTACATACATGAAAAAAATATAATTTAGTACAATAAAAATTCTGCCAGGCTAAATAAACATATGTGTATATAAAAAGCAATAAATTAATTAATATAGCCTATAACAAAAACTCATAAGTTTAAAAAATACAAACAGGGATATCTGTTTTTGCAAATAAACTCTTCATATGATGTTGAATAAGACTTAAATATTTTAAGAATGTTTTCTCAATTTTATTTTGAATGTTTTCAGAGTAGTCAACAAAGATGAATGAAATTGTTTATCTATTAGCATTTGGGTTACGGTTGGGTGAAACATTGTAACTTTGTTGAATGCCAACTTATATGTTGTGCAATGTGTTGCTGAAATGTTACAGATACACTACAGACTATCTGTAGGTGGACTAACCAGACAAAGTGTTGCCAAATTTTCTATGGACTAATAATCAAAACGCATGCTCTAGTTTGGATTTGAGGTTACCAATCACCAGATTTAAATGACCTGTGACTGCTTGTGTTAAATTGTAATTTATCACAGTGACAGGATACTGCAAGAAGCACTGAACACTGAACTTTGAATGGTTCAAAAAGGTAATTAATGTTTTTTATTGGTTGCACAGTCCAGAACAGTAAATGGAAAAATTTGATTGCAGACATCAGGTGTTGATAAAGGTAACAGTTCAGCATGTAAAAGGCCATTCTTGGTTTGCAGTTCTGCGATCAGAAAATAACAGCATATCAATATTGAATTGCATACCTACAACTCTTAAATCTTGTGAAATCCTCCAACCCACATCATGGCAATCTTAGAATTTGTGGATTCAGTTTGGAAAGCATGATTAGTTATTTGTAAGCAGCTGTCCTGTCAGTTAGCTGATCTTCATATTTGTCTGACCGTGCATCTCAAACAAAGGCATATTTAATGATTATCCTCACATACAGTAATTTGCTCAGTCTAAACTACAATAGGAAAGTGCTGATTTGCACTAATTACTCATTTTGAAAGAGTTTAAGGGGAAAAACAAAGTTTTGCCTCCAGTTCTCTAAAGGGTGAACCCTTTAAAGGTCAGGGTGTAAGAAAAAGTGTGAGTGCAACACACAAGACTGCAATTTAAATCCAGTCTTCAAAAAACATTTGCATGCACAGTATGTAATTTCTGCTGTGAGAGCTCTCTCAATCAAAACAATCAAACTAACACTTGAGTTTAATGACATCATGAAGTAGCATGGAGTCATGGTTTGAATTACGGTGGAGTTAAGGACACGAGAAGGACACGAGCTCCCCTGAAAGCCTGCCCTGAGACATTTAGGGGGAGTTCTAAAAATGTGAACTTTTGTACATAAGTTAGGCCATATATTATTTTCCCTACACTGAGATTCCTCAGATAAAATAAGTATAAATATGTCAATGTTATGTGTTCATTAATATCCCAATTTTCAAACATCTGTCTACTAATTAACACAATTCAGTATCTCTTCCAGCTGTGGCCATCCATGCGTGCTGCACTCAAATTATTAGATTTCACCTGAAATCTACCTGAACGCCTCATCATTGAGTAGGTGCGGTTAGGTGTGGTATTCGAATCAATTTTTCAGTGGTTAATGAATTCTTGGCGGTTAGCTGTTTATGAATAGCCTATTCAAGATGTCAAAACAAGGCAACCAGGTCTCGGACAATTTGGATTCATGAAACAAGCAAAGACAACAACCAACGCTCCTGATGACAACAGTGCAAGTGCACCGACTACAGCTAGTCAACTAACGGGTCTTGCTAGCAGTGTCAGCACAGAAGTTGTACCATTATGGCATTAGAGGAACGATGCATAACTGGTTCAAAAGCTATCTTAATGGTAGACAACAGTATGTGAAAATAAACGATCAAAATTCGCAAAACAAGGACGTCATAAATGGGGTCCCCCAGGGCTCGATTTTAGGGCCATTACTCTTTATTATCTATATTAATGATCTTGTTAATTCCT